>JAUCMX010000011.1:11671581-12039081 GCA_033459395.1 Hemibagrus guttatus
TAGGAAATTAAAAAGGCAAGCAAGCAAGAATGACAGAGATGTGGGAAGAAAGAGTGTGTGTGAGAAAGAGCAAGAGAGAGAGAGAGAGAGAGAGAGAGAGGAGAGAGAGAGAGAGAGAGAGAGAGAGAGAGAGAGAGAGAGAGAGAGAGAGAGAGAGAGAGAGAGAGAGAGAGAGAGAGAGAGAGAGACCAAATGAGGAGAACATGATAATTAACAGCGAAAAGAATAAATCACAAACACCAAAGCACCTGGCTCTTAAGCAAGCTCTCCTCCCCCCTTCCCTCATTCTCTTGCTTCTTCCCCAAGTCCCTCACTCCCCAATCAATCACAAACTAATATCGCATCCCTCTATAGAAGCCCTTCAGTCTTTCTGCAGTGCTTTTTATTCAGTTTATTTATTTAGCCTGAAAATCCTATCAGTCCTCTCACAACACATCACTCCCTCCAGTTGAAGCTTCTGCATATAAAACAGTAGGATCGCTCTTCTCCACCCTCTACCTTGGCTGACCATGTGATCTTTAGTTCCTGATGTAAAGGGCCTAATTACTGTACTGCCGCAACAGAAAGCGAATCTTTCTTGCAAATCCCTTGTTATTTGACATCATTTATTAACAGCCTGCTTGTACTTTATCCCAAAGATATGACTGAGACTGTGTGCATAAGTGAAATCCCTGCTGTGGCAACATGCCTTTGTGATGTTTCCATTGGCTTTCCAGTGATTTCCAATGGAAGTTTATTACAGTTTTTAGTAAATACAGTGACTACTGCTGCTCTCCCTTGCAGTCTCACTGAAGGCACCTCTGTCAGGCCTGCAGCTGATCAATGACTGCAATTAACAGAGCAGATCGATTTGTGTGAAGGGAGCCCAGGGAGTGCGAGCCTCTAGCAGCATAGCCCATAGCCCCATCACTCCTGCACAAATCCCAAGCTGAGACAAGCCCCTGAGCAGCACGCCTAATGACACGCACACTGCACTATCTCTCCTCTGACTAATCACATGCACCCTGCCACTGACACCATACACACTTCAAACTACGATGCCACTTTCTCCAGGCTAATTCCAAGAGAAAATGGACAAATGGTCAGTGATGAATATGATGTAGAGCATTCAGGATGTGTGTCTCATATTTATGAACGGAAGAAAGCATGACAGGATGTACAGTTATGGGAAAATAACCAATGGCAGAATGATGTAATTGGGGCCCAATTTTTCACTAACAGCATGTGTTTTCCTCTTATACCACAACCACTGGGTAACAAGCACATTTTTTAAATTTATTAACCAGTGACATAGTGTCAATTTTATCCATTTATATTTGCATGTAATTACTAAAGCACCAGAAAGTACAAACGAGGCTGCCCTGACTGTTACTAAGCGTTTTTGGTTACTCAGGTTACTCGAGTCTCCTTCCATAGACGTTAGATAAACATCTCCTGACAGAAATCTTCACGGTTTATTATTAGCCTTAGACTGTATTGAGTGTCTGCCATAGAAATCCCTATGTATGAGTTGTAGAACGAGCGTGTTGATATAAACCTGTGATTTAAATTCCCAGTCATTAATTTACACCTTCTAACTAACCAGATTCAACTGAGCTTTTGTATAATTACTTCTGTTGTTTCATTAATATTGATGAATTCATTTGTTTGAATCACATTAGACACATCTGTGAGGTTTGAGGTATTTATGCTGAAGTAGGGATACATGCTTAGTGTACATCCCTGAAACCAGTTCATAAGAAACCAAACTAAATTTTTAATCCTTTACTTGAACTCAGAAATCTGTGCTAAGGGGGAGGTGGTAAGAAGTGCATTTATTTACAGAAGTGGGCTGAAATATCACGCTCTTCCGGTAAATTTCAAATGGCTCACCACCTGTTGCCTCACTCCACCCACATCAGTGGAGGCGTGTTTACTTCCGATCACAAAATAGCAGCTGAGCGCACAAAGCAAAAAATAGCTTCACACACACACCTAAATTAGAAACAAACTGGAAGTAACCAGGATATTACACTTGCACAAAAATAATCTTGACGCTAAACTTGCAATCTTTTCCTGACAGCATTGATGGCATTCTGCAATTACAGCACATTAGCTCCGAATTTATTCCACCAACAGCTGAATCAGAAAAATGATATTTTAAGATCAGAATCTTCTAAAATGTGTACAGGCAACCTCAGAAATGTTAAGCCTCAATTAAGAATTAGAGGATTCCTCCATGTATAGCAAACAACCTCAAACCGACCACGCAATTAAACTGGAGTTTTAAGACCTCCTGAAGATCATAGCGAGGTAAAGATATGCAGGTGCTGGATCCAGGATCTTCCATTTCTAATGACTGTTCTATTGTTTTACTCTTAACTTAGAAAATGCATTGTATTTTGTGTCAGTTTCATGCAAATGAAGTCATAAGCAATCCTGCTTGTATACCTAATCCTTGTGGGGTGTTTTTGAATAAATGGCCTCATATACATCATTAGCTCTTATGCAAAAATAATGTGAAAAACAGGTGTAGGTGCATTTTGACATTCATGTGAACGCAAGTAAACATTATGAGAATAGTACATATACATCATTTTATTTAAATGAAATGAAATTAATCACTGGAAGAAGCTTATCCATCCATTTTCTGTACTATTTTAGGATATTCAAGGTCACGGGGAATCTGAAACCTATACCAGAGGACACCCTGGGTGGGGTTTCAGCCCATCACATGGCACAATTGCACACATATTCACAATTCAGAGATGCCAATGAGCCTAGAACACATGTCTTTGGACTGGGGGAGGATGCTGGTGTACATGGAGGAAACCCCTAATGCAAGGAGAGAACCTTTTTGACAGGAACTGAACCTTCAACCCTGGAGGTGTAAGGCAAATATGCTAGCCACATGTCCCCCCAAAAAAACGTGAAATTTTTTATTTATTTTTTAAATACTAAATGGAAAAAATATGTGATTCATAACATGAATGAACTGTTTTTAACTCAAGTTATATAAGTAGATGAAAAAAATCCACAACTTATTGTGTCAGTGAAAAAGAAAGCTTAAAAAGAAATGAAAAGCCAGAAAATGTTCTGTTCTTTTTCTATAATGGGTTTGATTAAAAATGAACTCCAAATTTAAAAAGGGCTAAAGAAGAATCAACATGAGGTCACTGCTCGCCATTGAGTTAGAGCTTGTTAAACAGCAGGAACCTGACAGTTTGGTGGATGGGTTTTGCAAGGTGAAAAACAAGGAAAAAAGCTAGTCACCTAAGGTAAGACTGCCATCTGTTATTCACTGAAACGACTAGCATACTCAGAATGGACTTGAGTCTATTAACATGTGCAATTTATTTTGCATGTGCTGGGCTGATCAGGGCTTCATGCGTTGATTGGTGTGTGGGAAGTGATGAAAGTAACCTTAGATTCCTTCCCACAGGCCAATTATTTACTAATCCATCCCTGAGTAATGTGTAGCAAGATTCTCATCTATAGACTTTAACACATATGTACCATTTGGTCTCCATATAAATATGGATTTATGAAGGCATGCAAATATAGTCAGGACACAATCAGTTCAGAAATATTAAATGTCTAATGCATGAGCTTATTTTATCAGTTGTCACTCATTGCTCCCTCATCGCCAAATACAATCGAAAGCCCAGCAGGAATACAGGAGTGTTTTTATTAGCATATGACCTGAACCATCCACACAAACTCTCAGTACTCTCTCTTCATCTCTGCTCCTTTCCTCTCCCTGTAGAGTAACACCCCCCCCCCCCCCCCCAGCTCTTCCTAGAAGCCTGCGTAAAGTTCCATCTTCTACAACATAAGAAGAAGACACACATGGAGTGTGTCTCTCTCGCTCCGCCTCCTCACTCTCTCTCACTGTAGGAATCCACAGCTCTTCTGAGGCCAAGTTCAATTTCCCCTTTCCATTTCATTCACTCTTCTTTACTCTGTCCTGCCGATTTTTGGGTTCTGTTCCTCCTCCCTCGTTCACTGCGTTCCTGCCTGCAGCATCAGCAGCCTTTCCTTATACACTATATAAACCCGCAGACACAACAGACAGATCAGACTGTAGAGATCTCTCTTTGCACTTCAACACAATTTCTCCGCAAGGCATTTTTTAATGAGTTCGAAAAGGAAACTATATTATAAATTAAGATGCAGAATATGTCTCAGCCTCAACAGTGAAAACTTTGTCCCTTTAATATCGTTTTATTTAACAGTGAACACTTCAGCTATGATTTTCATAAAGAAAAAAGACACACACACACACACACACACACACACACACACAGGTTCTATATAGATTTTGGTTATCTTTGTGCCATGTTTCTACTGACATCTGTATCACTGTAGGTAAATAGTGTTATACCTACAACAAACCCCAACTTTAAAATAGATTGCTTTTGTATTTTTAGTTTTTAACAAAACTAAAAATAAAATATAAATATAACATACATGCAACAGAATATAGTCCTACATTCAGTTCATAACAACATTCCCTTGTCTAACTAAAAATCTGCACTTGTGCTGTACAATTCTATTCTGATTGGTCAGAAAGTGATGATTAAATTTGCATAATTTTCTGTAATAAGCAGGATTCTGACTGTAATGAAGGCTGTAAATCAAATCACACATTTCTATTAGTGTGTTCATTCTAATGTGATTGTTTCTATAGTAACAATTTACACAGATGCTTCACATAATCTAAAAATAAAAAACATTTAACTAAGAAATAAATATATAATCATTGATGTTTTATACATGATCAGAGATGTTTATTTGACATTTAAAGAAGTCCAGTGTAGCAGTTCTTTGTTGTTATCAGCAAGTTTTCTTTCTACAAGGAAGGTCTTCAGGCGAGAGGAAAATAAACTGCACATGTTGCACAACATTAAATTGAACTATTAAAGGTTAAACAGTATGATATCTGCTCAGAAATGGCACAACAGAAAAGCACTCATCCTGTTCATGAGATTCATTCATTCATTCATTGTCTACCGCTTATCCGATCTACTCTCGGGTCACGGGGAGCCTGTGCCTATCTCAGGCGTCATTGGGCATCAAGGATACACCCTGGACGGAGTGCCAACCCATCGCAGGGCACACACATACACACACACACAACAGACAATTTAGAGACGCCAATCAACCTACAATGCATGTCTTTGGACCGGGGGAGGAAACCGGAGCACCCAGAAGAAACCCCCAAGGCACGAGGAGAACATGCAAACTCCACACACACGGCGGAGGCGGGAATCGAACCCCCAACCCTGGAGGTGTGAGGCAAACGTGCTAACCACTAAGCCACCCTGTTCATGAGATCATAAGTTTAAATTCTGACATGTGAAACATCCTTCCATGGCTGAGAGGCAAGAGAGCAAAACTGGCTGTGTTTCTTGGGTTGGAGTTTTTCGAATTAAAAAATGTGGATTACAAAAAATAACTATCTTCACACCTCCAGTGTTGCATTACATTACATACATTTCTGTCATTTAGCAGATGCCCTTATCCAGAGAAACTTACATTTTTATCTCAATTTATACAACTGAGCAATTGAGGGTTAAGGGCCTTGCTCAGGGGCCCAGCAGGGGCAGCTTGGTGGTCCTGGGATTCGAACTCACAACCTTCTGATCAATAAGCTAATTACTTACCCACTTAGCTACCATTTTGCACTTTGAGTTTTTCTTTATGGCTGCTCTAGTTTCCTCTCCTAGTCCAGGAATATGCCTTGCAGGCTGATTGGCATCTCTAAATTGAGTGTGTTTGTGCGTGTGTGTGTGTGTGTGTGTGTGTGTGTGTGTGTGTGTGTGTGTGTGTGTGTGTGTGTGTGTGTGTGTGTGTGTGTGTGTGTGTGTGTGTAGCTTTTGATGGATTACCACCCCGTCCCCAGGGATAGAGACCTCTGAGTCCCCTGGGATAGAGACCTCTGAGTCCCCTGGGATAGACTCCAGGTTCCCTGTGAACCCTGTGTCAGATAAGCGCTATAGATAATGGATGGATGGATGATTATTTTCTTAAAAGCACATCCTGTCATATTTTATTTTTTATAGAATTTACACAAATCTTATCACCAGTGATACATGTGTCATTAATGTGTTAAAGTGCAAGTTATATTAAAAACATCATTCTGAGTCTCATATTCTCTCTCTCACTCACTCTCTCTCTCTCTCTCTCTCTCTCTCTCTCTCTCTCTCACACACACACACACACACACATAAACACACACATCCACACATGTCTATCTGTAACACAAACATCGGATATATCTGAACCCCAGGTACCACCCGCCTGAAAGCTAGCTGACAATGTTTACTGAAAGCAAACCTGGGTGAATAACTCAAACAGAGCACGTCTGGCCCTCGTCCATACAGCCACTCACACCCTAGCTGACACTTTTGCTCCAACACAAAGCAAATGTCAATCAGAAAAATTAGGGCTCTTCAAATAATAGGTGGTGAATAAATCACTCCTAATAGCTGAATTCATCTGGGGGAAATAAAGCCGAAGCCTACATTGTTGATGGTGATGTCTTTTATTTTCACAGCAGATCAAGCACTCACATGAAATAAATGTCCTCAGTGTACAAAATTACAGCATGTCAAACCAGCAGCCGAACAAGCAGGAGTTTACAAAACATCCTGATAGAGGCTTTTTTTTTTTGCTTTTGTGTTCCTGCTGTCTATTATTTCCTCAGGATAAAAATCCATCCAAAAAATCAACATAATTCAAATGTCACAGCATGTCATATAAACTGTTTCCGTCTACTTGGATCAGTTTTCAAATACAAACACTCATTATGTTAACTCCAGCAATCACAATGTCAACAGTGGATCCAGTGAAAAAATGTTAAACATTACAGCATGATATTAATAAAATCTGCTTTTATGAAACAAATGAAATTTTATGAGTAGAAAATTATTGTTGAATTTGTTCAAGCGGGTGTAGAGAAAAAAAAAAAGAAAAAGAAAAGCAGCGATGCGTTCCATAGTTTTGGAATGTAATTCGTAAGGATGTGCTGAAATTCAGACAGGCGTTTTGAACAGTGTCCCAAGTTAATGTCCCTATTTATCAATCCATCTTCATGTCCATGGACAGGCGCATCAAGCACATGGTGCAGCCACGCTCAGGTGAGTCACTTAAGCTCCATTACTTGGTTGATGGAGAGAAAGAGCTGTTTCATCACTCTTTTTCTATGAAAGGCAGAAGGTGTAATAGTGTTTTTTTTTTGGGGGGGGGGGGGGGGGGGGGGGCACGGTTGTTGCTGCATTAATATTTTTTTGGCTTTGTGGACAAGCATGAGAGTTTTAAATCTGTGAGCTGCTACAGAGAGCTAGTGGAGGAACACAACAGTGATTGTTGAAGAACTTGGGAAGGTTAAAAAAACAAGTCATTAAGCTTCATTCTGGATCAGTTGCAGGGGTCAGATCACACATATGGGAAGACAGGCCTGGGACGAGTTGCAGTAGTCTAAATGAAATGACTGAAAGGACTAAACAAACACCTGAGTGACCTTTGTGGAGAGGAAAGTCCTCCTGATTTTATAAGAGACGCATCATTGTTGACCTAATGGATATAAAAATACATGAGCTGTAGGGACGTAACCAAATCCGAATACATTATTCAGATGAATGGCTACAAAGGTACAAATACACATATGAATACCAGGTACACTATTCATTTTTCTTTTTTTTCAGAAGGCTTGCCAGAAGGGCTCTCATGGCAATTGAGACAAAATATAAACATGAACTGACTGATCCATTTACAGCATGTGACTTGGCCAATTCAAGCAGTTAAAAAAATAAATAAATAGATAACAGTCTTGTCTTGCTCATTCTCTAATTGAGACAAATTATTTATTCAAGTGAATTTAATGACCATGTGACAGCGCTGGTATTTCTACCTCTAGGTTTTTTCCAATGTTTCCTGAAATAGATGTGTAGTGCTTATTTATTGCCAAAACAAATAAATACTTGATATAACCTTATAATCCTATAAAAAACAAAATGCCCTTAGAATGAAAAAGGCAATTGCAAACCAGAAAAACAAACAAGCCCACTGTTAAACAGGAGGGTGGATAATTTTGTGGCTGGTGGTCCAGAGACTTCTAAGAGGCTCTGAGTGGTAAGATATTTTAACTCAAAACCTTAATTTGTAGTATTTTGTAGAGAAAGTCATGATTTAAAAAAATCCATAGTTCTGATTAAGTTCTATTTAAAAAAAAAAAAAAAAACTATACACCATCCCAATATTATTAAAATAATAGTAATAACATTGGAAAGGATACTGATATACTGTATAGTGTTGTATTACAGCTATAAACATTGCATAAATGATTTCTAAATCCATGCTAAAAGATTTATGAAAGGTTTACGTCAAAATACACGAGGTGATATTCAGAGTGTACTGTGGCTTTATCTTTACATGAAAAATTAAGAACGATCATAAATCATCGTTATGGGAACATGGATGGAGGTAGAGATTATTACTGTATTTTTTATTTCTTTTTTAACTACTGCACTCTTGTTTTACTAACAGTGCAGTCATGACACTTTGAGGAAGCTTTACAAGTTACACATAGACTAATTATTCATGGAAATGTAATTACCACTTTTGAGGGCAATAAAAATCATTTAACTAGCAGCCATATGGACTTTATAAATAAGTGAGGTTTTATTATAATGATATTTCATATAGCTTTGCGCATGGACTATTAGCACTTCAACTGAAGAGCAATCAATTTCCTACTCAAGAGATACAGTAAAGACAGTAAAAACATGACAGGTAGATGCTCACAGATCACAGATGATTGCTCAATACTTCATGAAAGTTAAGTAGAGATAAAATAATAACTTCAAATATTTGATAAAAAAAAACATGTGGTACAACAGTGGGCCAGTGACGGTACTAGATAAAGGCTTTGGACAGTTCCTAGGACAGTTTCCTGTCTCATTTGAAATCAATTGTATTAAAGCACCAGGCAAATGAATAAATATAAATGAAAAGTCACCCCATATTTGTATATTTGTAATTAAAAGGGGTTTTTTTTCTTTTTCTTTCATGTGAACACAAAGCAATATGCATAAAAATATACAGATAGAAAAAGCAAAAATAAATATTCTATTCATGCTTTATGAACTAGTTATGCAATGCTTATCCGTGTGTTATAAGGTCAATTGCATGTACCCTTCAAATATACCACCTATTACACATAATCGCATGTGTTATTTGTGTTACTAATTTTTTGTTCATTTTCCTAAAGGGTTTCAGTAATTATGGAAAGCACTGTATGTACTATTATTTGAATAGTTACTCCCTGAGTAGAATTTGAGTGCTACAATTTTCTAGTATCTGACATGGAGAGAGAGAGAGAGAGAGAGAGAGAGAGAGAGAGAGAGAGGGAGGAGAGAGAGAGAGAGAGAGAGAGAGAGAGAGAGAGAGAGAGAGAGAGAGAGAGAGAATGCACCCCATAAAACAACCAAAAACCAGAAACTGACCAGCATAAGGGCAGCTGCAGCTATCCATTCATAGACTGTCTGATGAGGAAAAAAACACCGGGGGATAGAGTGGGTGATGAAACATGAGTGACGAAAGAAAATCCATGCAGAAAATTGTGCACAGAAATGTTCTAAAAATATTAGCTCCTACACAATGAAGCTGACAGATTTGAGGGATGGCAAGATTAAATGCAGAGATCAGAGGAAACAGAGAAGCAATCCGAAGGATGTCTAGGAGGACTTATTTTTAATCTGGGAATAAAATTATTTTAGGTGTTTCGATGTTTCAGAGCTCCCATCTGTTGTAATGACTTGAAGAGAGCTTGCACAAGAAAGGTCTAAAAAAATAATGCTGAGAGGATGCCACTCTCTCAAGGGGCGTTCTCCACAGGAGACAGCGCTCCATGCCACAACCCCATAACTCTGACAGCCTCCAGGAACACAAGCTTAAGAGTGCCACACTGCTACTCATGCACACACAAACACACATACCATGTTGGATGGCTAAAAATACTGCAATCAAGTGTGGCAAGCTCTGTGCTCACTTCGGTACCTCAGATTAGAGGCTCTGGGGGATGAACCACATTTGGTTTAGCTTGTTTGTCTTCCATGTGACATATAAAGGCAGATCTGCTCCTCTCAGAGACATTTTGACTGAGTAGAACATGTAAAACCGTGCAACACTACATATTTCTTTGAAGGCAAGACCTGGAAGCACAATCACTGTAGATTACTCATTGATTAGAGCTTTGGAATGAACAAGACTATCTGATATTTTCCTGCTAGAATTGCACCAAAATAAATCTTCTCGGTTTCTGAATGACATTTTGGCATCCGGCTCATCATGTAGTCCAGTTCAAAGCCCAGCTGAAAGGGCAAATTAAGTGAGAGTGAGAGACATCCAGTTTCTTTGTCCACATCCTTCTTCCTCCATCTGCCCTCCTCAGCCCTAACCCAGTCAATTAAATTCAGGCCTGTCAGATCAAACAGACTTCTATTTACTTTTATACGCATAACAACCCCCAGAAGAACGCAAGGAGAAGGATGGCAGGGTGTTGACTTTTATACTCAGTGAGGAGAGAATCAGGAGAAGAAAGCTGACATTTGAGGAGTGGCGAGAGCCGTGCCCAGAGATCCCGTGACTCGTGCACTGCCCCATCAACAACTCACAGCTGCTTGTGTTCAATTAGGAGAGTGTCTACTGATGGTGTTTGATGTGCTTTTAGAGCCAGAGAATAGGCCAGTACTTCATCTCTACTTAACAGCAGCATAGACATGCACAAGTGGACACACACACTGAATTTTTTTTCTTGTATTGTTGATTAATGCCTTCATAAGTTGACTGCTCATTTTCGGTCATGTCTTTGAAAATTGGCCTGGTCATTCTGCTGAAGCTGCACATAACGTACAGCATGGATGAAGAAAAATAATGGTTGCGAGTCTGTAGTGACATTTTTAAATAAATGCCTAATTTATGTAGGAATATTATCCAGCCAGCTATTTAAGCTATGGACAATGTGCACAATGCCTCCTAGTATTAAGAACACTGAAGGCTGTTCTGACAGGGTTCATGGTATGTGCCACTGATGCCGAATTCTGACCCAATCATCTGCATCAGCAGCAGAAATCAAAATTCCTCAACAGCAGGTAATGTTTTACTAATCTGTCTATTTTCTATGAGCCTGTTCACACGGTAACGTCAGATTCCATGAAGCCCAGTGTGATTTTTTGCTGTTGTAGTTCATCCCACTCAATGTTCAACAACATGTTGTGCATTCTGACATGTTTCTCAGCTCATAAGTTGTAAGTTGTACTGTACTTACTGTACACTTCTTCCTGTCACCCAGACAAGTTTACACAGAAAGGAGCAAAAAATAAAAGATCCAGTGAGCAGCGGTTCTGTGAGCTGAAATGTCTTGTTGTTTAGAGAGATCAGAGGAGAATGGTCAGACTGGTTCAAGCTGAGAGGAATGCTAGAGGCTCCAATTCAAATAACCACACTTTACAAGCATGATGAGCAGAAAAGCATCTCAGAATTCACAGCACATTAAATGTTAAGGTAGATGAGCTTTAGCAGTAGAACACATTCCATTCCTGTCAGCAAGAACAGAAATCTGAGCCTACAATGAGCAAACGCTTTCCAAAACCAGACACCAGGGAATATTTCTGTCCAGTTTCAGTGAGCCTGTGATCAGATTAGCTTTAGATTCCTGTTCTTGGCTTGTTTAATAACGTATGGACATTTGCTCCTGTGGTATAGAAAATTAGGGGAAAATAGGTCTCACAAGGATATTCACTATATCCAGTTTTTTTTTTTCTTTCTTGTGTGTAGGTGTTATATCTGTGCAAAAACCCACTTTAAAGCTGTCAATATTGTATATTTTCTTTTCCCTGGGGTGCTCGCTTTAAAAGTGTTCACCACATAGAAAAACACTTTTAGCGTCTTGCTGAGTCACATGGAAAAGCAATCCTTAAACACTGAATTACCAACTAAAACATGAGAAAAACAGGAATGCTGGAGGAAATCACATTAAACTCAACCATCCCTCCATCCCACAGGATATTTAAACAAAACTCTGTCCTGATGTTTAGTTTCTGAGCATCAGTCAAGGAGAAAAATAGAGTGAATAAGGGTGACGATGAAAGAATAAACCTGATTAATCATTCATTCATTCATTCATTCTTCAGTAACCACTGAATCTCAGTCAAGGTTGTCTTTCCCAGGAGCCCTGTGTGCAAGCTGGAAATACACTCAGTCCAGCATAGGGCACCATGCACACCTACGTTCACACAGACTTATTTACACCTAGGGGTATTTAAGAGATTTAGAACCAATCCTCCTTCCAGCATGTTTTTGGAAGGTGGGAAGAAACCAGGAAGCCTACAGAAAACCTCTGAGGATATGGCGAGAACACAGGAAACTTTAGACAATTCCCCAAGCTCAAGCTCAGACCAAAGACACTGGCTCTGTGAGGTTGCAATGACATACTGTGGCACTGTGCCACTTTAAAACCAAACTGAGATAATGGAAATGTCCTTAAATTGTTTTACCTCCTGACTGAGTCATATTCTCTGCAATATTTCTTGGCAGTGAGTTTGTAGTAATTCTTTATCCAACTACAGCTGCAGATCAACTTAAAAAATAATGAAATAAATTTTGTCATGTATTTTGGTATCAGCTGTTAGATTATATGAAATATATCTAGCAAGATTTACAGAGTTTTGTTTCTAATTGGTCCTCACTATTTTTTCATAGAAATGCCAAACCTGAGGCATTGAAATGATCATGTTCTGGATTTTACAAAAATTTAAAATGAATTAATGTTATGTATATGTTATTTCTTTATTATGTTAGATACATAATCAGGGTGAAGTCATAGCTAAATTATTATTATTATTATTATTACTACTACTACTAGTAGTAGTAGTAAAAGAAGAAGAAGAAGAAGAAGCATTATTATTTCCATTATTTTTATAACTTTTTATCCATTTAATTTTGTCCCCAAGAGAATCTATAAACTGTAGAAATGGCAGTGATGTTTAAAGATGTTCATTCTCCCTGCAGTTTACCATGCACATGATAATCAAAGAAAAAAAGATGTTTCATTACACAAGCTTTTGTTAATCAGTGTTCCATATCACAATCTAATTAGGAACTTCATAAATTAAATTTTTTTGTTTTTGTTGTTGTTGTTGAAATGACACTAATTCTGAAACAGTATTTGAAACAGAACCTCCTAATTGCTATTTACAGTGATTAGCACACACAATAAATCTATTTCAACAAACGGAAGAAAGACATTAGGATGCTTTCAATTTCTCAGTTTAATAACAGACAGACTTAAAGATGACTAAAGGTGAGACTAGGCCAATTAATGCACCAATAAAGACAATGGCCACATTTCTGTGGGAGAAAAACACAGTAAGAATGCACCTGACCTGGATTGCAGATTTGGGGAAAAACAAAGACAGCTATGACCATTTCAAAGAAAGGCTGTGAATAAATAAGAGCTGTCTCCATGTACCAGATTTGTGAGATTCCTGTTTGCTGTCGCTGTATCTCTGACCCTGTCACACATGCCACAAGAGTCTCCATACAATGCCAAATGCACCGAACAACAGGAGACAGCTCATTTCAAAGAAATGATCAGAACGCTGGCAGGGATCGGGTCAGGTCTCTTTGTCCCTCACTCGGCTTCTACTCGGAGCAGTGTTTCCTCATCACATGCTTTAAACATGTCAGAAAAAGCAACGTTTACTCAGGACACCTCCGACCTCATGAACACACACAGGTGAAAGGTCTCGTTGATGTCACTTGCTATCTCATTTTATTCTATGAATGGCCTGACAGCGCAGACATGATCAGGTCACACAGGTCTTGTGATGTGATTGAAATTGGATATAATCTGATGAAACGCCACAGCCAATGACTGTCTCCCGTCTCATCAGGGTGAAAGTCAACAGGTTTCAGCTGAGGTGGCTGACAGCAACCCTTCTGACATGAAATGCCACTAAGAACATTGGCAGTGAAAAAAAAAAGACTAATTAAAAATAATAAATGTGAGAGAATTTAGGTATTTAAAAAAGGTCACCAGCTGTCAGACCATGGCCAGTCTGAGTAACAAATTAAAGTTACTGTCCTTCAATTGACCTTCTAGCTCCTCCAACAGGATAACATCAGTGTAATGTTGACTGCTGGCTGACCTTTTCTTGGTGTTGGCACCTAAAGGCACTTGTACTAATTATTCATTTATTCATTTATCTTCAGTAACTGCTTTATCCTGGATCTGGCCAGGGTCATGGGGGATCTGGAGTTTATCCCGGGAACACAGAGCAACAAAGGCAGTAATACAACCGCAATGGAAAGCTAGTCTGTCTCAGGGCACCAAGCACTAACTTTTTCAAATTCAGTTGGTTAAATTAACTTCATACAATATTTATGTCACTTGTCATGAAGGCTTATTGCAGGCATCGTGTAGCTTTATGAACACTAGTATTAAGTAAACGGTAACTAAACAGTAAAATTGCATTTTATGTTCGATGATGAAACAAGCAGAGACGTTAATTGCAATCAAAGCTGGAATGATTGTAATGCAATGTATAGGTCTATAACTGTGCTTCCTGACTGCACTGCATTTAGAGGCCTGCTGAATTCTTCTCTTATTTCCAGTATAATTATATACATACGCTGTCACTACCAATTTCTGTGATAATTAGCCTGTGATCTTGTCATATGACCTCCGTTTCTTTCCCAGCACTTATTGACACCAGGGCAGCCGAGAACTTCATAGATGTCAAACCAATTAATCACTTAAAGATTCCTGTACAACCAGTTAAGACTCCCTGGAAGAGCGAAGAAACATGGAGGAAGCAACACACATGTTTATGCTGTTCAAAAATAAAAGGAATTCGCTGACAGACAATGAATTATCAATCAGTGGCAAAAGGCTGGTGTAGCTGCAGTTTTTTTAATTCCATATTTAATTTCACTTGTTTATCCAGCTGATCTAAACTCTAATCAACTAATAGCTGTGACTCCTATTTGGCTAGATTGAGAGCCTGCAGCTTTATCAGCCCTTTGTGAAAAAGATTGAAGACTGCTCATCTAACCTAGCAGTGAAGTAACTACAAATTGCAACTGTCACATCATTTTAGCTTATTCCCAAAGTTCCATCTCGCTATCTCATGTCTTTCCTGGTCTGCTAGATGAAGCATAGACCCATGATGAGTCAAAGAATTTGCTCTCTGCCTCTTTGTTTTGACCTTTGTCTGCTTATTGTTAGCCCATTAACCTTTTCTAATTTATGCCTGTTTGCCAATTCTGTCTGACCCTTACCCTTTCTCTCATTGTGTGCATTGCCTACCCTTTCTGTTTGTATGTCTGGGTGTTTTGTTAAAAAACATAAACCTGCAACTAGGTCCATCTATCTAACTCCATGACACATACATGCAACCTAAAAAAAAAAACACCCACTCATTATGGCCATAAACAGGAGCATTTAGGATTTAATACATTTTCCCCCTATTTTCTCCTCATTTAGTCATTATACAATTCCCATTATCGGTATTTCCATTTTTCATACAGCAACTACCAATGCAGAAGGGTTAAAGCACCCATTGTACCTTCTTAAACTGCCACTCGGGTAACATCATAGCACAGCCGCAAAAATTGCTAAGAACATGATATTGTTATAGAAAGCGAGTGGTTAATGAAGAAGAACAAACTCAGCACAAAACAGCACTGCTGGCAAGTCAATAGGCACAACATGGACCATGTGAGCAGCTCATAAGCCTGAGCTGGTTGATTATTGCATTTTATGAGTCCATGCTGAGATAAATATACTTCAGCTTACTGTTATTTCTGTGCTAATGCTGTGTTGCTTTTTATTAAGAAACGAACATACAGATAGGACAACATGACAGACAGTTACGGCACATTCAAGAAACTGATTCTCTAGAAACAAGAGGTTGTGGTGTTAGGAGATTAATTCGATGTCATTTCAGATTGGGTTTGTGAATCCTTTGACCTAGCAGCAGGACCCGAAAAGCACACACAGCTATATGATTATCTGCAAACAGCCCATTACTCTCGGTTTTTGACCTCATTCTGGTTTGCCTTCACAATTCTTTTATCTATCCTACACTATCTCTGTTGCCTGTTCTGGCCAGCCGAGCTTTCAGTCTCCATTGCCTCCTAATCATACAGCCTTTACTTAGGGCACAGTCCATTGAAAAGCCATCTGAAGCCATAATCAATTACAGCAGAATCAATAACACTTGGCTAGCAAAGAGCAAAGGGTGACAGAGTGCTCATTGAGTTGTCAATCAGATACTTACTCTTATCTCTGGATTTATTCTGTCCTGCTCTTACATGGGTATTGGAGGTACTGTACGTGTGGCAGGAATTAGAGTTACTGTCAGATATCAGTAATACTAATATGCAATATGTTGAGTGAGTATATAGGTGGCCTTTGATATACTTCAGAGTATTAGACCATTTCTGCACACATGTAGACACAAGAGCGAATTATCAGATCATTTTTGCACGTGCAGTACAACCCATAGAATAATAAATATGTGAAGCCATAACTCAGAGATGTTATGACAATAACAGAGAGATCTGTCTCCGATCACAAATAGCAGTCTGGAAATAAAGATGTTAGACTCATCCGTCAGCTCACTCCATCAACCACCAAGTAATTGAAGACTGTTCCATCAGTATGTTGGATTTATTGTGGTGTGTATGTTTACGAACCTTGGCTTCAGAGAAATGACAAAAGATAAGAGGGTGAAAAGTGATTTATGGTACAGAGCAGAACCTTTTAGCGGGATTTCAACACACACACACACAGACACACACACACACACAATGGTAGTTGCTTACTGCCATTCAGTTATGTTGTGGTAGAGTGTGTTACAGTAATGTTACAAAATAAGACCTTCATGTTTTGGAGTAGAGTGCTTTAGAGTCAAACTTAAAGCAAATGCCTTAATTTTAAAACATTTTGTCCATGCCAAACAAATCACTATACATACAATAAATAGACAAAAAACAAAAAAGAGAGAAGGAAAAAAATAGCAAGCATCTATACCACAGTATGATGTACTTGCAGAATCTCTATTAAGGCATGTCAAAAATATCAAGGGGTCAAACCCTGTAAGTAGAAGACAAATCTTCAGCCACAGATGTAGGTACTTATTCCACATAAGTGTGCTTTAAACACGACAGATTTTGCAAAAGTTTAACAAAAAAAAAGCTGTATATATACTGTAACAAATGGGTACTAAAGGCACTAATATGTAAATGAGTGTGTGCGGGTGTGTGATGCCTTGCAAAGGACAGGCACATCTAGAGTGTATTCTCACCTCAAGCTTAGTGCTCAACAACTGAAGGAAAGAATGAATAAATGGATGAATAATGAGACAATTAGGATACAAACTGAACAGTGATTTGAGAGAGGGGAAACTGGACTCTGGGGAAGTGGTAGCTTAGTGATTAAGGCATTGGACTACTGATCAGAAGGTTTTTTGATTCTGAGGTCCACCAAGCTGCTGCTGCTGGGTGCTTGAGCAAGGCCCTTAACCCCCAATTGCTCATTTGTATAAAAATTAGTCGCTCTGGATAAGGGCATCAGCCAAATATGGATATGTACACGGAATCAGGCAGTTTCTAATCTGGTTGAATTAAAATGATTGGTTAGTTAAGTGAAAATTGTTCTTACAATGTAGCATATATTAGGTATCCTTTGTAAGTTATTGCAGCCATACTATATGCCCCCAACCCCAAATTTCGTCACCTTCTAGTTTCACCTTCACCGGTCAGCTTTACCCTGTCGCATAAGAGCAACCACCCTGGGAGAGTGGCTCCTTCCAAGACACATGAAGCCATGCAATTACATCTGCTCATGCAGCAACACAGGGAAGGAAGTGTAACACACTCTGTGTAAAGTGCAATCTAGCCTCTTTTGCATACACAATGCTCATGATTGACTAGTGTCACTGTGATTGAAAGAGGAAAGAGAGCATATCATCACTTCTACATAGAAAGCGTGGCCAATTTTTGCTCTTTTGGCTCTCTTGGATTGGTATTTCAGCAGAATGTCCATTTAATTATGCATACATTAATAATGGTCCCTGTAATAGTTCACAGCACTCTTCCCTTTATTCTGTGTTCATGCAAGATCACACACTTCCAATGATGCTCCAGAGCAAAGAAAGACTGATGAAACCCAAAAACTGGGTATAAACAGGTTAGTCGGTTGGAGAAACTAACAGATGATTGCAGTACAGTTTGAACTAGTCACAGGTACACTTTACTCTTTTAACAGTGAGGTATTTTCATATATTTCCGAAGACTCAATCAAGAACATTCATCAAAACAGATGTTGATTGTCCAGCACCTCTGATAATCACACATTACATCTTGTTAGCATAACAGTGCTGCTGAAAGTTTGCAGTCCACCCAGACTAGCTGGGTTTAGCTCAGCTTAAAAAAAAAAAAAAAAAAAAAAAATATATATATATATATATATATATATATATATATATATATATATATATATATATATATATATATATATATATATATATATAATTTTGTTTTATTCAAACCAGAACTTTATGCCTGAAATCATTAAAAACATGATAAAAAAAAAAACAAAATTACATACTGTATATAAATATGAGTTAGCATCATATTGATAAGGCATGTAGCACTTAAATGTTTTAAGAAAAACATTTCACAGGCTGTTTAATTGCTATTATCATCAAGGTATGAATGTCTGGCAAATATTGACAATAAAATCCAGTTTACCATAATACCATAATACCATAATACTTAGGCAGACTTTTCAGAGACACTCATTATCTTAGCAACAAAGGTTCTTTTACCTTGAAGTAGCAAAAATTGGCTTTTATCATCTACTGATTTGATACATGAGAATCCAAATTATTGGGAAAAAATTCCAGGAAAAGAGACAAGTAGTGGTTATACAAGTAGTGGAAAATAGTCTGTCGGAGATGCTAATGCAGACTGTGTCTGCCAAAAATCTAAATCTTTATCTATTGATCCATTACTTTTCTGGATCCTTTCCCAGGAACACTGAATGCGAGGTGAGAATACATCCTGGATGGGATGCCAGCCCATCACAGGGCACTATGAAAACACTCATTCATGTCCAGGAGTCAAGCTGCCTACCACCATGTTCTTGGGAGGTAGGATGAATCTGGAAAAAAAAAACTGAAGAAACCCATATCGATATATGAGGAGTTCATGCATAGAAACTCTGCAAAGTAACCTGAGCTCAAGATCAAGGGTCGTGAACTCTAGTGGCAATAGTGTCACAGTGGTTAAGGCTAATGATTTCCAGGTAAGGAGTTCAATTCTCAGCACCACCAAGTGCTGCTAGACCCACGAGCAAGGCCCTTAACCACTCAGTAGTATTGTGTCTTGCATTTTTGCTCAGTGACCGAGACCTAGTCATAGAAGAACCCTTATTTCTATGTTATGAAGTATTTCTAATTATGTTGTTAACCTCAAGAAATTCTCTTTTGGTATTTTTATTACATAGAATGAAGCTTCAGCTTCATATTGGTGCCTGGAGATTCATGGTGTATCTTGCCAGACCTCCAGCACACAGCTGCATGGACATCTGAGAAACTGGACAGGAAACTAGCGCCAAGATTATTTAAAAAGGCAGACAATTCACTTGCCATTCTTGAGCGCTTTGAAGCCCTGAGATGTGCTTGCTGTCATACTGCCCAAAGTAATAGTCACTACAGTGAGTCCTTGTTCACACCTCCGCTTCAAGAACACACTTGCAGTGTTAAAAGTGACACAACTCCTGCGTAACAGTCAAGCAGGCTTGTCAGATTTCCGACAGGATGATGGCAGGGATGGTGCAGCAGCTGCATAGACTGAACTGATGAGCTTAAATCTATGACATGAAGAGGTGGAGCGATGAAAGCTGTAGGTTACCAATCAGCCACTTTAACACATTAAAATGAGCTAACAAACATGTCAAAGCACATAGCCCGTGGATTTCTAGCCTACTCATTGTCTTATCTGCTTCCTCACAGACCTCTTCAATAGAAGAGAGACATTATCCAAAGCTCTGAGAGCCCTGGTTGTTTTCTGGCAATTATATCTGGTTTGAGTTATGCCATAGCCATTTTTCACCCTCAGTGCATCTCAGAGAGGCTGCTTCTTCACAAAACTGCAGTCTGTTGGCTCATTTGCAAATATTATCTACATTGGTCTATAAATACTATTCTACAAGCCATATACAGTATGTGCCAAAATTAACACAATTTGTTTGAATACATTTACACTGCTAATGAAAAAGACATCTGGAAATATTAGGCTGGCTTCTGACATTCTGCAGTACAAAAGACCATCATTTTAAACACTTAATGGGCCACAAATGCCCTGAAAGCATGAAGCGAGATCCAAGAATTTTGCTGAGATAAAAGCAAAGTTAGAGTCGTGCAGAATGAAAGGACCTCTAGGGATTCCTTCAGTGAATTCTTAACTTTCATTTCTGTCCTGTATGACTTCTTTCAACCCACCATTCTGAACACTCAGAGGTGGTTTCAGAGACACACTAGTGTATGAATCACAGGTCTAAGCCAAAGTCATAAATTTGCTATAGTTAGTCTGGTGAAAACCAGATATCGGTTCTGATCAAACAGACTATCTAGCCAAGGCAGAGACAGATTTTTCCCTTCAATGAAGGAGACTATCCGTAAACTAATCGAGCGGTGACTGTGAGACAGAGCGAGTATGGCCGAGACGCTGTGTGGGTGACAGTGGAAACAATTACTCTCAGCACACAATATATCAGCTATGACAACCCTTGTAGAACAACTGTATCTAGGAAAGTTGCCTCACTTTGGTTTAATATTTTGTGACAGTGACGATCAGAGCCCTCCTCTCTGGGCTGATTAGATATTCACTGTCAAGTCTACTAGCAAGAAATTTCTTGGTCCTCAATTTGCAAGAATCCATTATTTATTCCTTTATCTTGAAAATGATTTTTCGTGGCCTTTGGTGGCTCTTGAGCCTGTCCCAGAAAGAGTTTATCCTTCAATGAGATGCCAATCACATATACACTCATTAACACCTAATGGCAATTTGAAAGGCCAATCCACCTTTCAGCATGTTTTTAGGAAGTAGGAGAAACTGAGTATTCCTGGAAAAAAACTGATTATATAAGCAGAGAACTTCCTTCAGACTCCTCACAGACAGTAACCTGAGATCATGACCAAACTCTGAAGTGTCTAGCAATGCCACCTCAAACCTTCAGGCATGCTGGTTTAATCCTGAGTCTGCTCTACTGTTTCTGTGGAGTTCCACATACACTCACCAAGCACTTTATTATGAACACCTGTAATGTTCACATCAACCAGAATGGCATGATTGTTGGTGCCAGACAGGCTGTTTTGATTTACTTTTTTTATTTATTAGTATTTGTAGAACTGCTGCACTCCTGGGATAGTCACACACAAGTCTCTAGAGTTTAGTCAGAAATGTCTTGGTTATGAGAGACGTCAGTGAAGAATTGTAAGACTGGTCTGAGCTGACTGAAAAGATTAACTCAGAGTAACTCAGATAACTATTCAGTACAAATGTGGTGAGCAGAAAAGCAGCTCAGAATAAGTTGTAGAAACAGGCAGATGAGCTACAACAGCAGAAGACCACATCAGATTCCACTTCTGTCAGCAGTGGGCAGAGATGCACCAAACCAGAACAGTTGGAGACTGAAGAAATGTAGCCTGGTCTGAAGAATCTCTATTTCTGTGAGGCACACAGATGGTAGGGTCAGAATTTGGCATGGGCAGCATGAATCCATGGACCCAACCAGTCTTGTGTCAACAGTCCAGGCTGGTGTAATGGTGTGGAGAATATTACACAATAATGTTAATATTAACAATCAATAATCACTTAAATGCCACAGTCCATTTGAGTATTGTAGCTGATCCTGTGCATCTATTCATGGCCACAGTTTACCATCTTCTAATGGTTACTTTAAGCTTGATAATGCAACATGTCACAAAGCAAAAGTCGTCCCAAACTGGTTACATCAACATGACAATGAGTTCAGTGTTCTTCAGTGACCTTCGCAGTCAACAGATCTGAATCCAATAGAACACCTTTGGTATGTGCCAGAATGGGAAATTTGCAGCATGAATGGGAAATTTGCAGCATGAAAAAATCATCAAGAACTGTGTGATGAATAAATGAATCATATCAACACGGACCAGAATCTCAAAGGAATGTTTCCAAAATCTTGTAGAATTCAAGCCACAAAGGATTGAAGCTGTTTAAGTGCAAAGGGTATTACTATACTGTAAAGTTTCTAATAAAGTGTTTGATGAATGAATATTCCCAGTGCCTGTGAGGGTTTTATCCAAGTCTCCTGGTTTCCTCCTGCTTCTCAAAAACAAGCAAAGTAGCACGTTTAGTCTTGAATGAATAATGATATGAATGGTATGAAGGTATTTAGGTATGAATGAATTTGTGAATGTGTATGCATGGTGCCCTGCTCCTGGGATAAGCTCCAGAACCACTGTGACTCTGATCAGGATATAAAGCGGCAGCTGAATAAGAATGAATGACAGAATCTTAAACCAAAGTTCCCTAGTAAGCATTCTGACCATGCTCACGTTCCTCACTCTTTTCTTCTAACACATACGCCAAACCCAGCTTCTCCAATCCTATTCAGTCTCCCAGGGCCAGTCCAATGCTTTTGACAAGAAAAACATTGGAAAAAGATTTAAAAAAAATAAAAAAATAAAAAAGATCAGGAAAAAAAAACCTACATTCAAACGCTCAAAGGAAAATGCAGCGTGAGAGGGGTGTAGCTGCAGATTGGAGGCTGTGCTGATCTAAAGCTAGTCTTTTCTTACTCTGTACTTGTTTTACTCTCTGGCAGCCCGATCCCTGAGGGCCAAGTCTGGGCCCGGGCCGCTCCACCGCACATTTTATCTGTAGACTGGTGCAGATGGAGGCTGAGAGACAGGCAGCTGCATCAGCGTGAAAGCAGTGCACTGTTACACAGCCAAACAGCCTGTGGAGAGATCTCCATAGAAGAGAAGATTCTGTAGAAGAGAATGAGAGAAAAGGCTATGGAGGATGGTGCGGAACATAAGCGGAGACAAAAAGAGATGCAATAAATAGTCCCCTCCTACACAATTAGGCCACCATGTTAATTATGGATAATGAAAGTTTGAGGTCAAACACACACAAAACATTCCTTTAGTGTTAATTTGATCTTCACGAGTTTATCAGCAAAACAACAAGACAGAGCTGTAAGGATCAGACGAATTGTGTGTGTGTGTGTGTGTGTGTGTGTGTGTCTCCTGTTTCTCTCTCAGTGACTTCATTACTGCTACTGTCAGTTTATTAAAGCTGATACTTTTATAAAGTCTGAAGATCACCATAAATTTTTTATTTAAGAAAAAAAATTCTAATTAAATCATCGGTAGCAAATACAAACACCATATTTTCTCAGTAGCCATCCAAAAAGCTACACACACAAAAATGTGCAACTTTATCAGATATGAGATGTTATATTGGCAGGGATATGACAAAGCCTTGATGTTCTTTCTTTGTATTCTGTTTTATGATTCACTTTGTGTGTCTACAAAAACTCTCATTTGTTCCCTTCTCAAACACACAAGCACAAAGTAAGGAATAAACCCCAAAGCTGCATCCTGTTATAGGAAAACAATCAACTGACAGAGTGGTGTGATGCACCCATGTACGAAGTGGAATTGCTGCTACTAACCGGAAGTAGGTTATTTTCCAATAGTTGCTTGTGTTTAATTCCTCTTACATCACAGCAAATTTGTTGGTTATTAAAGAATGACAGTTACATTTATTGTTGCTGAACAACCATGAAGCAAATTAGTTCCTGTTATCATTTGCATCATAACTCAAAAGTTTTTTTTTTTTTTATCTCTAGAAGTTTTAAAAACGGCAGACTCTACGTTTCCAAAAATCTGAAAAATTTCCTGTTCTGAAAAAAGAATTTAATTTAATGCAGTTCAGTTTTATTCACATATTTCTTTTCAAAATAAACATTGTCACAAAGCAGTTTTATAGAAATGCATAAATTCAGTATATAAAACTTCGGTATATAAAACCATCCCTAATGAGCAAGCCAGAGGTGAGGCGGCAAGAAAAAACTCCCTGAGATGATATGAGGAAGAAAACTTGAGAGGAACCAGACTCAAAAGGAAACCCCTCTGTATCTGAGTGACACCAAAAAGTGCAACTGTCTAACCAGAAAATCCATTCTAGTTCCAAAATGAAGTGTATCTTGTTGACGTTATCAACTGATAACTGTGTACTGATGGAGCCTCGAGTGCAAAAATGTTATGATTTTTAAGTGGTATAATCCACAGCAATCTCACGTATCTCTAGGCTGTATGTGCAGACTCCTACTACTGATACTGGAGACTCCTTTCCCAAAGACTTTTATGACAATAGAAGCCAAATCTACGATCCATTCATCTTTAATAAGTGCTTTATCCTTGTTAAGTTTGTAGTTAGGGATTCAGAAACTAACCTGAGAACGCTTGGTGCAAGCAGAAATACACAATGGACTGGAAGCCAATCTCACAATTTAGAGTTACAAACCAACAAAGCAGCATATTTTGTGAGGTACATGGAGTACCTGAAGGACCTGACTGTCGTACATTGAGAGATTTCAGAGGTCCTTTTATATACGATTCCTTGTCAAGCTGTATGAGATAATTACAATAAAGTCTTATATGTTTTTATAAGATTATATAATAAAGAACCTCTAAAAGTAGTATTCCTCTAAGAAAATGACTACAATCAGTAGGATCTAGAGGGATGTAGAGAAAATGGTGTTCTCATTTTTCATAGTGAGCTTGGGGTAATAAAGATACTTTTCTGTCCATTCGCATGTTTCCTTTTGGCAATAACACTACTGTGTCCTCCTAGTGATTTTCTGACGATCTTCCCAGCGGCTGTCCAGTCCACAAAACTACCAGAACTTTGTTGCTGGCTGTCTTTGGTTGCGATGGCACTAAAACCACATCTGATCTTAACTCATGACCAAAGACTTCTTTGAAAATGTGCATTTATTGCCTGCAAAAGCAAAATTGCATCTGGCTCAACCAGAGCACCAAATCAAACAACCGTGCCACCCTACAACCTAATCTCATTTCTGGGGGCAAAGTGCAGCAAATTTAGAAGATATACTTCGTGGTAGCATAGCATACTTTCAGTTTGAACATGCGTTTCACAGAAAGAGACCAATATTTAGTATTTTGACCAATTTCAGGGGTCGTGCCACAGAAGCAGAGACACCGACATTCTTGACCCAAGAAAAGGTGAAAGGGGTGAATATGAAAGCATAAGCAGATACCGATAGGGTTCCCTTTCCCCACACAGGTGGTGTGCTCCTCTGAGTTGAGCTTACTGATGCCCTGCAGAGATCTAGCGAGCGTGAGCTATCAGGAGACGCACACAATCTTTCCCTTCTCCTCAGGTGTCCACCTTCACTCCAGACTGCAGGTTTTAAGAGAGACATACACACTATCTTTCCTTCCATCTATTACAATTAGGGTGACACTGCTGAGGTCTTCTGGCCCATCTGTCTTCAGAGCACTGACAATGCTAGGACCGCACATAAGAATCTTTCAAAAGCAACTGCCACAAAACTCACCCCCAAAAAATCCTGCTTTACATGATGATAGACCTACTAGGAGCCATTTAGTAGAGTGACACATTCATGAATTGTGGTTGTGCCGCAAATCTCCAATTCTACTGCAAGCAATCATTGAAATGACTGAACATGCAGCAGATTTTAATGATTAAACAAGCCTCTAAAATCTTAATCCATTAAAACACAACATCCCTAAGCCAAGAACCAATCTGAGAGCAAATCACATTTCCTACAATCACCACATCAAGGACGAAAAAGGATCGGAACAAACTGTTCTACTGTACCGCGATCCGCAATTTCAACGGTAATCCTCATCTACAGGATATCTACCATGTAACAGTGACACGACAAATCTATTTGATCCACTTCCACTGTTCGAGGTCTTAATCAGGTTAGAAGGCTTCAGTGCAGACCAAGCTGCAGGGAAGCATCCAGGCAAACGAGCATCATTACTGCAGGATTGGAAGATTTGAAACATGCCAAGAAGCTGGCTGTTGAATGAGTAACAGAGGGAGAAAGAACATCTGTGTGAGGCAAGCGTCTGAGATTAAGCTTCTGCTTCTCCGCAATCCCCTCTGCCTTTTATTCGAGTTCTTATCGCATCAGGGATTTGTTACACTTTTCTCTGGGTTTCGGTATTGTTAACTCAATTTGACAACCCTTTATCAGGAAGTGTCCATCAGAAAACGAGACAAAGATTAAAAAAAAGCCCAGAAGTGGTTCAAGGTAAACATGTCACAGTCAGATTCTAAATAGAAACAGAAGAGCATGAAGAACAAATCCAATTTCCATGTTTCCATAAATTACAGGCATCTCATTTCTCAAGCATAACTATCTTCTGAACAGAGTGAAAGCCATGTTTGAACTTGCACTTGGAGAACCATGAGATCGCAGTAAAACTCATTCTCCTCTTTTTATATTTGTTTGGGTATTCAGGTCACATGGAGGCACCTACTCAATACCAATATTTGTTAGAGTTGATCAAATATGCTCATGCCTCAAGCACCAACGATGCCACAGACAACCAAGGGCAGGAGATAAGGGGCCAAGCTCTCTACCGTCAAGCACAAAGCTACCAACTGAACTTGGACGTCATGTAAGCAGAAGAGGACAGAGAGCACTTTCCTCTGTTACGCTGCCCTGTGATGCAGCATGAGAAGTTTATACTGTAAATGATGTATTTGACTGGCTTCAGAAGAAGTATCCTCCCTGGTTGGGGCTGGCTGGTGGGTAAGACTTGGCAGGTGATCAAATTAAGGAGAAAATGTGGGCAAAAAACAGCCCATACCAATCCACAGAGCATCAACAAAATAATTAATTGAAGCCAGACTTTCATGATCCAGAAGCCAAAAACTACAGAGGTACCATGTGGATTATCCAATTTGCCTTCAGGCTTAAATAAATTTAGCACTCATTATGTCTCTGTGATTCAAACATCAGTATTTCCCAGAACAAATAAGAGTAACAAAAACAGTTCCTTAAAATCAAACACAGAATTAGAGGTTCAGTTTGGGTTTCTCAAGAACATAAGAGGATCGTAGAAGAAATTTCAAAGGCGAAAGGATAATAACAGTCAAGCAAGCTAGCAGCAAGAGCCATCAAATAGTCCCTGTAGAGATTTTGATTTTTATCCAAGATCTTTAAGACGCATGAAATGTGGGCAAAAAGATCTGTCCTTCATACATGAGCACAGTTTTAGCTACAGTAAACAAAGAGGGACATGGACATATTACAGAGAATTGTCATTAACCTAGAGTGTTACAGAGGATTATTGGAGGCTACTGTGGAGCAGTATTAAAGCTTTTAGAGTGAGACTCAGCCCAAGAATAAAGCACAAAGGGCCACAATAGAGAACGATTTGTGTATTGTTCAGAAACAATTCATTACCACTAGCTTCAAATAAAGAAACTCTTAAGTGTCCAATACAAAGTGCGATGCATGTGCATGCAGCGACTGTATTCAAAATAAATAAAGAAAAGCACTCAAAACCAGGATCACCAATACCTTTATTTCTTGTGTTAGTTCTCCAGAAACCAAGAGTGAAAAATATCTACATGTACAGAGAGCTTCGGTAAATCTGACCTTAAACTGTGAAGGTGTAAGCATGGTGCTCAGAGACAAAAGACCTACTGACCAGGCTGCTGAACCAACATGTTAGGAAAGGGCAGTAGATCTGCTTCTGCTTGTTTAAATACATACACAATCTTGCAGGCATACACACTGTCCAGTGATGCTGCCACCCCATCTTTTTACAATTCCCTTTACTTCTCTGAATAATTTGTTCATTTAAAGGTCAGCAGTATCTGTTAAACCACCTACAGCTAATTATCATGTAGGGAAAACTGCACAAACAAATCCACACTCGGCCTGTAGCGCTCATCAGTCCAACATAAGCATCTGTTTAATACATAAAAAAAGCTGTTGTGTAGCACACTAGGCATGAATGACCAGACTTTAATAGCATAAAACAAAAATAACCAAATAAAGAAAAGACAAAGAGCACAGAGAGACACATGTATGCGGCAGGTCAAAGACTGAAGTGCATGGAGAGGAGTAACAGTATTGCTAATGTGCTGCATGCTTCCTGATGTTCATGATCAGCCTCTTGCTGTATTCCTTGTGATCCACATGCTTGGCCTCCACCACTGTTACTTTAATGCGAGATTCATCCTAAACAAAGACAAGACACCAGATTATTTTTAAACGTTGACAGTCAATGATATCACACACACACAAAAAAATAATTTTAATGATACTTAAGAACATTTCTATCACACAAAATATGCATTACAACAACCTACATTAAGGACAATTGTGAAAAAAGATGAGAATTTTTTATGAAAAGATTTTTTTAATCTGAATAAATTTGAATAATTACATAAAATATAAAAAAAATAATCTGTAAATAAATCAGTTCAAATGAGCTGCTTCTGATCAGTGTGTAATTGCTACAAAAACATTTCAGTAGATTAAAACTAGTTTTTTATCATGATATATTCAATATACAATAATTGATGAACACACCAGCACTATTTTGGGGTTATTTTTTTGTTTTGTTTTTTTGTTAACTGAGCACTCAGCAAAAGTTACCGTCAAGCCTGATTTGTAAACCAATTTCATTGTAGCATTTTGCATTCTGGGAACCTGGACACTAATGTGCTACCGAGTGCAAATTTCCCTGCACGATAATATAAATCTTTAAACAGAGCTCGCCTCTGCAACTCTTCTGCACACTTCTTAACAAAATTTAACAGCATACTTCTTTTAACATTAAGAGCCAGAGCCAGAAAGATGCGGCTGTTTTTCTTTGCTGCAGTGTGCATGAGGTGATAACTACTGCATCTCCTGCCTGCGAATTGGTCCAAATATCAAACGCGTTTTTGCATCACTGCGCTGCGAGTCAGCTGTCTGTACATGTGTTTGTGTAAGCAGCAGCACAGACACATTCAAGGGAAAACTCGTGTGCCAACCCCTCCGTCTTCTCTACATTTACGCCAGCATCTCTCTTTGCTGAATTATATACAAAACCTATGCTGTTTTTTATTTTTTTACAGGATTGCAATGTCTGCTTTTCAAAGCAACCCAAAGAGATTGCAAAAGGTATACTGTTCGATACTATTCGATAGTAAAAGGTGTTGTCTGATCTGTAATCTTCCAAACAGTTTGGATTTAGAGGCAGACAACTGAGTGTCTAAGATTAAATTAAAAATTAAAAAGTCCAATGTCCAGTTTGCAGTCTGGGTCAATGGCAGACATTAAGCATGATATTAAACCTAAATCTACAACTGGAGTAAAGATATGTACTGTTGATTATCTGAGCAGCAGTATATGGACACTGATTCGGGGAAGGGGATGTATGTATATGTATTATATATATATATATATATATATATATATATATAATTATATATATATATATATATATATATATATATACACATATATATATATATATATACACATATATATATATATACACATATATATATATATATATATATATATATATATATATATATATATATAACACACACACACACACACACACACATACACATATATATACACACACACTAATATATATATATATATATATATATATATATATATAAAAAAGTATATATAAATAAAGTCTTCAGACGTTACCAGCATCAAAGAAAAACATCAAAAAACTACTGAGATTATAAAATATATGATCGCTTACACAGTGAAAGAAAATATTAAATGGTGAACAGCACGGCACAAACAGCACAATCACAAACACAGCACAATCTAGTGTTTATTATCTAAAAACCTCTCTGTCAACAAAGAAAACGCTTGTTGAATAGGAAAGACAATTCCACCTTTTTGCCACTTTCCACCTAGCTGAGGAGAGGGAAGGCAACCTGTGGTCTCTGAGGTGGTCGCCACACTGGACACATGTTTGCTATGGTCCAAATCAGAGTGTGAATGTTCCCAGTGCCCCCTGCACAACTGGTCTGGTTTCAGACTCACTGGTTTCTAACAAGCCCCAGTGCATGCGCCTTTAGTCATCACAAACTCACATGGAGAATTTATTTAGTGCCATTAGGCATAGTGTGTTCTCTCACCTCTTTGTTCCACATGGTATATGGTTCCAGTCACTCATGGTACACACGTGTTATGAAAGGTAACCATGTCGTTATCGGCTAAAACACATGCGCAGGTTATTTTACTTCCTGAAAACGTGTGGACCTGAGTATGCTCACATTCACATGAATAATGGGCACAGTTCCAGTGCAACGGAATCAAACCACCTCCTACAGGCGGTCTCTGGTTTGGTACAGCGATGCACTTCCTAGTCCACATGACAGTTTTAACATGACCAATTGTTCACACAAGACATGAAGCCAACCTCCAGTTTCAGACTGCTGTGTCACAGGGCAGTGTAAAATACTTCAGCTCACATACGACTATTATTATTGTCTAGGGTCACTCTGACAGGGAGAGTATGCCATCCCTTCCACCTTGAAAGTGGCCAATTATGCTCTCTAGTCTCCCTGCAACAGACAGCTGTGGCATTGTTGTGATTTGTACTCGTTAAACACATTTCTGTTGTGGGAGTCGCTAAGAAATGCCAAATTTGTTGATAGCATGAAGACTAATAGATCATGTGACCCAAATATGATGCACCACAGTATGGTTGCATGACAGAAGAGGAGACTGCAACAATACCGGATTTACACAAAAATATTTCAAGAATCAGGTTTCAGGATCAGGAGATGACAGGCAGTCCTGATGGCCCATGATTTGGAAGAGAATATATGGGTTACAAAAGTGGTGTGGTTTTAAACATTTACTAACCACAGACAGCACAAAGTCCCAAGGCCCATGAATTCACAGCTCAGGGCACTCTATATTTGCTGCTTTAGCCAAGCAGATATAATGTAGCTCCTGCATCACTGCTACAAGAGTACAAGAGAAAATCATAAATGCTGATGCTAAATAGTAGACATTGGCATCTCTAAACTATAAAATGTATTGTACTATTGCAATGCGATAATTTTAAGTGGGCGGTATTAAAAACAGCTGAAACGTCTGCAGTCATGTCGACCTGGCAACACTGCTCTGTTATGGAGTCTGTCTCACAGCTCTTTTGAGTGCATCAACAAGTACCTGTTCAACGGATGTTCTTTTTCCATTTAGGTCTTTTGTATCTTTTGAAGTAGCCTGAAATCGGAGCTCTACCTTGCTTTATTCTTCATGGAGGCGGCTTCAAGGGCATAGTTAGGTCTAGTTAGACGTACAGTTAATAGCATCTGAACATGCGTGCAGTGCACACAAACATTCTTCAAAATTCCCCAAAGACTTTTACACTTCTGATCCTTGGTAGTATTTCTGTCCTAGGACAAATATACTACATAAAATCAAAGTAAAACAATAGTAAGCAGTATAGCAGACTCGCTTATGATCCCCAGTTAACTGCACGGTCTCCGTCATGCATCTTCTTGTGTTTGCTTGTAGGTACGCCAACCAGCTACAACATTAATACTGCTGACAGGAGACACAGACACCTGTTATATATTAAACAGCATGTGAACAGTCAGATCTTGAAGTTGACGTGATAGAAGCAGGAAAAATGGGCAAGCGTAAGGATCTGAGCACCTTTGACAAGTGCCTAATTGTGATGGTTAAACCACTGGGTCTGATGATGGCTGAGAGACGTAAGGCGAGAAACGCACAGATAAGAATGCTTTTCTAAGTGCATACACTTGAAACACTGTGTATGCATGTGTGAAAACGCACCAAGAAATACTGCAGCACAAGGTACAACATATCATTATAAAGGAGTTAACTGCTTTAATGGGTTTTTTAACACAATTGACACAAGAAACTGTGGTCCTAGGACACAGATGTATCATACAGTACATACATGTTGGTGCAGGTGTAGTCAGAGTGACAGACAATTTAGCACCAAAGAATCTAAATGTCTGATGGACTGGAGGTTGTCAGCAGGGGATATATTAACCGAGATAGCACAGTGACTCCACTCACTTCTGTCTCCTCTAGGTAGGTGCATCTTTTCTTTTTCATCCCACACAAATGAAAACAGCCCTTAAACACCACTCAAGGCTCCGCAGTCTTCACGATACAGCAATCCAAACAAATACACTTTACGATTTTTCTGCCCCACATAGCCTAAGGAGAAACAGCCCCTTGCTGATAGACAACATGACACTTTTACTGCAACATTAGTGCATAACCAGGCTCAGATACACCAAGGGAGACAATACTATGGCAATCTTTTTTTGTATACATAAGTGCACCACACAGTGATGCTTCTGTTCGTTAAAAGGAAAATCGTCCACTTTAGAAACTTCATTCAAATTTTCGTCATTTTCAACTGTAAAACCTCTGTAATCTCTAGAACAACAAGAACTACAAAAAAAAAAAAATTATATATATATATATATATATATATATATATATATATATATATATATATATATATATATATATATATATATATATATATAGTGTGTGTGTGTATGAGTGTGAGAGAGAGAGAGGGTAAGAAAGATAAAAAGGGAGAGGGAGAGGGAGAGGGAGAGGGAGAGAGAGAGAGAGAGAGAGAGAGAGAGAGAGAGAGAGAGAGAGAGAGAGAGAGAGCGCACAGTGGTTTGGTCAAATAATGAGCAACTTCACAACTTCTGGTTCCCTGGTTAAGTGATGTGCTCAAAAAATGATACCCAATTAAATATATACTCACATTGTAGGTCTCCAATTTCACTCGGTTGCGGAAGACAAAAGTGCTGAAATTGGCATGCTGGAAGACCTCATCAAAAGCTGCCTCATTCTGCACAAAGATATAAAAGGGGAAATAATAAAACTTACTGAGAAACAAAGTAATTTGGCCAAAATTGAATCTTGTGCAGGAGCAAACTTCAGTCAATCAATTATAATGAACCAAGATCTCATAGACCTGGTTTAGTGGTGAACACTGACTGATACACCACAAACAGAAGTGAGCTTCCTCTGTGTGAGGCTTTGAAATGCACAGGCCACATCAGAGAAGGAGAATATGGTTGTATTGGGCATGTGGTAGCTTAGTGGATTAGGTGGATCAGTCGGACTAACTGATCAGAAGGTTGTGAGTTTGAATCCCAGGTCCACCAAGCTGCCACTGCTGGGCCCCTGAGCAAGGCCCTTAACCCACAATTGCTCAGTTGTGTAAAATGTGATAAAATGTAAGTCACTATGTATAAGAGCATCTGCCAATTGCAGAAATGTAAAAGTAGTAGAGAGAAATATAGAGAGAGGCTCAACAATTACATTTCCAAAGATGCAACTAAGGGCCAGATTCAATTGATAAGTGTGCAGGCGCTTAAATGTAAAGTCAAACTTGTCTCCACAAACATGATGCCTAGCCCAGCAAGCAGACCGGTGAGTGGGCAAGTCATGTGAAGGACACAAGCTAACAGCAAAAGATGGTGGAGGATACCAGTAGTGGTTTTAGTAACAAAGCAAGTGAATATAATCTTGCAGCCAAATAAACAGCACATCAAATGTCTGGAAATATTCCGGCTTCAAGTAGACAGACACCCTCCAACAGTAGGTGATTTGCAGAACGTGATGAAAAACAGTGCAAACCTCTCATTCAGCAGCACAAACTAATACAAGCCTCTCAGAGGGTACCACAAATCGCATCATGGTGAACATTTAGCGAATCGGAAATCCGGACGGCCTCCAGCTGTTAAGCAGCCTGTATTCACTCAGGCATTTGAAAGGGTCGCAGCATATGAAAAGAGCTCGTGCCGACACGAAGAAACAATGATATATCTGATAAACAAGATGTATGATATACAAGATTGGTGTGTTATTTAAGTTTTGTTTTAATGATCTTTACTTTCTTTGCCCTTTTTTCATATTTGATTGCATTCGATGGCTATTAGCCTGAAGCCATTGAAGATCAACAGGCTATATAGAGAACTTGTCAGCTGACAACTTGTTTATTTATTTTTTTTTTTATTATTGTTCTCACGTTTAACCAATGCGAATACATTTATACTACCTACCTTATGTCTTACAGTTGCTTGTTTTATAAAAAAAATTAGTTTTTCGTTTTTTTTTTTAAATCTCATAAAAAATGCTGATCAAAAATCTTATTGTCATTCCTATATTTGTAATCGTATTTGATATGCAGTATTTTTTTTTTTTTAAGTGGAATTAGTGTAAAATTCAAAAATTAAAGAAATCACAATGCTGTAGCAAACAAAAAACTAGCGCACAAGCAAGTTCTGAGTTGTACAAACTTACAGAGTCCTTGAGCTGGCCAATGTAATCTGATTTCTGTCCCAGGATGGTCTCAGCAGTGTCTTGAAAGCATGTCACCCACTGGTTATCTCCAAAATCTGCAATATTTGCCTGGAAAGACAGAAAGCAAACTATTAATGTACATTTTAGTGGTTTGATAAACTACTAGGATAAGACTTGAAAAATCCAACTTGATGGACAGAAGTTGTGCTTAGTGCAAAAGTTCTTTTTTTAAATACTGTATTTGTGAAGAACAGCAACGTAAGACTAAAAACAAGAATTACAACTGATCCAAAATATTTACACGGGGCTTAGCTTATACATTATTACACATGGGACATACTTGCACATGAGATTAAAATGCACATTTTATAGGAAAAAGCTGAATAAACTGCAAAATCTGACAACTAAATGTTCTGAAAGTTTAAAATATTCAGCATTTTTGCAACCCGTCACAATGGGAAGTTTTGATAGCAATACTGTTGCCATAATCTTTACAAAACACCTATACACAATCAGCAATGAGCATAAGTTTGTCATCTTATTGAAAGATGTGTGATGCTGTGTGCCTGTCAATATCTACTTATACCGGAGATCAAAGTATACAATAACAACTCATTAGTCCCACTCCAACTGGCTGATGAGATTTTCCCTGGATGCAAAAAAAAAAGCATGGAAATTGAACCAGGGCTGAAAATATAAATGTTCACATTTTTCACAATGTGCACTTACATTTTTGTAATCACATTGCGTCCCCCCGAGTGAAAAAATGTGTGTTATTTTAAGAAACTTTAATAGTGCTTATGATGAGATAACAGTAATAAGTAGGCGGGAGTGAAAGAGAGCCTGACGACTTACAGAGAGCATGAGACGATATTTGAAGTTGGGAAACTCTTTGTCACACTTCTCACAGCGGTACATTCCATTCTGCTGGTCCACCACCTTTTTGTTGCAGTCCTTGCTGGGACAGGCCTGATACAGACAGTTCTCTTTTCTCATGTACACGATGGTGGCAATACAGGTAAAGTAATCAGCCTAGAGAGAGAGAGCGAGAGAGAGATCAGCATACAGAAGCCCAGGTCCCTGGAACAAGCAGATTACATGTTCTTTATTTGTAGTTTAATGGCAGACAAATATGTTTTACACTCATTAAAAGAAAAACACTGTTTAAACACTTTGTAACTACAGCACATGCTATTCATTCCAAATCCCTCCAGTCACTGCACTACACCCATCAGCGGAGTCACAACTTACTGCTGGGAGATTTACAATTTTTACCTGGTAGATTAATGAGCAAGCAGGGATGACTTTATCCAGTCAAGAAAAAAGCAGGTTTACAAATTAGGTGTATTAAGCAGACAAGTTATATGATGACTTTGCTTGACTTCATTTTGCTTAGATTAGTCAGTCACCTCATGGTTAAACACACTGAGAGGAAAAAAAGATGCTTGAAAAAGGACTCGAATACAAAGACAGCACGCCATATCTCGTGGCCAGAATGTTGGCCCACATTAGAAGCTTTATTAGGAAAAAAAAAAAAATAGAAAGGTTTGTATTAATGCACCTAACCAGCAAGCTAGATTGGCATATAATTGTCCTAATCACCAACACTTTTTGGCGATTAGGGCAAACAAAACATGGATCTAGGAGAGCATATTGGAGCTCTGAATAATGAAGCTACTGAATTTCTGATGCGTCCTACACTTTGGACTGCAAAAGATTTAAGCATTAGATGGTGCTATTTACTGTGCAGCAGAGCTGTAAAACAGCACTCATATTTACATAACATTAAGCTTATTCCATTAATCAAATATTAGACCGAACATGATGATAAATAAATGTATAAAAATGCTGACAAATGCCACACATTACAAATGCCAATATGCGTGTTAACTGAGCATAAGGGGAACACTGTGGATTTGTCATTCACCATAATCAAATATTAAAATATCCACACAAAAAAAAAAAAAAAAAAAAAAATTAACACGTAAAACCAAGCACAGGTTTGAAATAAACGTGGGAGCTGGGGTGTAAAATGCCTGGTGGGCACAAAAGTGGCAGCTCAGAGCTCAAACTAATGAAGAAAAACCCAGACAACTAATTCAAGCTGGAGTGGCAAGAGTGCTGCTGATGAGAGGCGCCATGCTGTATTACTACTGCTTTTTCTTTCCCTCTAACTAGAAGTGACTGGAATAAATGAAGACAGCCAGCTAAGGACCACATGCGGTTTCAGAATCAAGCCAGGCTCACAGATCTGTTCGGTTTCTGGGGAAGCTGCTGGTCAGAGGATAATGACCGTAATCGCCATCGTTCTTAAGAACAATAAGCATGAACATCTTGCAGGAAGGCAAACAAAGCCAACTTATTCAAGCTCAATTATTCACCTACTGGGCATACAGCATACTTCACATTCACTCTTCCTTATAAATCAGTTACTCTTGAGCAAGTATTACAGTATAAATTTAACTCTCCAGTTTAAAAGAAAGAACATTCAAAAGGGCATGTGGCCTATTAGGACCTCCATTTATGTTGAGTCCACACATGCTTCAGGCAAAGCCATAATCTGAAATTTCTAAAGAAATAAAGTAAAAGAAATAAAGTAAGAAAAAGAAAAAAGAAAAAAGCAGAATGTGAAAGCTTGCCGCTAACAGAATTGATTTCTCTCGTAGCATGAACAGGTTTAATGCTGACCAATCTGATACTACACTTTGGATATATGACCCCAATTAACTTCGAGTAGCAGAATTGATATTCTGCACTGCTTCAAATAAATGTAAAGCTCCAGGGACCAGTGGAGTGACAATGCCACAAGGAAGGAGGAAAAATAGCTGTGTACTCAAACAGAATCTGGCTGTAAATGACTGTTATTTCAGTTGGTGTTGGGGAATCTCAACATTTCAGACTCTCTGAAAAGCAGTAATTAATCAAGTGAATGCCTATATAATTATCCTTTCATTCATTTTACTGCAAAATTAGGCCAGAGAATGGAAAAAAAGCAAAAAAAATTAAAGAAAGAAAGAAAGAAATAATAATTAAAAAAAAATAAATAATAATATATATATATATATATATATATATGTTATAATGGCTGAATTTTACAGCAATACGAGAGCGCCAATTGTAGAAATCATCTGTTTAAAAGGTAGGATTGCAGGAATTTGCTTGTGTATATATATATATATATATATATATATATATATATATATATATATATATATAATATATATATATATATATATATATATATATATACAAAAATGTATGAAAGGGCAAACTGAAATTGGTATTAGCTGAATGTCAAAAGGCCAACATGCAATGGGAGACCATACAAAGACTGTGACAAGCATCATTAATTACAGGTGTTTTCAGTGGCTTGACCTTTTGTCTCAATAAAATCTAGGGCAGCATTAGTGCAGATGGAAACCTGTGTTTCAGTGAGTGAGTACAGGGTCATGGGAAAGACGGTGGAAAGATGGCTAGCATCCAGAGAAAAAGGGCGACTTTTCTCGCATTTGTATATAAATTTCACCAGTGTATATATGCCATACGAAATGAAGGAGAAGAAGTGTGTGCTCTTTGCCACTGTGGTCTTCTATCTGGAGCAATAGCAAAAGCACTGAACTGACTGGGTTTGCGAAACAAAAGACTCACAGACAGCATGGTTATTTGTCATGCCAGACATGGTTGATAATTAAAAGCTAATATTCTAGGCTATTAAATGAGGATCACGTGCGTTCTACTATCGTCACTGCCATTGGTAGTAGCTGCACCAGGTTGTTCCATATTTGCATAAAGTTAGACTTTTCTCAACTTTTTCGCACCACTGGACACGCCTACATCTAGTCACCAATGATCGATATCATGCATGTCATGAGAAGTGTCAGCTCTCATTAAAAATGATGGTCACTGTGTGAATGAAGAAAAATGCAGCTCTAAAGCTACTTTAAATAAGTGCAGAAACAAGAAGAAGAGTAGGTGTATGGGTTCCATAATTTGAGTTTCCCCACTGCAAATGGAAAGACCTTTCTCGTCAGACACAACCTAGGAAAACACCTCATTAACAGCACTTTATTTTTAACCTGTGTCCACCACTTCTCATACTGCTCCCATTTCCTTTAACTTATTTCCACTATTTAAGCAGTCATGTTTGCAACAGTATTTTTCACTACTTTTTATTGGTATAGGAAGTGACCAAAAAAAATTCAACCACCAAATTCTACCACCTGTACAGACCAGTTTTTCATTCTAAGTAACTTTGCAGACTCACCTTCCTCACTGTTAGCATGTTATTTAAATTGCTGTGGATAATGGCGTCTGCTAAATAACCAGCTGTAAATCAAAGTCAGCGACAGTCAGGTGACTTGTCAGGGGTTTTGTTACAGCCCTGTCAGCATTTCGATAGAACTATAAATGTACTAAACTCTACTGAAATCTACAGTATATAAACAACAGCACCCCGTTTGGTTCCCTCTTCAATAATTCAGTTCTGACTTATTTGAAAGCAGGATCCCCATTCTTCACTCTGGTGTCTCTTCACTGTGATATTGGGTAGCTTTACTTTGCAGCTTCTGTGGATCTCCCACTGCAAATACCTCCCTTTAAAAATCACACTTCTCTGTTCTGCACCTGATCATTCTTTATTCTCTCTCATCTTTGGGCACCCTTTCTTCTGCCTTCACATACAGCTCTCTCATCCTTCAAAATAAAAACATGATATGTTCACCAAATGGCCCTGGCAACAAGGTTTTATATGAAAAAATTAATTAATTAATTAATTAATTAAATAGAATCAAATGATAAAGCGGCTTGAGTGGTAAAGGGAGCATCAATAAGGTCCAATGAATTTATTGGCATTGGAATAAATCACATCAATACATGCTGGTCTTTTTGGGGGAATTCACCTTGGAAAAAAAAAAAAAAAATCACGAAATTGAGGAAGGCTTGGACGCACACAACCCATTTGCCAATATAATTGTTTACACTGTGGAATTCACGATTTAAAATGACATGTTAGAGCCATCTCAATTATTTAGATGTAGTGCTACCGCCGCCCTCCCTCACTCGCAGAGATCTTTTCCTGCGAATCCTGTCAGTGAAGCATGTATCTACATCTTTGGGCTGATGAACTAAACAGCAAACTGAAAATGAAGCCTTCATGCTTATGTTACCTTATGTAGGATTGTCTACCTAGTGGTTTGCAGTAGTGGATGAGGATGGAATCGTACACCTCTTCAACATCTGCCATACACATATACACGAATATTCTCAAATCTCTCAAGTGACAACCTGCTCAGGAAACTTAGTCATAAATAAATCATGATACATGTGTGTGTGGTAGTCTTCAAAAATCAGCTGGATGCTGCAGTGGAAAAATTCTGTTCGGGTTTTGACCAAAAATGGGCTTTTCTGTCAATATCATACTCGAAGATCTCTCACTCTAGGATAGCGTATATTTTACAAAACTGGCGTGGAAAAGTTTTTTTTTTTACTATATTTTACAAACCTGCCCTTGATGTCTATATACAGATGATATGTTAGCAGAAGAAGCCAGGCTTTTTCTAAATAATAAAAATGAATATATTTAAAGTGTAATTTTATTAAAAATCCTAAGTGCTGAAGTCCTAAATGGATTAATTAGTACTAGCGTAAACCACGTCGACAGTAAATAAATAAATAAATCACGTAACATTACTTTCAAAAATATATAAAAGTGAAGCAGCTATGGACACATAACCAATGGAAGCAGTTTCGTGTGCGGAGTTGAATTTGGCGATATTTTTATACAGTGGACTTGATGGTTTAAAATTACAGGCTAGAGCTACCTCAATTATCTTGATGTAGTGCTGAAGTCCTTGTCACTAACTCACAAAGATCTTTTCCTGAGGATTCTTTCATATAAAAAGAATGGTGCATATATCTATATGAAAGTAAATGAAGCACTTAATAAAGTCAGTCTGCCAAAGGATGTTTACAATTTGCAAGCTAAGTGATTAGTAATCAGGCTTTTGGAAGCTTGTGATGCTCCTGTGCCTTCACATCACCACCAAAAGAGCAATTACATACTCTGTACAGATAACAGCAAAGTTTTAAAACATTAAAAAACCATTAAGAAAAATTTGTCTCTGCGATCATTTCCCCACCAATGATGGTGTGAATGGAGATCATTCGGGTGAAGAGGCAATAATGAGGCATATGTTTTAAAGGAGTGTGACTTTTACCTCAGCTGATGAGCCTGTGGCTGATGTGGATAATCAACGCGAGATCTCATTTGTGTTATAAATGTAGAATTCTTTAAAAATTGCCATTAATGCATTTTCATATGTAGATTGAATTAAAAATGAGAAGCAGGCAAGACATCTTTCCATAAAGCTGCCAGTGAATCTTTAAATGTATTTCAGTTCAGGAAAATATGTATATATCTGGAACTACAGCTGAGTTCATTAGTTTACACACACCGTACAGAATATGCTTTACGTATCACAAGACACAATAATAATAGGGTTTACACACACATGAACCAGTTCAAAAATTAACATATGCTTGATTCTTGTTACCTGTTTGATAATCAACTGTTTTATGTTTTTTTTTAATAGTTGTTAATGACTCCCTTGTTTGTCCTGAGCAGTAAACCTGCCTATTGTTCTTTGGAAAGAACTCCAGATCCTGCACAATATTAGTATTTCCAGCATCTTCTGCATATTTGACCTTTTCTAACTGAGGTTTATATGATGATGAGATCCATCTTTTTACATTGAGGAAAGCTACAAACATTCAAGAACTCAACATGATACATACAAGAGCCGGGGGATATAAACTTTTGAACGTGATTATTGGTGTAAATTAAATTATTATTGTCTTGTCGACTATATGTAAACATCTGTAATGTGAAATAAAAATTCAGGAAAATAACTTTTTAATTAATTAATCAATTACTATTTCATATATATATATATATATATATATATATATATATATATATATATATATATATATATATATATATATATATATATATATATATATATATACACACACATACATACATATATATATATACATATATATATATATACACATACACACACACATATATACACACACATACACATATACATACATACATACACACATACATACAGTGGTGTGAAAAAGTGTTGGCCCCCTTCCTGATTTCTTATTTTTTTGCATGTTTGTCACACTTTAATGTTTCAGATAATCAAACACATTTAAATATTAGTCAAAGATAACACAAGTAAACACATCATGCAGTTTTTAAATGAAGGTTTTTATTATTAAGGGAAAACAAAATCCAAAACTACATGGCCCTGTGTGAAAAAGTATTTGCCCCCTAAGCCTAATAACTGGTTAGGCCACCCTTAGCAGCAACAACTGCAATCAAGCGTTTTCCATAACTTGCAATGAGTCTGTTACAGCGCTGTGGAGCAATTTCACAGTGAAATTCTTCATTTCTTCAAAATGAAAGTCTTCATTTTGTTTTTCTTCAGCCATTCAGAGGTGGACTTGCTGGTGTGTTTTGGATCATTGTCCTGCTGCAGAACCCAAGTTCGCTTCAGCTTGAGGTCACAAACAGATGGCCGGACATTCTCCTTCAGGATTTTTTGGTAGACAGCAGAATTCATGGTTCCATTTATCACAGCAAGTCTTCCAGGTCCTGAAGCAGCAAAACAGCCCCAGACCATCACACTACCACCACCATATTTTACTGTTGGTATGATGTTCTTTTTCTGAAATGCGTTGTTACTTTTACGCCAGACGTAATGGGACACAGACCTTCCAAAAAGTTACATTTTTGTCTCGTCAGTCCACAGAGTATTTTCCCAAAAGTCTTGGGGATCATCCAGATGTTTTCTGGCAAAACTGAGACGAGCCTTTATGTTCTTTTTGCTCAGCAGCGGTTTTCGTCTTGGAACTCTGCCATGCAAACCATTTTTGCCCAGTCTCTTTCTTATGGTGGAGTCATGAACACTCACCTTAACTGAGGCAGGTGAGGCCTGCAGTTCTTTGGATGTTGTTGTGGGGTCTTTTGTGACCTCCTGGATGAGTTGTCGCTGCACTCTTGGGGTAATTTTGGTCGGCCGGCCACTCCTGGGAAGGTTCTCCACTGTTCCATGTTTTCACCATTTGTAGATAATGGCTCTCACTGTGGTTCACTGCAGTCCCAAAGCTTTAGAAATGGCTTTATAACCTTTTCCAGACTGATAGATCGGTAGGTTTGTGACCTCAAGCTGAAGCGAACTTGGGTTCTGCAGCAGGACAATGATCCAAAACACACCAGCAAGTCCACCTCTGAATGGCTGAAGAAAAACAAAATGAAGACTTTGGAGTGGCCTAGTCAAAGTACTGACCTCAATCCCATTGAGATGCTGTGGCATGACCTTAAAAAGGTGGTTCATGCTCGAAAACCCTCCAATGGGGCTGAATTACAACAATTCTGCAAAGATGAGTGGGCCAAAATTCCTCCACAGCGCTGTAACAGACTCATTGCAAGTTATCGAAAACGCTTGATTGCTGCTAAGGGTGGCCCAACCAATTATGCTTAGGGGGCAAATACTTTTTCACACAGGGCCATGTAGTTTTGGATTTTGTTTTCCATTAATAATAAAAACCTTCATTTAAAAACTGCATGATGTGTTTACTTGTGTTATCTTTGACTAATATTTAAATGTGTTTGATTATCTGAAACATTAAAGTGTGACAAACATGTAAAAAAAATAAGAAATCAGAAAGGGGGCCAACACTTTTTCACACCACTGTGTGTATGTATGTATGTGTATATATATATATATTTTTTTTTTTTTTTTTTTTTTTTTATAAACACGATTATGATCCCTCTTATTTTTTTCACAATTATTATTTTTGCTATTATTATTATTTAACTACATTATTTATATTATGTAAACTTAAAACCTCAGCTCTACATATAGTATTGTCCTTTTTTCTTGAATTCATAACAGAGTCATGCAATATTCAGCCTCAGAGCAGGCATCATAAATCTAGTAAGAACATAAGCGAAGAACATCCCTAGGCGAGTTCATTTAGTTTGCATGTCAGGCATAATAGATAAAAGCCCTGCTAAATCTACTGGAGCATGTCTAATCACAAATTTTAGGAATGCCACGAATATCCACATGGTCTAGCCTATAAAGAGGTGTATTCTTCCACTGGGATTTATTCCAAGATCCCAGGTGTGCAGTACAGTAAGGTGTGCTGATGGCTGAATTCTGTAGCCGAGAAAGGAAAATGCCGTTGTTCCCATTTCCCTTCATGTGCTGCAGCAGTCATTGTTACTGTTTACATCACCGGTTGGAAACACGCAATCAGCTTGTTAGCGTCTTGTGGTATTAGTACATAAAGCAGTGAGATTGTGCTCTCCTACTGAGACAATGATATTAAACTCTTAATTATAAAGCTTAAGAGCTGAATTTAATGCAGTCTTATCAATGTTAAATAAGACATATTAATGAGGCAGAACTAAAACAGGAGTTAAATCTGCCCAAGATAAACATCCGTAAAGTAGTCAGTGTTTGCACGTTACTTAGAATGAACGAAAATGATGTTCAACCAAAATGAGCAACTCTCATTGACAAGAGTGTAAATAAAGCCAAAATGAGCAGATTTACTATCTGAACCATAAGCTCTTAATTATCAAGATCAATAAACCCCAACTAATCTGTTACCACTATCTCCTCAGATCCTTCAGTAATGCTTAATGAAGCCTAAACGAGAAGGAACAACCGTGTGATTTTAATAAAAAGAAATACATCAAACACAATGAGTATTGTTCAAGTTCAGTGACATTTACAGATGAAATGATAATGCTACAACAGTTAAAAACAAAAAAATAACAAAAAAAACATGAGCTGATTAAAAAAAGTGTTAATTTCAACATGTATTAATTCTTGATGAATGCAATTTCTGGGACTTCAATACAGAGTTTAGGATGACCTTCATGAGCCTAAAACTTTCTCGCACATAGTCTGTTGTAATCGAAATGTTTACTTCTTTAATTAAATGAATTAATTGGTGTTTTAGGTTCTGAGCATGTTAAATCAGAAGAGCGTTTACCTTGTCGCCGTGACCCAGGTGCTCGTTTTTGACATCTGCCAAAGTCTTCCAGTTAGTGGGGCCGCCGGTGCCTCCTCCTCTCATTTCTGTCATAGACTGACCATCTAGGGCATGACCCTCTTTATCATACCTGACAACATACAAACATAACATGCTAAGGTCTATGTCTCTGTGTGTGTGTGTCCACAACTTTTCACCCTGATATCTTAACAGCGCAACTAAACAGTCAATATCAAAACTGCAATAAAAAGCTGAGTAAGCAGCTCTAGTTGGAAAGAAAGTGGGCTAAAAGCAGCAGCCACAATGGCAGCAGTGGGACTACTTGGGAAATGAATCAACAGCACAGGGACAGTTGAGTGAGATGGGGTCGGATTCGGGTGAAATTAGAAGCCCATTTTCACAGATTGCCTGGGGTGCTCCGGAGTGACTGAGGAAAGAATGAAGCAGAGAAACAAAACCCACTCAAAGTTGGGACAACGTGTGAGGGATCAATAATTTGTTCTAATATATAGGCTAGAGGTCTGGGTTGCTGTGAGAGAGAAGCAACGTGGTAAATACAGGGCTTCCAGCCTTATTCTTGAAAACGCTGGTCCTTAATTGTAAACGGACCCATTAACGAGTAAGTAGGTGGCACTGGCATGTTGGGTTCTGCCAATTTTACTTCACCTTGAAAAATGAGTTTAATTCTCCACTACTGTATAGGGTCCCTCCTTGCTATGCTCTTTTACTGCTTTGTTATATCCGTTTGCGCACAAGTAATGGTCTAAATATAGTGTGCCTAATGAATTGAAAAAGAATCAACCTACTTCTGATTAAAAGGACTATTTCTGTCAAGCTTGTTCTGGTTAGATGTTTGATTTTTTTTTTTTAACACTATGTTCAGCATTAAGAGCTACAGTCATGGCAGAGGCAAGGTCAGAAATATTAAGTGAATAAAAAAAAACATATAAATTGCATACATTTAGACATGGGTAGATATGTATAAGAAGATAATATGCATACCAAATACATGGAGACAACTGAATTGAAGACTTTTTAAAAAGTAAAACAACTGAAAGAATAAAAAATGTACAGTATTTCACACTGAGTAAAGTAACCATGTTCAGAGAAATCAGATAAAATCAGAAAATATAGGCTTAAAGCCACATTTAGGCCACAGGATAATCCCATACAGGAGAAAGAGAAAAGGCTGCTCATACTGTCTAGTACATCTACATCATTAAGAACTAACTCTGCTTAGGCTTGACCTATAAAAACCAAATGATGTTGCTGAATCAAATGACAGGAAATTGCTGACTGAGCTGTAAACATGGAGGAATGAGCAGGGCCACAGAGCAAGTATGTGCATGGAAGGAAGACACAAGAGGGACAAATTGAAGCTGGCGTGAGCTTTCTAGTGCTGGACTGACAAGCAAGTGCTCACTGCAGCATGCATAAAGTGAGCCAAAGCGACTGGGTCAGACAGCAGGGAAAAGAAACCGAACATAACCCATTGCATGACAAGTCAAGAGGCGTATATACCAAAAAGACTGAAACACTGTAGACAGAGCACATGGTATATTCCACATTAAGGAAGAAGACACACATACAGAGACACAGACATACACAGGAGAACACAAGGACACGCACACAAACCATGTGTTTGAAGCAGGCTAGTTCACTGAAATGACGCTCAGTATGAGATGCACGTCATCAGTGAGATTTCAACTGTTCAGAGGTAGTGACAATATGCGTGAACTCCTTTACAGATGTTCAAACACCTGACAAAAGACACACGTATGAAAACGTCACTTGAATGAGCTGCTTTAAATTACAGGAACAGATTAAGATTTTCTTGGAACACGGTTAGGGCTGAAACAGTGGATTTGCTAAAATAATGAAATATTCCAAAAGCGGGGGGGAAAATGAACAGTATGACACTTGATTATTCTTCTAAATGTGGGAGCTGGTGAAATGATGATGAAATGATGCAGAACCAGATCAAGCTTGATACAGTATTGTTAGCATAAAATTTCTCAACTGGGCACATTAATTGGAACATGTGTAAACCTGCTCGTTCAGGCAAATAGGCAATCAGCCAATCACATCCCTGTAGTGCAAGGCAAAAAATCGTGCAAATACAGGGCAAGAGCTTGAGTTAAATGTTCAAGAAGGCAATATTAGAATGGGGGAAATGTGATCTCAGGGTCTTGGAGCATGGCAGAAGAGCTGGTTTGAGTATTTCAGAAACTGCTGATTTTCATGCAGGTGGAAATGCCTTGTTGTTAAAAGATATTTGAGGAAAATAGCCAGACCTCTTAGATTTGTTAGAAATGCTACAGTTACTGAAATAACCACTATTTACATTCAAGGTGAGCTGAAATGCTTCTCATAAAGCACAAAATGCCAAATCTTGAGGTGGATGGCATGCAACAGCAGATCACCACAATTGTCCAGTTTTGGCTAACAGGACCTGAACCAGATGTGGTCTGCTGTTTGTATCTCATCCATTTCAAGCTGTGTGTTGATGTGTTGTACAAGTAGATATTTGAGTTACAGAAGCCTTCCTCTCAACATAAACCAGTTTGGCCATTCTCTTCTGACCTCTCGCATCAACAAGGCCACTGTTGTCACCCACTGGAAGTTTTTCTGCTTTTCAAACACCACTCTAGAGACTGTTGTGCATGTAAATCCCTGAAGATCAGCAGTTTCTGAAATACTCAAATCAGCACCAACAAGCATGCCACTGTCAAAGTCACTTTGATGACATTTTTTCCCTATTCTGATGTTTGATGATGACATTAACTCAAGTTCTTGGCCTCTATGTGCATGATTTTATGCACTGTGCTGCTGCTACATGACTGTCTGATTAGATAAATGTATGAATGTCCAGGTTTACAGAAGTCCTTATAAAAGCGGTCTGCGAGGCATTTATAAATGAAAAATAAATTTAGAATACACAGTCTGAACTACGAAAAACAGAACAAATACAAAAACATAAATGAATCATGCAGAAATGAATGATTTGTCTATAATGGCAAGCATACAAGTTGTCTCTTACATAAAGAATGAACACAAACTATTTCTCTTAAAGTAAAAGGCAATCGAGCCAACTACCAGATGACATCAATAATGTTAACAAAGGCAGGAAGCATTTGTTTAACCAATTTAATAAACACTAGCGACAGAGCCTCTTCTGAAAGACGTGTGTGGAAAATGTGACGGGTCCGAAATGAAGTTTAAAAATGCTGAACTTGCTTGGCACAGGATTATTACAAGGTCCTTGCAAAAACAAGCCATTCTTTTCCCTGGCTGATGTCAAGAGTATATAACTAGGCCTTTTGTGGCCCTGACATATTATAGTACAAGTACACACAAATAATATTAAAAAAAATAATAATTTAAATATTAAAAAAAAAAAAAAAAAACAACTTTTCAGAACCAAATGCTGAAGATCTGTATAGAATTTCACAATTATCCATTAAAGCAGTATTCAACTTATTCATTCATTATGAAAATGTTACCTGCAGCCCTACAACCTACATATTCCTACACAGAGAGCTGAAAAGCTGAGAGAAGGCCAGACTACACAAGGATGGATGAAGGAAAGCAGAAAGCCTCCTATTATGAGGAGAGGATTCAAGTCCACCAGAGCTGTGACGCCATCTAATGGAGAACGCTTCAGCTGCAAGACATGATGATGCAGTCACATCAGGTAAACTCTTAACAGAACATAAACCAAACTGGGGCAACTTGACTATAATCTAGTGATTAACTGGTTCTCTCACAGTGTACATACAAGTGTTTGCAGCAAAATAAATAAACAGCTCTCAGGACACGAATATTTCTCCTGTACCACCGAAAACGTAAACCATTAGAACATGGAGGTAGTTGATGAGCACTGAAAACTGTAGCAAATAAAAATTAACATTAAACACAAAGGGTATTTGAATTAATCTCACACAATTAATTAGCTATTTTAATTATTTAGTACTTGCTTAAGGCGGAGACATGGTAGCGCCAGAGCTCAGAGCAAATCTAATTTTTAATGCAAAGCCTCTTTCATTTAAAGATGCAGCAGAAAGATCTGACAGCATTTTATGAGTTCTTACAGTTCTATATCAGTGCAACCCAGAGAAAAACTCAAAAACCATGTTCTAGGAGATAAAATGGTGCACAAATTGAATGGGATCATCCATCATCCTTGTGGTTAACTACAGTGCAATTAAAGACTTACTCTGCCTCTGTATGCTCTATATGATGGACGCAAAAGGCTGAGGATCATTTTCTCGCTCGTTTCCCATGGGATCACTTCAATGACATTCAACGGGCTTTTGTATAATCAGACTTCGGTAAATGGATTATCAGGTGAATTCGGCCATAATGATCGACAGGCCGTGACTTACAAAAGCAAGTTGAGGCCTGAAAGCATTGAATGCAGAACCCATTATACAGTAAACGGACCTGATCTTAAGTGCTTTATCTGTTATTTCTGTGCTGCTGATTTGTGGTGCCCCTGAGCAATCGACCATCCGCTATAAATTCAACTTTCCCACCTTATTATCCCTGACGAGTGAGGAGAAAATTCCAGAAATGTCGAAGAGCCTAACAGCTACTTTTCCTTCCACAGGAGCAAAACATAAGCCAGCCTCTTGACTTAAGCTCCCAAACTAATTAATACCACTCGCCGAGCATCAACGCCTCTTACTATAAGAAAGACAGGCATACAGGATCTCAAACCTATGCACAACTTGAAGCAAGCACAACAGAACCAGTCGAGTGTTCTCGCATCTGTTTGCCTTTCCCCGTCTGATCATCTACGTTCCACGACTCTCATTATGCAAATGAAACCATCAGATCGCCCTAAAAATAATTACCCACACAATGTTTACAGGCTTTAGAAAATAGAGCTTTATTGCATGCCAAGTGCAGCGGAATATTATACGAAATTCATATTATTTCACCCATTATTTACAGCTTTCATCCGATTTCCCCCCGGGACAAGACCCATGTTATTGGGAAGTAAATAAATGAAACACACTGGGTGGAATTAATCAAAGCTCCAAGAGACTTGCCTTTATCTTAGACTTCAGCACTGATTGTTAGCTTGAGTGGTAAGATCTATAATCAAATGGACAGCTCAATCGATGTGAAGTGGAGTGGAGTTTAGTGTGACCAGAGAGACGGCACCTAAACAATGACTGCTTAGCATGCATTTTGACTTCTCTACAGCGCTGAATCGTTTCAATGTCAGATTCATTTTAATAAAAGGTCTAGTTTTGTTATTTGGCTAATACTAATAGCTATTATATAATACTAAAATATACAAGAATATACTAGTATACAAATAAACCCTGTTTTAGATTATACTTGTAACAGGGTTAGACAAATCAGGAAGAAAATGGCGAGCCCACTGAGCATGTGTAATGAGCTTGCCTAATAGTCTGGAATAAATATTTTATCTAAAAAAAGATAACAGTATGGGAAGCAGGTTAAGCTACATAATGTATTAAGATATAGAGGTAAATACCTGTGTAGATATGACTGATTCATGATCATGAAGGTGTTTGAAAAACTATAGTGTGTGCATCCTCTCCAAAAAAAAAAAAAAAAGAAAAAAAAAAAGAAAGAAAAGAAAATCAGCAAAAGTTGGTGAACATTCGGTTAAGCTGCAGTGTTCTCTTAGCTTCACAGGTAAAAGATCTTTCCCTCCAGGATTTTTTTTTAATTGTTGCTGCCAAAAATTAAAAACTTTAGTACAACTTTATGTGGGGTATTTTTTTTTTTTGCAACTATTTGAATAGGCAAAATTGCAAGCATAGGATTCTTCTTTTAAACTACTACCAGTGAAGACACACACATGATGCTCTCTGAAAGCTGCACTCGTGTTCAATGCAGGTGAATCAAATAGGGCTGAATGTGTGCTGTGATGACATCACTTGGCACAAATCTGCAGTAATTTTGAAAAACTGCAAACTAATTAATCTTTTCCCGACTGCCTGGGCTAAGGATTTGCCAACCCTGTGTAATGCTCATCGTCTGTTATTAATAGCATTTAAACAAATTTAGTAAAGAAGGCTTTTATTTATTTTTACAGCCAAAATTCTGTTCCACGCTTTACAACCCCAAGGATGCAATAAAATTCTAATGATGCCGCGTTACATTCAAACATGGTTATTTATTGTGGTCATTTAGCTACACTGCCTTGGTCCTTTTATATAATGTCAATGCTGCTGTATGTAAAACAGACTCATGATTTCCCGGTTCTGCCATTCATAACTTTCGTAAAAACGCCACGCATGGTAGTGCTGGATCTTCAACCACGGCTGTGTTTTTTTTTTTAACCAGTTGTGTGATTTTAATAATTAATAAATCATGTCAAGCCATTAAAATGTTACACTTACATAGAAGTATATAATAAAACGGAGAGAAGAAATTTCAAGCCTTCACATGACAATCAAGCTACTTGCTTATTACAGGATAGGGTAAAGAACAGGCACCATAATTCGAGTAATAAATAACTCAACTGGCAGGAAAAGATGAATATGAGTCATAGCTGTTTTATAATTCCGTTTGCGGCAAAGGCCAGTAAAAGGTTTTGCAAGGAATAAGCAGGCCCCTGTGTGCTTCTAATGGAGGCAGACATGAGCATGTGGTTCAACCCAGTTCTGCTCCCTGTCTATCTATTACACATTCTCTTTCCCCCACTTCAAGCCTGTTCTACTTCTGCGTATAAACGAGGCAGTGTACAATTCTGTTACCAAAGGCAATGTAAACTGCCACTTATGCACGCGGTACAATGGAAATGTAAAAAATTAGGGCTGGGTTATGATTTAATGTATTAGATCAGCTCTGAATGAGGAGGCTGACGCATCCTCAGAGACAAAAAGCCATTTATATGCAGCTTTCTGCAGTGGGCATTTTTAGTGCCTCTTCTTAGCATGTCCCAATTCTCACAAGTAGTGCAACACACACGAAACGAGTCAAAAAAAAAAAAAGTAGATATGCCATGTGTCTTGTGGCTGCTTATGACAGTTACTAAGCAGTTATACCGACACTGATTAGGTAAGATTAGAAGATATCTGAGGTCAGTCAGAAAGACCGAGCACATCAATGTTTCATGTGTGAACCTGACAACAATACAATACAATAGAAATACTGCACTCATCTCTGCATACTAATGTTAGAAAGTCATTTACTCTTTATTTCCTCCACATTAACACCATTCATCATGCAGGATCAAGTTAATTATATCAGTAAACCCATAATGATACAGATAACTCACTCACCAGCCTCGCAGTTTGTATGCCTCAGGAATGTCAGGGTTAATCATCAGTGTGCTGCTATAGAGTGTGGAGAGAGAGCGCCCTCCAAAATCGGAGAGTCTGGCACCCTTTATTGCCAAGATAGGCTGCCCGGTGCCATCAAATGTCTCTGCCTGAAGGGAGGAATGGCAGAGAGAGATTAGCATTTGCAATGATTCTATTCTAATGTCTTTCATGACCAACTAAAAAATGATTTAAAAAATGGTTTCTACATAGGACACTAACTTCTCCATTAGCTAATTGTTATTCTACAAGACCAAAAGCTCTTCATAGCATATCACGGACGGCATTTCAGAATGAAACATTGTGCTAACCACAACGGACAGATTACATGTGCTGAGGTAGTGCACAGAACAAGATCTTTTCGTGCACAGGCCCTTTTAGACAAAACACTTAGCCGTCATTAGGAAACATGATACGAGGATCATAAATGCGTAATCCATCAAAGGCGCAGAGAGCTGATAGAGTCAGGTCTGAAGCCGAATGTAACGGACGAGTGCGACGTCACTGCTCAGATGGTAAAACATGAACAAGATTGTGTTTGTGTTTTTAAGGACAAAACTCTTACATAACTGCCATCTGAAACACTTTACAAAACACAGTAAGACAGCCAAACATCTGGTCAATAAAAATGCGTTCAATAATAGTGTACCAGGGTGCCTTAATCCAATACGGAATATTGATATTAGCCTGTAACGCTGGATCAATACATTATCTTTTCATTTTACTATCCGATTCACTGCTGCATTTCATGCCATGGACATATTGCAGTACATTAAGTGTAAAATATGATTATGTCTGACTGGATGCTGTGTTTGAGTTCAAAGATCAGGACAGCACTGATATTTCAATCCTAAACAAGAACATCCTAAACATAAATTATGCATCGTTACAAAATTTCTGTGCCAATACTGCAATCAGCAAGAATAAAATCTGTGGATGGAGATATTGATCGTTTGTTGGTTCTGCTTTTTTAATTCTTTGTTTACTGATAATTAAAGTTGGAAAGAAATGTGAATAACAACTTTATTCTTTCTGTATGTCTTCCATGTTTCAGAGTAACACATTAACTAACATTAACTGAATAAAAAACATTAAAAGTAAGCTTTCACGAGAACTTTTTGGGAGTTCTTAACTCACATTAACTGAATAGTTCTATACCTCCAGCAAGCAGCCTTGGTATTGTGTAGCAAGGCTTGAGTTGTTTTATCAGAGGCTGAATGTCCGTGGCCTCAGCTACGGAGAACGTTTGATCGTCCAGTGTAATAAACACCTTTACCCTGCGAGTAATATTTTGAGCTTTTGTGCTATGCTGAATTGAATGTTATTGTGCTGTTGAATGCTTGCTCTACAGATGGAGTAGCCTTCATGGGAGGTTGGGGTGAAGCTTGTCCCTTTTTAGCAGAAGTAAATTGTAACTGGTTTCAGAATAATTCCTAAAACATCCATCCAAAGCCTCAGGCTGTCACTAAGAACATACTTCAAAGCGTGAGAATGGTGCATTTATGGCCAGCTCTTAAGCGGTGTGTTAATCGTAGCCTCCCACTGTGTATGTTGCAAAAACTTACACCAAGATAATGATAAAAGTATGATTAACTGTGCAGCCCTAGAAGTGTCATGTCATTTATTTAAAATAATGAATCAAAACATCTAATTACATTATATTCTCTGCTTTTTCATTTCCTATTCCTCCTGGATGTGCAGGGCTTACCTCATTTCCCCACATGGTGACTTGGATAATTTTGCCAGACATATCCATCAGCTGAATGTTCCTTTTGGAAACCTCACGACTGTTCTTAGTTGTAATCCGCGTCACTTCCTCTACACTCTTACACACGCCGATCACATCTAAAGATACGAACAACAACAACAGAAACAGATGACATGGAAGTGTTTCATATTAGTTTATTACTCCACCGGCTGGCTGAAGGTGCTTGTAATGAAATGCTTGTCACATATTGTCTGAGTAACACTTTATATATACTTTAAATACCTTTACGGCAAACCTGGTTGCAGCAACATGGCATTGGACAGACTCACTCTTTCTGGGTGTAATCCAATAACATGTCAGTTTCATTATGGCAAGCTCCCACGCTTGCTCCACTCAGCGGCCATCTTTAATCCTCTTATCTAATACCGTTATGACTCATTTGAGCACTATCATGAATATTTCACAAATAACCACAGACACTCATCTCAAAACCTGCCAAGATGCAGCACTTTACCTTGCTCCTGCTTCCATTACCGTAATTACTACTGCGCTTATTACCGTCTTATTTTACCAGTGACAGAGTCTTCCCCTTTCTGCTCCCCTACCAAAAGGCTGGAAAGTCAAATTGGGCCACGGGCTATTACTGTCATAACTATTATTAATCCTGAATTCATCACCGCTGTTATAATTACGGCAGCCTCCTGGGCCAGTGACGCATCAATCTCAAGAAGGTACCAGCTCACCCTAGCTGCTCTACCGATGTGAATTATCGGAAGGTCTCTTATTAATGATGACTATCACACGACTGGCACACTCACCCACAATGGCGTCCTTATCCCGAGCATCCAAATCAGCAATGGAGACAAAGTCGCACTGCACCATGGGAACATCAGAGCTGTCGTCACAGGGGATGATGGTTGACTCGCCATTCAGAGTCATTTCATAGTCGTTCTTAAGGGATGTAAACTGTTTGTTGGCGATCTTCAAAGAGCCCTTAGAGATGTAGTACACCTGCCATGTGGTATAAACAGATTTGATAGTTTCAGGAAAACATCCAACTGTCTCAAAAGTTATTCAATTTGATCTTGTATGAATTTTGGAAAACTGTGCCAGATGTGTCCAGCTCTGCGAGCCAGGCGGCCAGGAAAGGTCATTTATCAATGGACAGAAGCGTGTGCAGTATGTTAGTATAACTTCTAATTAAGATCTAGGCTTATTAAGACTTAGGACATTAACGTCCACTCTTTGGGGGAAACAATTCAATTCAGTTGACAATCTCACAGTAAGCTACTAATCAGAAAAGGGACAAGTGGAGAAAAAAAAATTGACTTGCCTTCCCCTGCTCGATCAGGGAGTAGAATTTGTCCACCTCCTGATTAAAACCAGTCACTCTAATTTCTCCCTATAAACACCACAATCAATAAAAAAAGTCAAGGGTTAACACATTCAGTGGGCCGTGTTCTACAAAACCACCTCAAGATGTTAGATTCTTACACTTTCGTCAACAATCTCCATGGAGAAGAGCTTTCCGTCCCCTCGAGAGTTGCTCCATGTACGAATGGCACTCTTGTTGGTCACTCGTGCTCTAATGGTCCATCTAGGGAACACGGTTCTCAGCTCAAAAATAGCACCACACAGTGATGTCGCACACACACACATGCCTGACAGCAAAACAAGAAATCAAAACGGAGGCATTCCTACTAACTTTGACTGGTAGGGATTAAGGCTGGCAATAGGCACTACTTTTGAAGTGCCTCCTGGTGTGCTGGGAGCTGTCATAGGCTTCTTTCCAAAATCACGACTCGAGCCTCTATTCATGGAGCCTAATGAGAACAGAGTAAAAGAGAAGTCACTGAAGCATGCACAACCTGCATGAGGCAGCCAAAGTTAATTAAGTATCCACTACTATGCAATAGCTCTTACAAAAATAAATAAATAAAAAATTTTTTAAAAAAGAAATAGTGCCACCATGACTGGCTGAATATAAACGAATTTAAACAAACATTTGTCTCTCTGATCAATCATTGAACAAAGATCTATTTTCATTAATACAGTATGAGCTTTGGAAAAAAAAAGAAAACATTATGAAATCTTAGTTACTGCAAATTGATATTTTTTGCAATAACTCCTTACTAAGCTGACAGGAAATACGTCCCCATCATGATTTCTACTACACCTCTTTAAAAGTCATGTGCAGTTGAAAAGTGTTTAATACAACTACCACAAGATGATGGAAGCCATTACAGAAGAATTTTGGTCACTAAACAGTGCACAAAAAATCCTGCCACCTGCTGGACATGTGTGGGAATGCACAGCAAAATGCACATAATATATACAGGGTTTTAAATTAGTTGTGCATGTAAAATTTGTGCAGCACACTTACTATAAAAACTAAATAGTTAAATAATGTGTTGATGAAACAAATGTAAATAATTGTATGGTGTGGTTAAAACATGGACAACTACCTCCATTTTGTGGCTGCAGTGGACGTGCGGAAGGTGCTGAAGTAGCAGAAGAAGCAGAAGGAGCATGAGCAGGTACGGTTTGAGGAGCCTTGGATTGACCTGGAGCAAAAAAAGTGCACCAAACAGGTTCAGCAGTGTTTTAAATTAGGAGGCATGACGCACTTTTCTCTTGGGGCATCAAACACCAAGCACAGAAATGGACAAAGTGGTATCCTGGGCAGCCAGGACAAATAGATTACATGGCTGGGCCATTAGGTTTTCTTTCAGTTGCCTGCTGGACAAGTAGCTTCAGTGAGCTGTTATAATATAATGGTCACTAGTGTTCACCTGCCAACTACCACCAGAGAAAGACTAAAAAAATGACTTCCTTTCGGCTTGCACAAAATATTTTATTGATGCATGTGTTTAAACATAATCCATTCCACTTGGTTCATATGTTTCTCAATGGCGCAAAACACCATGATGCTGCAATGCTCCCTACTCGTTCCCAAATCCTGCCACCTGCTGCAATGCTGAGGATGCAGTCTGGATGGTTTTAGAAATCATTTCTAACTTGGCATATTTGCTCAAACCATCTTTCCACGATCAGAAATATGAAAGGCTGGGATGTGAAAAACATGGCACAATGCAGTATGAAAGCAGTTAAATACCTCACCTCTCATTTAAACAGTTCATCGAGCAAAAATAAAGATGCGGTCAGACTTAAATAATCCCTTCACATGTGATGAGAAAATAGCTCATAAGTGAAATGTTTTCCAAATGGCTTTCTGTCTTTTTTGTTGATGACACAAACACCATGCTTTATTACTAGAGACATCAGGACAATGGCACAGGCTGCAAAAACTTAGCTTAGAATACTTTTCAATTAAATTAATTTAGTAGAGCTGCTAGCAGATCTTTCACAGGACTGAGTATCGCAGTGCATGTTTTCCTTACCCAGGAGCCTAGCTAATGATTTTATAGACAAATTTAGGATTCTGTCAACCAGTGAACTGAAACGATGTACATCATCAACCCAAGCAGCTAAACAACGTTCCTGGTGTGTACTCACCCTCAACATAAGGGGTTGGGTCTCCTATTTTTCCAGCCATCTGATCCGCAGGTTTAATCACCTCCAAGTCCAGGATAATAACCACCGTGCTATGGGCATACAGACAAATGACAAATATTCAGAATACCAACCGAGACAATTGCATCCTCATAAATACAATGCATAAACAATTCATTTTCTTCATTAAAGATCATTGACAATCTAGGGAAAACGTTCTCAGAGAGCGCTCCTTCAACCTTTTTTCAGTGATTTCTAAAATTCTAAACAACTTACAGTGATAGAAATCACAAGTCACAAAATGATTATATTTACTGTCATGTTCTTATAGTTATTAGACTAGTTAACTTATGTTGAATTACTTTATCCTTAACTTCAGCATTAAAAAATATTTAAAAGTTCTAAACGGAAAATCGATTTAAATAATGACAATTTTAATAAAATGTGTGCTGTGAGATGAAAATTTCAATAAAAACCAGTAAGAACCACAGGACAGGGGATGTCAAGTGGTAAGCTGCGGTCCAGATAGAGGCCGAGCAAAACATTTCAGCAGATCTAACCAAGTACTGTAGCAGGCCATAGATCAGCAACTCAGATTTTTTTCAACCTGGATCAGCTTTCCAACTATCTCAGCTTTTGAAGCCGATTCTCTGTTGCAGCCAATCACATGCTTCTGTGTAATAGATTTATCTGAAGGCAGCTCACTGAGAAAGGGTATGTTTCATAAAAGTGAAGCGTTATTTATAACCATGATATAATCATTAATGATAAAGCATTAAAAGGCAACTGTTACGGCTGTAAAGTAACATACAGCAACAGATTTACACATTGTGATTTCAGATGGTCATTGAGGATTATTACTAGTCGTTGATAAGAGTTGATTCCAATAAAATTCACTCTCTGTGTCAAATTATATGTTCATAAGATTCCTTTACTAGAGTCCTATGATTAAAGAAAGGTACAAATACGATCTGCTTACTTCGTCAGTTTCTGTGAGCTGGGCTCGTGCAAAAAAATTACACAATGGAGTCGAAAACAGAAATGGTAAAACATTTGAAGTAACAATAAAATTGTTTACTATCAAATAGCAGGTTTCTTCCATCATTACCATTACTGTGTTTGTAATCTGTTCGTCTTCCGATTGGTGGCTGAGATTTCAAATTTGTAAATATTTTCTGATACAGCCAGATAATTGCTGTAAGCTGTGTTTGGTCTCACTGGCACCGTGATGATTTGCATTGAGAGACAAATCAAGCCAAACAGCATAATTGTAAAGCTGACTTTCGTTGCTTTGTTTAGTTACACACCTGGTCCCATGCAAATTTCAGTTGAATACCCAGCAGTCTAGGAAGTCTAGGACTGCAAATTCTTTATGCTAATAGCTGCTTCGGGTCATGAGTAAATAAGAGGCAAGTGTCTCAAAGTAGAAAATTTGCCCTGACCGTCCATCCTTTAGAACGTTGGTGACACTTTTCTTCAGCAAGCACACGCAGTTGGGAGCGACCAGGTTTTGTTCAGCCAGAGAGTTCAGCGGTGTGGCTAGCATGAAGGCTGCACAGAGAAAGAAATCAAACAAGCAAAACAGGCAAGATTAAACAGCTACACATCCAACTCTCACTAAAAAAAATAGATAAATAAAAACTGGCATCGATCTCGGCTCACATCTACAGCCTGTGTGTGTCTGCCAGAGAAGGTAATTAAGATGCAGCACAGCTGTGCTTCTTAATGGGTAATGAAACTGCTCTGTAACTTATGCATGAGTTTGCATGCCATTAACACTTTTAGAACTGACCAAATTAATTACAAGAAAGGGTGCTCTTTCATGACGCTTTCCCCTTCTTTTCCCACTCTTTGATCATTTTAAACACAGCCCATCCACGGTCTCCTGACGTGTTAATCTCAGAACATCTGTGCTTTAAAAAATAAATAAACAACCCTGAACATCTTCCTTTTTCAATTAAAGGAACTGGTCTCAAAATATAGGTTGTAAATGCCTCAAATTAAATCAATGTCAGAAAAACAGACATCAGTGAGAAAACAAGGTGTAACAGTAAAACTTACAGGACATGGTGTGAAGGCCATCGCTCATCATGAGGCGAAAGCGAACTGGTCCGTTGCCCGAATCGAGCTTCCGAATATTCTACGTAAAAGGAAAAATTGCAAAAAATTTTGCATCATATTTTTGAGAATCCTGTAAATTTAAAACCACTGATATACACTCTGCGCAGTCATAACTACCAGTTTCCTCTTTCTCAGAGACTAGACTTCACTTTTCTGTCAAATCTGGTTTGGTTTATGTGACACTGTCCCTCGTGTACACGCTCATGTCATGCGCAAGTATGAAGATAGACACCTACAATCACTGACCACTTTATTAGGAACACCTGTACATTTATGCCATTATCTAATCAGCCAATCATGAGGCGGCAGCAGCACCATGCAAAGTTATACAGATACAGGTCAAGAGCTTCGGATAATGTTCACATCAAAAGAAAGCAAACATGTGATGTCTGACTATGTGGCAGGGATGTTGGTACCAGATGGGACGCTTGGAACATATAAAAACTGCTGATCATATAATCACTTTGTACAACCATGATGAGCAGAAAAGAATCTCAGCAGGCACAGATCATTATAAGGAGTGGAACCCAACATGACCTTTTGTGCATGCTGAGATGCTTTTCTGCTCACCACGGTTGTAAAGAGCAATTATTTGAGTTCTTATGAGCTCCTATGAATCTGTCCATTTTCCTATGAACTCTTATCAACAAGGTGTTTCCACACACACAAACTCCTGATGCCTGGATGTAGCAGCAGATACATGATTGCTGAAGTATAGATCAGTCCTAAACAGATCAAATAGATGGTTCTATATCTATTTTAGATGGTTTACAAAAAATAGATGGTAAAATAGATGGTCTAGAAAAAAATTTACAGTCACTTGAAAATAAATGGGAAACGACTCAAACACAATGTCACCACTATTTATTTGTAAAATCGTAAACATTCAGAGATAAAAGTTTGGTTTATCAGAAACAAATGTGATTATTGCCTAGTTGTAATAAATAAAGGATCAGTTTAGTTAACTTAAATAGTTATTTAAAAGAAAAGTGCTACGGTAATAATCATAATAATAAAGGCTTTTAAAAATGAAAGCATGACTAACGAGATATTTTAGTAAATAAAAATCATTTTTAAAGCTGTTTTTTTATTGTGTTAGGGAAATGAGAATTTCTATGGTGTAACTCCTTAAATTCCACTGCAACCCTATATAAAATAAAATAAGCCAATCAATAATAAGCCAATACTAATCCATAAGCCATAATAAGCCAATCAATAGAAGCTGCTTTCAGCTGCTCCCTGTTCAGGGTTGCCACAGCGGACCAACTGTTCCGCACAACAACTTGGCAAATGTTTTACGCCAGATGCCCTTCCTGACGCAACCCTCCCATTTTTCCGGGCTTGGGACCCATAATAAGCCAATCAATAATAAGACAATTAATAATACGGTAAACTATCCAAAAGTTTAGATTGTACATTTTTGAAAAGTGTAACTGATCTTGTGAAAATGACCAATGCAGCTATATGTACACACTCCTCAAACAAAATAATGATAATAATAGTGATAATAGCTACTTACAATCAGCTGAAGAATTGGGTTTGTCACTTCGTTACCTTTGATCAGGGCCTGAAACAGCAGAACAAATCACAGACTTTATTGCAAACAGAATCAATTTCTCAGCAAATCAAGCAGCTGTAACAAAACCTTAATACAACTGACACCTAATGCTTTAAGTGAATAGCTTTCAGCTGCTCCAACTGGTCCGCACAACAACTTGGGACAGGTTTTACGCTGGATGCCCTTCCTGACGCAACCCTCCCATTTTTCTGGGCTTGGGACCGGCACTGCATCCAGTGGCTGGGGTTTGGGCATTGGCTGGGAATCGAAACCGGGCCTTCCGCATGGTAGGCAAGAAACCTACCACTGAGCCACCAATGCCCTAATGCTTTAAGTCAATACGTTTTTTGAGAAATATATCAAGGCTTTATTCCGGTTATCTGTGGTTAATTATGACACATTAACACACATTAGAATCTTATCTGGATTGCAAATAAACTTCCCTAATGTAAAACACATATTGTAAGCATCCACAACACTAAGTATACACTGAGCCCTGAGAGGTGAAGTGAACAACACTGATTATCTCCTCATCATGGCACCTGTTAGTGGGTGAGATATATTAGACAGCAAGTGAATATTTTGTCCTCAAAGTTGATGTGTTAGAAGCAGGAAAAATGGGCAAGCGTAAGGATTTGAACGAGTTTGACGAAGGGCCGAATTGTGATGGCTAGACCACTGGATCAGAGCATCTCCAAAACTGCAGCTCTTGTGGGGTGTTCCCGGTCTGCAGTGGTCAGTATCTATCAAAAGTGGTCCAAGGAAGGAACAGTGGTAAACCAGGTTCATGGGTGGCCAAGGCTCATTGATGCACGTGGGGAGCGACGGCTGGCCCATGTGATCCAATCCAACAGACGAGTTACTGTTGTTCAAATTGCTGAAGAAGTTAATGCTGGTTCTGATAAAAAGATGTCGGAATACACAGTGCATGACGGGTCAGGGCTGTTTTGGCAGCAAAAGCGGGACCAACACAATATTAGGCAGGTGATCATAATGTTATGTCTGATCAGTGTATGATCATTTAATGTCCATATTAATATTTGGTCATGATTATTCCACACCTCATAATCCACCCACATTTGTTTGTACACTTTTCTTGCCAGAAAATCACCCTTATTGGCTTGCTGAACGTCTGTGTACTTACTTCACACAATCTTTCAAAGGTAATAAGAGTTTTGTGTGCAATAGTTATTGGTCAGTAAATGAGAATGTGTGTCGACAAGTGTAGAGGAAAATGTCTGTGGCTGGTTTTCGGCCATGTCCTTCTAATTCCCTCTTTCTGTGAAAGAAAGGGCTTCTTGGCGCGCTTTATTGCAGAAGGTTTTTTTTTGCAAGACTAGGTGGTGTAAATGTGAACTAATAACACTGCTTATATCTGCTTAAAAATATATTAAAGCTAATTTGCCTAACGAAATATTTTTAAAGTGGCTCATGAAAAAGTCGACAGAAAATAAGGAAGTCCAAAAGACAACCCTACTTTGACAGCAAAATAATCCCACATTTTCCAAAACATTTTCCACATTTCTACACTTTTACAGATATGCTTTTACGTATCTGTATGCTAACTATATGCAAGTTCTTAGCAACGGCAAGTTCTCCAAAACTGCGGGTTCTTTAATAAACAGCAGTTCATTAAGAACAGTAGAGTCTCAGTGATTGCTATCTATATCCTAACTGCTGCATTAGACTTTACAAACGCTACAGTCATCTAGCTATGTTTCATAACATGTAGCGGCCATGACTCCGGGCCTGTCTCGACAATTCTTCTCTCTCTATATAGAATTATTTATATCTCATGCACTGTGTCACGTACCTCGATTGCGCCCTCTGACAATTTAACAGTCATGACTTCTCAAAAATACTGCTGGTTCAAAAGAAATCCTGTTTATTGATAATTCACAGTCTTGTGAAGCAGCAAAACGTTTGTTGTGCTAAATCTCGTGGCGCCAACTTTCACTCAAAACGCGCGAAATTTGGCACCACTTCCTGTTCGCAACGTCACTACCGGCAACGCGTAAGCCCACGTGACCACGTCTATGCGCTTTCTTTTACTTCCTCTCTGTAATTATTATTATTATTATTATTATTATTTATTATTATTATTATTATTATTATTAAAAACCCGGCACTGATTCTTTGAAAATTCTTTTCGTGTCTAAAAAGAGAGCATTTTTACCTTTGAGAATTTTCAATATATTAGTATTTATTATATAAACAGCTTTTTCACAGTGCATTGTAATAGTCTGTTTATATAATTATTGTTTTTCTTTCAATCCGGAAGACTGAGGCTGGTTCTCCTGGTAAATCAGGCTGGCTGCTCTATTTACAATACTTTCAGGAGGCTATTTTGTGTTATTTTGTCTACTTTTATTACTGTGGCCTTATCAGAAAGTGCCTCCGGCAGACAACTACAGGCAGCATATTTTGGTAGTGGTAAATGTCTTCCCAGAAAATGCCTCCAGCATGAGAACATTATGAAGAATCATGATTTTTAGAGCTATTAAAACATGCGCATGCGCAGCAGTCCTCCCAGCCCAGCGAGCAGAGGGAAACTGCTGAAGGATAAATAGGTCATATTCTGCATCTCAGTATTAAAGCCCTGTATGTTTTATTAATTTTATTCAAATTAACACACAGTATCAATATTCTCACATTGTGTCAGTTTTTTATAGAAACGTAAGGATCCAGATAATAGATATTTCAGATTCCCTCCCTCACTTCATCTTTGTAGTACAGTTGTATTGTACTAAATACACAGTGACCTGAGTTACTACAGCTTATGCATAGTACTAATGATGTATGTAGAAGGTGCTTTTCATGTGCTTGGTTAGTCCCTTGTCATTTTGAGAATGGACTACTGCATCTCAGTTCTGAGCATGTTTTCAACCTTCCTAAATTCTCCCACACCACCCCACTGCAATGCTCCCTCCCTCCCTCAGATATACAATGCTGACGCTTGCCTACAAAGCCAAAAATGGATCAGAGAACTTCCCTTAGATGTCAGCTGAGATAACAGCCAAGTCACTGGCAATGTTGAAACCAAGTCTAAAGACCTACCTCTTTCTGAAGTACTTACATTAGCACTTTCCTCACTACACTGTATTACCTACCATTAGCGATTTTAGACTGACTGTAGTCTGTGACATAGTGAACCAGTATCAGGATGCATTTATTGACAGACACTTCTAAGCACTTCTATAAGTCACTCTGGATAAGAGCATCTGAGAAAAATCCACAAATGTAAACATAAATTTTGTACTTTTTTTTTTTTTTTTTTTTAAATGAATGCATACATAGTTACAGATTCTGGAGTATTTGTATATTCATGTTTTTCCTGTATGCACATTATAGGGATTTTATTAAAAATAATTAAAATAGAGAAATAATTTTTTTCTAATTTATAATTAGAGGCCTAATTCTAATTCATTCACTCATCTTCAGTTACCACTTTATCCAGCGTCAGGCTCATGGTGATCCATGGAACACTGAACACAAGGCAGGAATACACCCTGGATAAGATGGCAGTCTATTGCAGGGTACCATGTATACACATACTCATTCTCATCAAGAGGCAAATTAGAATAGCAATCTCCTTACCTTCATGTTTTGGGAAGGTGGAGAAAATCTCAAAGGAAACCTATATGAAAACTGGGAGAACATGACCCAGTCCTTCACAGTAAACTCTCCAATGTATTCAAATAATATACAGCCCTAAAGCTCAAACTTTAGAGGAAGGTGGAAAGCTTGCCAAGTTAATTGCCGTAACCCCACCAGAGTACCAGTTTACTTTGTAGACTGATTGACTTTAGCATGAGCAAATAGCCTTGCAGAGTTGGGCCGGTTTTAATCAGTGAGTGTGTATTTGGCTAGGAGAACTGCCTGAACCCCTAAATGGAACCTAGTCTGGTAGCTCATTTATATTACATTTACAAATTAAGAATGATTAAGATGCTCTTATCCAGGACAATATACAGAAAGACACTGCAGTCTTCATTAAAAACCATATTCTCCCTATTGTTGCTGTCCACAAGGTGAAATGATTGTGTATTTTAATTTTGTTACTCATGTTAGTTATTGCTTTCGGCTGCTCCCTGTTTGGGGTTGCCACAGCGGACCAACTGGTCCGCACAACAACTTGGCAAATGTTTTACGCCGGATGCCCTTCCTGACGCAACCCTCCCATTTTTCCAGGCTTGGGACCGGCACTGCATCCAGTGGCTGGGGTTGAGGCATTGGCTGGGAATTGAGCCTGGGCCTGCCGAATGATAGGCGAGAAACCTACCACTGAGCCACCAATGCCCCAATAATTTTGTTACTTATGTACAATATGCTTTTCTTGAGTGCTTGTTGAAAACTTCCACAATTATTGCAGTTTACAGGGTTCTTAGTTCTTTTTTTGCTATAAGTGTTAAGTCGAATGTATAATGGTACTGCTAAGAGTGCTTTGACAAAAGAGTAATCTAACCCTATACAGTTATGACATTTGTGGTATGGTACATGTATGCTTTCTTTAAGATAAATATGACAGGATCTAAGAATACCATCAAGCTCAAACCCTGTTACAGAGAATTTAGTATTGCGAGGAGACACTCAAGTCAATAAAGTTGTCTTGTTGTTTTAGTCTATTTTTTAATAAATTCAAGCTAATTTAAGTACTTCAGGAAGAGGTAGCACTTCATTCTTTGCTGAAAGACAGACAGTGACAGACAGGGCAATTTCATTTCACCACCACTGTGCCAATACAGAGAGTCATAAGGGATTGTGGGTCAAGCTGAATCATGATAGAAGGGAACGGTTGCTCATATCCCAGCAACCATCACCCTCCAGATTGGAAAGTTTGCCCTTACTGCTGACACATCTGAGCCAGCTGATTATCACACCCTTCATGAGGTTATATCAGGTCTTTTGGGAACAGGGAAAAATGTAAGCCTTTAGGTTGAGAGTGAAGATCAGCCTGGGCAAATAAAGCTCATAATTTAAACTGGCTATTAAATTAAGCTGTTTTTAAAACTGCTGAAAAACAATGTCTTTATATATCTACTTTGATAAGAAGAATCACCCCATTGGACTACATTCAAATTAGGTTCTAATATAATAAGCAAACTGTTTTTTTATCTACCCATACTGAGACACGGTCATAGTTCTCATTGCTTTTTTATCACCCGTTCACTCACTTTTCATGCTTATTATACATACTTTTTTTTTTTTTTTTAGCTTTTTATGGTTTTATTATTTGAACCAAATCTTTAGTGATGAAGAAGTTGCTTTCGGCTGCTCCCTGTTCGGGGTCGCCACAGCGGACCAACTGGTCCGCACAACAACTTGGCAAATGTTTTACGCCGGATGCCCTTCCTGACGCAACCCTCCCATTTTTCCGGGCTTGGGACCGGCACTGCATCCAGTGGCTGGGGGTTGAGGCATTGGCTGGGAATTGAACCCTGGCCTTCCACATGATAGGCGAGAAACCTACCACTGAGCCACCAATGCCCCTAAAGTTGCTTTCGGCTGCTCCCTGTTCGGGGTCGCCACAGCAGACCAACTGGGCCGCACAACAACTTGGCAAACGTTTTACGCCGGATGCCCTTCCTGACGCAACCCTCCCATTTTTCCGAGCTTGGGACCGGCGCTGCATCCAGTGGCTGGGGTTGAGGCATTGGCTGGGAATCGAACACGGGCCTTCTGCATGATAGGCGATATGCCCCCACCAAATCTTTAGTTATCAGAATGAAAAATAGAGGAGGATTTTAATAATCTCCACTTGAGAGTGTGATGCTGCCAATGATGGAAATATATACAAAAGGGACATAATTTTTAAAAATACATTTATTTAATTATCAAACACATGCTTTTACAAACAGCAGTAAAACAGAGTTAAATGCTGTCAATGTAAGCTTGATTCTCAGCTGAAAGGTCATTTATATAAAAGAAACTTTTCAAAATTCATATATATATATGTCATTGCCATATTTGTAACATGCCCATTAAACATATTCTAACTGAGCCTAGATTTGTTTTTGGGTTATTGTCTACATCTTGATTTGGTTATTTGGAGGCAGGCCAGCGCTAAAGACATAAATAAGCACCCTTACTTGGGTGGCTTGTCGAAATAATCTTTACTAAGAAACTTTCCTTTATCTAAAAGGTTTGGACCTAATGTTAAAGTAGTTCCGCTTGGGTTAGGGTTAAAAATAACCCCCATAAAAAGCGGTGTTTGAGTGGAATCATCTATAAGGGCCAAGAGAAAAGGCTGGTTGACTGTAAAAGAGGGATTGGAGCGGCTGACAGCTACACTGGTTGCAGCCGAAGCCTCTGCTCCCTCCTCGTTGATCTCGATGCTGGACTTGTGCTGTACACTGGAGACCAGCAGGGGTCCCTCTGAGATACCACTCAGATTAGGACTTGAGAACAGCTCCCCTAGACCTGAGAAAAAACAAGACTAAGCATATTATTAATATTCACTGAATTGTTATTATTACGTATTATCATCAGTGAATTGATATTTGTTCTCATAGTGAGTGAAATGAATCAACTTCATTTAAAAACAAATGTCTTCTGCACATGTACTAAGGATTCTGACTTACCCATGCTTGTCAGGGCCTCTTCAAGTTCCTGAGTAAAATCTAATTTGAATTTAGGGAGTTTAACCAGCATACTTCTCTCTCGTGGGAATTGATTATATAGTTCTGAGATATTGAGTTTGGCTGCAATATTTGACACATCAACTGGTCCATTCATGGGCATTACAATTATCAGGCTCATATTCCCTTTAAATGGAAAGCGAGCAATCTGCCAAATAGTAGGGATCAAAATAAAAGTTGTACATTAGAGGAATGCCAATGAACGAAGAAAAAGAAACATGTCATGAAACGTTACAAATATCTGCTTGATATTATTGACTTTCTGTCCAGAGTATATAAAGTTACCTGTGCATCAAGTTCATTATGGTTGAAAAGGCTGAGTGGGTATTTTGGCCCAAGCATCATGTCAACATTGACTATTTGTTTTTCATCAATATAAAAAGGCTCACTGGAGGTGAAGAGAGGGTCAAAACGCCAGAGCCACTCTCCTGAAAAAGAAGACAGGAAGTCATTATCAGTCAGCAGACCCAAACACAGAACACCTAAATTCAGCTTAGGATTATAAATTGTTCAATAATTTGGATATCAATAATAACATGAATTGTTCCATGTTTTTAATGTCATTTTTATGCCATTGAAACCACTAAATTGGCCTAGTAGTATCTCTTTTTCTTCTTCTTTCGGCTTTTCCCTTCAGGGGTCGCCATAGCGAATCATCTCTCTCCACCTATCCCTATCTTCTGCATCCTCAACACTTGCACCCACTAGCTTCATATCCTCATTAATTCCATCCATATACCTCCTCTTTGTCCTTCCTTTTTGCCTCCTGCCTGGCAGCTCCATGTCCAACATTCTCCTACCAATATACTCACTCTCCCTCCTCTGAACATGTCCAGACCATCTTAATCTGGCCTCCCTAACTTTGTCCCCCAAACGTCCAACATGAGCTGTCCCTCTGATGTACTCGTTCCTAATCCTGTCCAATCTTGTCACTCCCAAAGAGAACCTCAACATCTTCAGCTCTGCTACCTCTGGCTCCGACTCCTGTCTCTTCCTCAGTGACACTGTCTCTAAACCATACAGCATGGCCGGTCTCACCACTGTCCTGTACACCTTCCCCTTGATTCTCGCTGATATTTTCCTATCACACAGAACTCCCGACCTTTCTCCACCCAATGGAGTAATCTGTAATCTGCAAACATCATTGTCCAAGGAGACTCCTGTCTGATGACAACTGGTCCATCACTATAGCACTATACCGATCCCTGATGCAGTCCCACCTCCACTTTGAACTCCTCTGTCTGACCTACAGCACACCTCACCACTGTCCTGCTTCTCTCATACATGTCCTGCACCACTCTGACATACTTCTCTGCTACTCCTGACTTCCTCATACAGTACCACAGCTCTTCTCTTGGCACCCTGTCATACGCTTTCTCCAAGTCTACAAACACACAGTGCAACTCCCTCTGACCATCCCTATACTTCTCCATCAAAATTCTCAGAGCAAAAATTGCATCTGTTGTGCTCTTTCTGGGCATGAAGCCATACTGCTGCTCACAAATTTCCACTACCTTCCTTAACCTAGCTTCCACTACTCTTTCCCATAGCTTCATTGTATGGCTCATCAACTTTATCCCCCTATAGTTGCTGCAACTCTGCACGTCACCCTTATTCTTAAAGATCGGCACTAACACACTTCTTCTCCATTCCTCAGGCATCCTCTCACTCTCTAAAACCCTGTTGAACAAACTAGCTAAAAATTCCACTGCTGCCTCTCCCAGACACTTCCAGACCTCCACCGGGATGTCGTCAGGACCAACTGCCTTTCCACTTTTCATCCTCTTCAAAGCCTTCCTGATTTTATCTACTTTCTGTTGCACAGAGTTCACCCCTTCTACTCTTTTTTCCCTCTCATTTTCCTCATTCATCAGCTCCTCAAAGTACTCCTTCCATCTCCTCTGTACACTCTCCTCACTTGTGAGCACCCTTCCATCTCTATCCTTAATAACTCTAACTTGCTGCACATCTTCCCATCTCGATCCCTCTGCCTAGCTAACCTGTACAAGTCCTTCTCTCTTTCTCTAGTGTCTAACCTAGTGTACAACTCGTCATATGCCTTCTGCTTGGCCTTAGACACCTCCCTCTTCACTCTGCGCTGTAACTCCTTGTATTCCTGTCTATTCTCTTCAGTCCTGTCCATGTCCCACTTCTTCTTGGCTAACCTCTTCCTCTGGATACTATCCTGAACTTCCTCATTCCACCACCAAGTCTCCTTATCTTCTTTCCTCCTTCCAGATGACACACCCAGCACCTTTCTCCCTGTCTCCCTGATCACTTCTGCTGTAGATTCCCAGTCATCTGGCAGCACTACCTGACCACCCAGAGCCTGCCTCAACTTCTGTCTAAATTCCTCACAACATTCCTCCTTTTTCAGCTTCACCACTTGGTTTTCTTCTCTATCTCTATCTTTGACCTCTTCTTCTTACAGACCATCAAAGTCATCCTACACACCACCATCCTATGCGGTTTGGCTACACTCTCTCCCACTACCACTTTACAGTCACTAATCTCGGTCAGATTGCCTCTTCTACATAGGATGTAGTCTACCTGTGTTCTCCTACCTCCACTCTTGTAAGTCACTCTATGCTCCTCCCTCTTCTGAAAATAAGTGTTAACCACAGCCATGTCCATTCTCTTAGCAAAGTCCACTACCATCTGTCCTTCTAGGTTCCTTTCCTTAACTACAAACTTGCCCATCACCTCCTCATCACCTCTGTTCCCCTCACCAACATGTCCATTAAAATCCGCTCCTATCACCACTCTCTCACCCGTGGGAATACTCTCCATCACCTCATCTAATTCACTCCAGAATCTCTCTTTCTCCTCTAACTCACAACCTACCTGTGGGGCATAACCACTAACAACATTCAACATCACCCCTTCAATCTCTAACTTCAGACTCATCACCCTGTCTGACACTCTCTTCACCTCCAGAACATTCCTCACAAACTCAGGACCACACCTACCCCATTTCTCTTACTATCCACACCATAATAAAACAGCTTGAATCCTGCTCCTATACTACGAGCCTTGCTACCCTTCCACCTGGTCTCCTGTACACACAGTATATCCACCTTCCTTCTCTCCATCATATCAGCCAGCTCTCTACCTTTCCCTGTCATAGTACCAACATTCAGAGTTCCTATTCTCAGTCCTACACTCTTACCTTTCCTCTTCTCTCTCTGTCTGTGCACTCTCCTCCCTCCTCTACTTCTTCGACCAACAGTAGCCCAATTTCCACCGGTGCCCTGTAGGTCAACGGCGCCGATGGCGGTCGTTGTTAACCTGGGCCTCGACCGATCCGGTATGAAATTCAGAGTACTGACAATTCGCATGGTTAAATTTGGCAATGTTTTACGCCGGATGCCCTTCCTGACGCAACCCTCTCTATTTATCTGGGCTTGGGACCGGCACAGAAGTCACTGGACTGTGACCCGCATGGCTAGATTCCTAGTAGTATCTCTACGTCTTTAAAATAAACAAATCAATCAATAAATAGAATCTATAGGTATACAAATTGCAAAAGGAAAGTGCTTTAGAAGTTTGGTGGCTAAAATTGAGTCTCAGGAGGAGCTTCTTCCCTCAGGGAAAAAATTCCTCATGTCCACTTTATGGTTCCCTTAGGAGTCCATAAAGAGTCACTAAATTGATATTCTGCACGCTGCACTTTCACTACATGAACCACATCACTTTCCATTCTGTACTCTTTGTACATTTCGTACTGTTACTACATGCAACATATTTACACATAAAATCCTATTTTTACATATTATTCTTATTTCTTAATTTTTTTTTATTCAGACCTATTTTAGTTCATCTAAAAAGCTAAACAATTAAATATATATTTTTATACGCACTGTCTAAGGAGGAGCTGGGTTTTTATTTCTCAGCAGGATATATACTATATATAACCGTGTGCATGACAAATAAAACCTTAAATGAAATCTTAATCAGCCTCGTTTCTTAGCACCACCTAAAAGAATCGCAATATACTGTTTATGGGAATGCGAGTTTTTCTTCCAAGTTGCATCATACAAAAATCCTACTGAATTTACAAGTGGAAATATAATTATCCTTGATTAAAGGCGCAGTTTAATTACTTGCTACAAGTACAAACAAAAATTAATTTAATGGCTATCTTTACACAGAACACAATTTCATTTCCAGCAGTCATTTTTTTAAGTACAGGGCTTGTATTACTTTCCAAAAAAGAAGAAAAAGAAAAAAGAAGACAGATAGCTGATGTAAAGCACCATGTCCCAGGCTGGGAGATAAACTCATTAATCTCACTACTAGCACCCACATGGTAGGTACATTCTTCTTACCTAATATATGACTGAATAACCTGAAGTGAAAAAATTCAGCAAGCAATTATTGCAAAAATGATTTTCAGCATAAAAAAGCATAAAATTCTAATCCAGTTCCCTGTATACCTGCCCCTAAAATGTAACTGATAAATGACTATCCCAAAGCTATTTTTGCCTCAAAAGTGAGAAACGGGCTTACCACACAGTTAGAGAATGATATGCCCACAAGAGGCTAAAATAATATGAATTGCCACCACTACAATCAAACATTTAGATAGGATGCGTGTCCAAATAAATGATATACCTTTGCAAAACCACTAATGTATGTGCTTATAGTTTGATAAATGTGTTCAATGCAGAACTGACACACAATCCTAGGGATATTTAAGACCAAAATAGAGTATTAATCACACAAAACCAGTCATGTATGGTGGGGGGAAAAAAAGAGAAAGAAAAGAACATTTTGCAAATTTGCATACAGCAGCTCCAGGACATTTAGAAGACCGTGTGGTTGGATTTTCAATGGATCCTACAACAGGAAAATGCATTTTTTTTGGCTCCACTGGGAAATTGCTAAAAACACACACACACACACACAACCAAGAGGCTATAGGTAACAGAACATTGTCTCATCCCATCGAGCTTCACTGTGGGGATGATGTTCAGTTTCTGTCAAACGTAGCACTTTTGCCAAGACCAGATTTGTGACGTGTGTGGTTGTTCAGCAAACCACAAAAGGAGTTATTACCAATTCCAGATTGTTACTTTGCCTGGATGTTGTTCTGCTAGTTCGTTTAGGTATGTTCACTAACAAACACTGGCACTGTCAAGGAACAAGTCTTTTAACAGCCATATCATGTGACATAGGTTTACTCCATACAACTGATTTTGTGACCTCAGATGGCAACTGGTTGCACCTAAACTAATTTAGAGGTTTCACATTAAAATGGGTGAATAAGTATACAGTTGAATTTTTTTCCATTTACAATTAATTTTCCAAACTATATTGACGTCTATGACCATCCCACCCCCTTCAATAGTATTTAATATTTTTTGTACAGATTCATTACATATGATATCAAATAAACCCAATTAAGGTCCAGGTTGTAACAGTGCAAAAGGGTGGAAAAGTTTATGGATTGAATACTGAATATTGAAACGTTATCTGATAGATCATTTAGCCCCACAAATATCAGGCTGGTAAACATCTTATATAGAAACCAACCAGCGTTCCACTAGGGAGCAGGGTGTTATAATTCTGAACATGTAGGGCGATGATGTTACTGTATTACCTTTGTAGTGCACAGCATTGATGAGCATCATGACAAGGTTGGGAGGGAGACTGGACAGGAAGTCTGTAACATGACCATTAGTGGATTTCTCCACCCACTCATTGATCTCCTCTAGATCAGTTAAAGCTGCAGGCTTTGAATCATATATTTTGAAAGACTCTTCCAAAAACTCCTGATTTGGCTTAAATCCTTTAGAAAGAAAAAATATTCATAGATGTATTATGTTTACATCGGTTATAGAGATTAAGGTCAGGATTAAAAACTACACATCAATGACACTAACACTGTCTGCATAATAAGTCTGCAGAGAATATCACTGGGGTCTCTTTTTTCCTCACTTACCATCAGCAAGGTAGATGCGGCTTGCGATTTGCAGGGCGTTTTTGTGGACATGATGGAGAAGGCTTTTCAGTGCTTTGTGGTAGCATGGCACAGTTTCAGCATGTAGACGTTGAAGGAGAAGCTTTTCTGTGTCATTCCTCGCTCCTGATAATAATACATACATCGCACTATTAACGCTCTCTAAACTGTTGTTCCATATGCCGAGTTCCAAGTCCCATATACAAGTGATACTACTGAATATACAAAAAGGTGACTAAGCAGAAAACAAATGCTGTGTTATCTTATAGAGGGCAATTTCCTGCCTTATTTTGGGTTCATCCTAGAATTCATTAAAACATGAATACAATTAAGTTTCCCTGACTGATGAACCTATATCATATGGTAGAGCATTTCTGTCCTGATGGGAGCGATCTCTCCCAGGATGAAAATGCCTGTATCTACAGGGCACAAAGGCTCACTGAATTGGTGGACAAGTATGAAAACTATGTAAATCAAATACTACGACTTTCACAGTGACTCAACATCAACCCAATTGAACATTTTGGAGATTTTGGACCAATAGCTCTGTCCACCAGCATCAAAACACCAAATAATTTGAATGAATGGTTAATAGTTTCAGAGAACTGTAGAATCTATACTGACCCCACTCGATCTGAATCTGTAAATGTTCAATCTTTTCTATGTCCATAAAAACATTACTAGCCTGTGGACCACAAACATGCTATTAATGTAATAGCCAATGCTATAATGATATGAAATCTAGCCAAATAGAAGTAGACATATGGTTAGTTGTTCACTTGCTATGTGAGTTACGTGCATTAAATTGGTCAAGTGTTGCATGTGGGGAACGTACCCAGAGCCAACTGAGAGAGTGCTAAGGACACACTGAGGGGGGAGATAACAATATTCGATTGTTTCGAATCTGCCTTCAGGTTCTCCAACAGCTCCAGACCAAACTTCATAATCCCACTACCTACGGCCCGACGAAGTTCTTTAGAATTCAGTGAACCACACAACTCATCCAGGTCTTCCTCTGAGGAGCTCTCTGCATTTTCAGCAGTGGGGGTAGAGATAGGAAATCCATCTGGGTTAAATTCGTCTGTGTGGGGCACGTCGGAGCTTTCTACATCCTGTCAGAAACACATTGACTGAAGTCTCCTGAATCAGATTAGGCGACATGCAAAATTTAATCAGTGAACAAACTTCTTACTGCTCTGTAAGAAGCGCTGGTCATCAGGGGTGAGAGAGGAATCACAGTTGGCTTTTCATCCTCTGAAACAACATCCTCCTGTAAAAGTGCAAGACCAGCCTTTCTGATTTAACATGGATAAGGGGATTGAGAAGTAAAGGTAAAAATAAAACATGATGTTAATCATCTAAACTTAATGTTATTGTTTACCGTCCAGCCTTGTTGGCAGTAACAGAGGAATAGGAGGACAAGTAATCTTAGATCCATTTCCTGTCTGAAATCACATGTTTTATATTGAAGCAGATTATATGAACAACATATTTATAAAATTTCATTTCAGGCTCAGTAGTTTATCTGCAAAAGTATGGTGTACTAACTTTGAACAGAATACACAGCCAGAACTGCACTTAGATTAGAGAGCTATTTTATCAATTTAAGTGGCATTGGGTGTAAAGATTTAAAGCTAATTGCTTGCCTTCTCTCCTTAATCTTTAATGTTAACTGATTCCTAAACAAATTAGCACTGCAATCTATTACTCCATGAAGCATAGCGTTCCACAGTCTAAATTCAATAAGAAACATCAGCAGATACTGTTTTAATCATACGAGTTAAAACAGATCAAAAATGTTAATACCATAACATTTAGTTTCACTGCTGCAAACTTAAATACAATCCAGCTGAAAGCAAAGAGCAGTCTCGGCAAAAACACTGAATGTGTAGCTCAGTGCTCATTCTGAACCTTATTTTGATTCTTATTCAGATTACTAATCACGCTGTAGACACATTTTCAAAACAAAATATGCTCAACGTTTCAGTTTAAAACACATTTTATATATTAAACTATAATTTATGTTATGCACAATAGTACATGAAAATTGAACATACCTGGGAAACTACTATTCAGTCCTAAATTGAGAGAAAACCACAAATGGTCAAAAGGAAAACTGTCCTCTCTTAAAGTTTGGCAATCAATGAACAGGCAGTTACACTTCAACTTTCATTGATCTGTGCTTCATATAACTCACATACATGTAAACAGTGAGAAAGATCTTGACGCAAACTGCGAGTGCAAGATGTATGCATCATGTAGTCGTTTACACACTTATGACTACGTTAAACATAATGGATCATGGACTATTTTAATGTAGGGTTCTGATTAACCCGCTTGCTGGAAGCAGTGGGTGCGTTCTATTGCATTTACTAGAAGCACTATGGTTAATGGAGAGAAAGGGATAGAGATGAGAGAGAGAGAGAGAGAGAGAGAGAGAGAGGTTGAAATGTTATGTATATAGATTATCAATAAAGATTGGCAGCTGGTGAAATACTGCTCTTAAGAGACAAGAAAACATAATACATTATATAGCTTTACACAGAAAGCCACAGAGCTCTCTAAAACCAGAGGCATCAAATGTCAAACACTCAGGAAGGACTTTGCCCATGTGGGCCAAGGTTTCCAAGTGGCTGCTGTGGTTCTAAAGAGCAAACCTTCAAGAGTGAAATTAACACTGATTATCCCAATTGCAATCACAAGGGCATGTTAATGCTGCACATATTATGTTGATTAATCATTTATCTTATGTTTAAAAATAAATAAATAAATAAAACAAAAGCACATTTAAAATAGCAAACAGAACAACTAATATTTCTGATCAATTTGAGTTTACTTCAAATTTCTGAAAATGTCCAAATTTGATTTCTTAAGTACATGGAAAAAATTCACAAAGCTCAAAAGTAAAAAAAAAAAAATATATATATATAAGTTAAGCTTAAGTTCAAGAGAGTATGCTACTCAGAGTTACACAGTTCCATATATTGCAGTGAGACTACAGAATCTTGAAGACATGAAGTTTGAGAGATGATCAGTTTGAGAGATGTGTACTCAGAATGGCTCGTTCTACTTGTCTCAATAAATAATTCCCAAACTTCTGGGATTCATAGGCAGATTTGCACTTCTTCAAGCAAAATGTCAGATTAAACAGTTCAAGTTTATTGCATGTGATGGATCTCAAATTATAAACTGTAACCTGAATTCAATACCAAAACATATGTATCAGTTTTAATCAAGAATAGCTTCGGGGGTCTATCTTTTGTGTGTCCTTGTCTGATCATGATCCAGTGTAGTTTTGTAGATGGCATAACTGCTTTTAACTGACAAAGCTGTAAAACATCATGTCTTACTTATAAAATTTTACAAACTCAAAACACCTAATTGGAATGCCAAATAAGAGACTATTATGTGCATACAATTCATATTCCTATAATCAGTGGTTAGTTTCTAGGATACACAAGTACACTGTATATAAGGAATAAAAAAATATTACTACAGGTATACAGATGAGAATGAATTAATATAATTATGAGGACTGATTATTTCGAGGAACAATCCAAACTTTGTAAGAATTTACTGTTACACAAAAATGTAAATCCCATGTAATATGGGATCATTGACCTGTTATTTAACCCCTCCTCATAGATAATCTATGACTAGATAGCTCCTCATTTACTATGGTGTGCATTCATATACATTATATATACATACATATACACACACATTTTATATATTTTATATATATATATATATATATATATATATATATATATATATATATATATATATATATAAAAAAAAAAAAAAAAAAAAAATAATATAGAGAGAGAGAGAGAGAGAGAGAGAGAGAGAGAGAGAGAGAGAGAGAGAGAGAGAGAGAGAGAGAGAGAGAGAGAGAGAGAGAGAGGTCCTCCAAAAAACCCTTTAACTAACTGCATGTGATATCAATATGAAATAATGGATATGGCATCCTGTAAAATACCTTTCATATCATCAACTGTTCATGATTAAAGGTACTTATGATGTAGAGGACTTGGGACAACATAGAATACCAATAAAAACCCACAAATACTGCATAGTAGTTCAAAGCCTCAGGTGCATGGTGACATTATCGCATTGCCAAGGTTTGATCTGTGATTCACACAGTGGGGTTTTGGTGATTTTGTACACCTATTTTGAAAGTGTAAACACTACTGTGGAACCATGATTGGCTCAACATTCCTGAGCAGCTCTTCTTATCCGCTCACCTAAGGAGACAGTTTGTCTTTTTCCAGGATAAGAAATTAGATCCTTGTATTTCTTTTACATAAACATCAGCTAGTCACAAACCCCATAGATAAATTGTATAAAATTGTATAAACTGCTTGTGAAGCTAATCATATGCTTTTTGATTGTGTTAAGACTTATATTAGTCAGTTCAGTTAAGCCTTAGTAAGTCTTAGCTACTAAGACATTCTTCAATAACTTAAATCAATCACAGAAGCTCCTCATTATAGCTGAAAAGGGCATCAGACAAACATTGTCTTTGCTGTTTTTCCCATTTTGAGGACGAGCCAGCATTGGTGCAAAGATCAAATATATAAACGTGACTCAACATCAAGGCTGCTTGTGCTGAAGTTTTACATGTGTTTAAGCCAGCAATCTGATGGCGCCGTTCTCAGAACCCAACAGCAGGAGTCTTTTAGTGGGCAGCACTGCAAGGCTGGTGAGCGTCCCGCGGAAGTTCTCAGAGCTAAGTTTGGTGCAACTAGCTGGGCTGGCAGAGATGTCCATCATGGAGTACACACCTATCTTGTTGGCTACAGTTCCTGCCACAATCTCAGCACCATAAAGGTCAAAGGCATGGATGGGATCAGGAGTCCTGTACAGATGAAGAGGCTTGTGCTCTAGATCTTTCCATACTGTTAAAGTGTGATCAGTGGAGGAACTAATCAGCAAATTCCCCTCTGCTGCCTGCAAAAACATACAGATATGTGTACACATGCAAACAACCACATACATTAAGTCTTTGTATTGATTTTGAATTTTTTTTTGGATAAATGAAACCAATTCAAGGTTGACAGCTTTCACAAACAGCGATTCATAATTACTAATGGTTGTGTAGCTTGTATTTAATCAATAGCATTTCTTATATCAGTGTTAATAATGAGTAATCCATGTCCATATTTGCTAAACATGGGGTTGCAAAGGCCCAGGCAGGATCCTTGACCCTCATAATCAAGGTTAAATAAAGTTTGTTTTGCTTTAGTGTGTTGTTGACTGCTTCTGAACAAACTGACAGGGTACAACTTCTGCTCACATTGTGGGAAGCACAGTCCTATTCCACAAATTCATAGACTAAAGAAAATTATGAATGCTGGTCTAGTACTTAAAGTGCCATGTACTTGCAACAAAACATTTTTCTAAATCTACCTTGATGAATTAAGTCTTATAAATTCAGAGTAAATCAGTGAATACAAGGAGCAACATTTAAGTTTTATTTGTTGGCTGGAAACAATGAAATTCTTGTCTTCCTTAACATAACTTAGTACACAATACCCCCATTTAGAAAACAAGACATTTCATCTCATTAATGATAATCTTCAGGAATCTGTTGACCTTGTAAACAACAGATTTTGAAAATAACTAAACAGGCTTATGCACTGGGCTTTTGTGCAGCACATGGATCTCTTACTCACTGAAGTTGCTTTCGGCTGCTCCCTGTTCGGGGTCGCCACAGCGGACCAACTGGTCCGCACAACAACTTGGCAAATGTTTTACGCCGGATGCCCTTCCTGACGCAACCCTCCCATTTTTCCGGGCTTGGGACCGGCACTGCATCCAGTGGCTGGGGTTGAGGCATTGGCTGGGAATCGAACCCGGCCTTCCGCATGGTAGGCGAGAAACCTACCACTGAGCCACCAACGCCCCGGATCTCTTACTCACTACTGTTAGTAAATGTAGTCAACAGGTGACAAATACCAGGCGCATATCTGATTCACCACAAGTATTCACATAATGTTCTGAACAGCCTCTACTGACATTACTGACCTCGTTGTAAATGTTGACAAAGATTTGTAAAAACTTCCCACTACATTTACACATCTGAGAAGTATGAGGCACACACACACCTTCATCTGCAGTATATCTCCCTCATGAGCAGGCCATCCTCGCAGCACCAGCCCAGTCCGCGCATCCAGCAACACTATGAAGCCAGAGGAGAATCCGGCTGCCACTGTTCGTCCTCCGGGGCTCACAGCCAAGCAGCGGATTAGACCTGCACTCAGGTTGTTATAGGCCAGGCGAAACTCATGCTGAGAGTAGGGGAACAGCACAGTGTACCTTACTGTTAGCCATTAACACTAATGCCAAGATACATTGCCTACAGTGAGCTACATGACAAAATCAAACCTAATCAATTACACTTGCAAGGCAACAGCGACTTTAAGTTTTTAAATAAGACAGGGATGATATGTTGAGGAGTGATGAACGTACCTGAAGGCCAGGCTTGCGCGGGTCTACAAAACGAAGGATAGAGTCAGCACTTGCATATACCACGCTGCAGTGAGGAGGTGGCATAGTGGTGACGGCTGTGATGGGATTCTTTCCGTCAAGTGCATCTAAAGCACGGATTTGCTTGCCTTTTCACACACAACAAAGAGATTATTATTAATTTTAAAGCTGCATTTGCTTACTTATTCCATCCATCCTTTATACTGCTTATCCTGCTGGATTGCAGGGATCTAGAGTTTATCCCAGGAGACATGGGGACAAGGCATGGTATACCTTGGACAGGATGCCAGTCTATCACAGGGCACAACTGTGCATTCAACAGACAATTCAGAAATGCCAATCAGCCTAAACTTGTGTCTTTGGACTGGGGAGAAATCACAAAAGCACTGAAAATTACATACTGTAGTTTTAACAATTTCTGTACAGTTACAAGTGCCTCTTACCTGTGAACTGGTCCCAGATGTGCACAGTGCCATCACAGCTCACCACCTCCTGCAACGCCTCCAGCTGTGCAACATAGAACACAGACTTGCGATGGTCTGTGTACGTCAGCCGAGGCTCCACCTCTCGAGTACCATCACCATGATTATACAGTGGCCAGAGTTTCACAGTTTTGTCTTTGCTTCCAGAAAGAAAGTAGTCTTCCCCAGCTAGTGGAGCTAGACACTTAACTGTGCCCGAGTGGCCCAAAAAGCTCTGCAGGCGGATCTGGTGGAAATGAAACCGTGGGTCCTGCTGGTTAAAGCCAATCTCATATTGCCAGTATGCCAGCCAATTACCCTGCAGAGAACGACTACTGCGTGGGAGTTCCTGCTTCAGCGCACTGTCCTCTGGAGTGTGACCCAGAACCCAAGAGGATGAAGAAAGTGAGGAAACTGGTCCCACTGACATTGAGGCAAACATGGAGTTGGCAAGGTTTGATGATGGAATATAGCTCACATGAGACCGTCCCCAGATATCAAAAGAGGACTGACTCGGGCTCCCGCTTGGCTCAGTGTCCCGTGCTACTTGGATGCGATTTCCTACCAAGTGACTGCCAAACGTTCCAGACTCAGGAAGGGCATCCCCACTAAGAGGAGTTGAAGTGGATGAGGGGGCTGGGAAAGGGCTGCGACCAAACTGGTGGCTTAAACTTGGAGAGAAGTTCATGGAAGAAGTGGGCACCTCTGCTCTTTGACTGCTAGTTAGGTTTGACTCTGGGCTTCCTAGACTTGATTTGTTAAAGTAGGACATAGCCAGACCCCAAACCAATTCATAGTTAGGAACTACTTTACGAATAATTGTGTCACCTAAAATCAAAATAACATAAATGAGAGATTCATTAATTAATAAATAAATCAATCAATTAATTAACCCCCCCCAAAAATAAACAAGGCCCGCCTCACCAATGAGACAGTGCGAAGGGATACAGGCGTTATACGCCATCTCTGGGTTGAACACGGCCTGAAGTTCTTCCAGAACACCCAGTTCACAGGTCATCTCTGTTCCCCCTGGAGTGCAGACATCAATGTATGCATACTCTCCAACCTCTTTTCGGGGTCCCCTCTGTATCTGCACAGTAAAATAACAACCAAAACATTAAACTACTAAAACAAGAAACATAAACAAAGGCACAGGCTAAAATTATTGTCCCTCCCAAAAACAATGCAATAAAAGCCCCCATTCAACCACATCAGCCTGGTATTAAACACCAGATGTATTACTGTTTATTAATATGTACCAATTGCAGTAAGATGTACCAATTTGTGTTACCTGGTTCTGCAAACTGTCCAGCAAGGAGAAGACCTGAAAGAACTTGCAGAGTGTGTCTGCCATGTGCTGTTGCACCATCTCCCTGCCAATTCGCATCCATATCAGTGCCATCAGACTAATAGTCTTCAAACACACAGCAGAACGTGACTGTACCCCACTGGGAAAACTGAAGACAAGAACAGCCACATAAATACAAATAATAAAAAATTATTGTGAAGAAGTGTGGGCTCTCACTGAAACTAAATGCAGAAGATAAAAAAAGGGCTCTAGTATAAGACTTTACCCCATTTTGGGTGAAGTGAGCAGGTCGAGCAAGGGCAGGAGTACATCCTGATTGATCTTCATCAGCATGTCCATTAGAGTGGTGTCTGACAGATAAACTATAATCTTCTGAGTCAGCACGACTGCACCTAGAAGTCCTGCCTCCTTACGAGTATTCAGACGGCAGGAGGAAGGAGGAGACACCTGGCAAAGGTTTATGAAAGAACAAAAAATTATGCTAGAGACAGGTATAAACAGTGTACATCATGTCCAATGATGCATTCAGTAAAATGACAATATACACAAAAAATGAACAGCACATAAATAAACATCACTCATAAAACCCGTCACACATAAATGTCCTAGGTGTTTTTTCACTAATTATCTAAAAAGAAATCAACTAGTATTTCCAAGCTAAATCATGGAAACACTAATCACCAAGAGAATGATGCTAAGTCTGCCAACTGGTCACCATCCAAGCCAGGCAAAGGGCATGGGTGTCTTTTTAAATCAAGCAGCTACATTCCTGGTGATAAGACAAAGGGATACTAGAAATCCCTTTATTTATCATATAATATCTCAATGACTGGTGCACAATACAGACCTTTATGTCTTACAATGTTGATAAATACTTGTAGAAGAATTTTGGAACACTCTTGGAAATGATTATCCTATCCATTGCTTTAGATATGTACCATGTAGTCTGCAGTGGATATAAAAAGTCTATACATCCCTGTTGAAAATAATAGGTTTTTGTGACAAAGAAATTATAAAAGAGGTGCCTTGACAACCCCCAAACATTTCTATATTTTCACTTGAATTTTGTTGGTTGCTTTGTCATATAAAAAGGTAGAATAAGATCTGGCATGATTTTTCTTGTTTTCCTTTTTACATCACAAAAAACGACTTTCTCCTGAGCTAAAAACAGATTAAAATAACCATGCTTTATTGCAAGATGAGTACATACAAAATGGACCTTATTTTTTTGTTTGTTTTTTTACAGAATGTTTAAAAAAACAACTTACCAGATAACCGATATAAGGTAGGTATTGATAGGTCAAAACAGGCTCTCCATACAGATGGGCTATGTAGATGAGACAATCAAGAACTGGCTTTGCAGTCTGGTCACCAACAATTGGTTTCTTTTCATAAACACTTCCTGAACTGTCAAGGCTATTCTCTTCATTTGCAGGTAGCAAAAACTGGTGCTTCTCCAGTCCTTTTGAGAGAAATGTTAAAAATTGAATTAAGACTGATGAGAAAACCCATGCCCAATAGTATGGTATTTAGAATAATGGCTCAGTCAAAAACATCAGCAATCTACAGGAAACAAATATCTGATTCTTACCAATATAGCAGGTAGTAAGAAGGCGCAGAAGATTTTTAGCTACATATCGCGAGGTTACCGTGGGCCCCAATTTAGCAGACAACCATCTTACGGTCTTGCAAACAGTATCTGATTAAAATGGATATAAAATTACTTCACAGGTTTAATTCCCAAAATTTCTGAAATCACAAAACTTGACTTCTAAGCATTATCCCCATTATCCCCTACTTACCTAATAATATTTTGTGTTCTTTCTCTTCAGAGTTCTCTGAAGGGTCATGTTCATCATCCTCTTCCCCTATATTTTTGTCACTCTCTCCTTGCACCATTCCATTCATGAAGTCACCCTCTAGAGTAGCCACTGTGGCTTCAGACTCCTCTGTGCAACCAGACAATGTCAGTTCAAGACTAGGAACTTTCTGTACTGTGCTTTCTTTCTCCTCTACGGTTGCATCTTCATCCTCCAGATCACCTCCATCCTCCCCATCACTGGTCTGCTTTAAGTCCTGACTGCTATCAGCAGACTTTAAACTTGCTCGATCCTTTGTGGAGTCCCCATCACCAATAGACACCTCACTAGCACTACTCTTGTCACTTAGTTTACCCACACTCAGAGATTCCTGGTCCTGGTCTTTGTTTGCTGAATTCTTGCCTTGCAGTTTAGCAGATACCCCAGCTGTTGGTACAGATGATCCATTATTGACATAAAAGCCGTTCTGAAAGTCCTCACCATCTGCAATAAAGACCTGGTCATTCAGACTGATGCCCGATGAGTAGTCCACAGGTTCTGGGTCTCCAGCCCCGACACCTCCACTACCACCGCTACTGCCTCCTCCCACTTTGCCAGCTGAGGCAGCTGATGATGGCCTGCCATTCACACATTCATAGTCTTCCTCCTCTTCTCCTAAACCACCCATACCACCCCTTAAGGCTTTAAGCCCATCCCATACACTCCCTGCCCCTGTGCGACAACTCTCAAAACCAGTGATAACTTGGAGCACATGAGGTAGAAGGCTAGACAGAAAAGCTTGCAAGCCAAGCCGCACTATAAGCTGTAATACAAAACAGTCTGTGTAGAGGTAGAAACGACCACGAAGGCAATGGGGGTTTTCATATACACCTATGAGTGGCTTTATCAAATATTTTGAGGAATTGCGTGGCCCTAGGACACTGGAGACTGGTTCAAATAAGTACCAGGCAGCATACACAGCTGTAGATTCTTCTGTCATTAAAGCAAGCACAAAAGGAAGAAGAATCTCCAGTCCCTCTGCAGTGATATCACCCTGTAGAAGGGTCTGCAGCTGTTGCCATAAGCTAAACACAATATCCCGACCTTGAACACTGTTAATAGATGCCATCTTGGAATGGTAAGAGAAAATGAAGTGATGAAGTGCTGGGAAATATTCAGGGAAAGGTAATGGAGATAACACAGGACTAAGTAGTTGCCAAGGATTTGGTGGTGGAAGGCCCTCATAAACTGGGTCGTATTTGAAAAGAAATGGTAGGCCAGCACAGTGCAAGTTCAAAGACTCTGTCACAGATGTGTACTTGTGGATCTGCAGAAGGCTCTCAAGTGCATGATGAAATGGTAGTGGGACGTCCCTAAGACTGGCAGAGCAAAACTTCATAACTGCTTGATAACGGCCTCTCAAAGATGTGCCTGGTCTTAAACATTGGAGTTTTGATGAATAAAATATTTCTGCAATGAACACACCAAGGGCTTGCATGTCTCTGTGAAATAGGTCTGTAAAAGACAAGGGTGCTTTTGATGAGGTACCCAGTGCTCTCCTGTCTACATTCATTGTATTCTGAACTTGAGAATGCAACCCTTTAGCCAAAAAGACATTAAGCTTCTCTAACTCTTCTAAAGGCTGTAAAGGCTTGAATCCTTCGGGCAAAGTGATTTTGAAATCATCTGTGTTCGTGTAACTTTCCTGCTTCTTAATCATTGCATTTTCTCTGTGAAGAATGTTACCCATAGACCCAAGAGTATTTATGGTACTACTTGCAGTTTCTTCAGGAAAAGAGCTATGAGAGGGAGACAAAACCAACGCAGCATGCTCCCCAATTGCCTTCCCTCCTGCAGAGCTCACAATAGGTACTGGCATAGAGGTGGTGGCAGAGACAGCAGCACTTAAGGAATCAAGAGCCTCTGTTCCTTGCTCAAGCTCTTCATCCCTATCAACCAGGGTCCAACCACTAGATTCACAGCCTGTTGCCTCTGGGACTGTTCTATCCACATCTACTGTAGTCTCAAGAGGTGGGATTTGCCATGCTGACACACTGATAGGACCAAGGTGGGGAGGCTCTGCTGGTGAATACTGATAAGGTGCAAGGCAGGGTGGGTGAGGTTGGTCAAACAGTTGAACGACCCCATAGCTGGTCAGATGGGTATGGTTATCCACTAAATGTAAGCATACATTCTTGGCTTTTACTGCTTCTTTACCTGTCAGCTTATAGCCAAAATTTAGGTCAATCCAATGGTGTAGGTGTTGGGAAACTTCACGACTGTCTAAAAGCCGCCTGTGCACTGCAATAAACTCCTCATAGGAGTTACACCATGGAGGTACCTCAAGATCAAGCATGTCTGGGTGAATGGACCGAAATATCGAAGGATCTGTGTAGAATTCTGGTATGCATTCGTCTGGTGTCCAACTCTGAATACGTTCCATGCTAGCTGGGTATTCGTTGGGCTCCCATTGAGAACGAACATGGCTACAAAGTACTGATTTGGGTGTTTGTCTAGCCTTGTAGACATAGTAGGTAATGTCTGATAGAACATCTGAAATATGATGGGGTACGTGGAGATGATCCGCCTGTACTGAACCACTAGGACCAACTGATGCACCAAGATCAGAAGGAAAGTGGCTTCCACCAGCTCCATTAGCAGCTGCTACAAGAGCTTCTTTGGTCATTTCATAAGTGAAATCCAGTTGTTTGTCACCCTTGTTTAGACGAAACTTTGACCTCCTGAGATCACGAAATCTTCCATATGGTACTGTGAAATCTACCACCCAGGGCAAAACTGGGTGATAGTTGGGGTCACCTTCACGTCTTCCAGCTAATCTGTTCAGTTCCATCAAGTAACAGAAGTTGCTGACTCTACCATGAACCCAGTCTAGGACCAAAGATTTGAGATAATCCTGACAATCCTGGCAGTGCGCTTCACTGGCATCACTTCTTAAATTTTCAGCCTCCTATAACACCAGCTGTTGGTCTTTGCCTTCTCATTGCATACTCCGCTGCATTGCTGTCCTCCTCGTTTTTTTCGTAATGTGCTAGGGATATTTTGAGGCGACTGCAAAGATGCTCATTGACAGCTATGTCCTGCAATGAGAGCTCTCCACATGACAGTCCGGATTCATGGCATTCACGCATTGCTATGAGTACTTGATACAAAATGAACAATACTTTTGCATTGCTGTTGGCAAGTTTAGCTGGACTGTAGGTGACAACATCATGAAGGGAGTATTGTGTATATGGGAGAATGATGTACAGCACCTCCCCTGACTCAAGCAAGCATTCAGTTGGGACCACATTTGGACACAGAGTGTCTGTGTTTTGCTTGAGGGCTGAGGAGCTGGATGGTAAAGGACACTCTTTTTCCTTCTCTCTAGCTGGAGAGAGGGACGGTGACAACCGTTCAGTGGAGAGAAACGTACAGCCAAACAGCTTTTGCAAAGCTTGGTGAACCGCATCAATGGCCAGCACCTGTGTTTGGTCTGTTGCACTTGCATATGGCTGCACATGTTTCATATACGCCTCATTCCACAAATTCCTGTAATACAAACAGCCAAATCAGCTCTTAGTAAATATTTTGAATCTCTGACATGCAAATGTGTACAGCTTTTTTTGTGATCTTATAGAAATGTAATATGCTGCTACTACAGCAAAAGCTAAACTATACTGCCAAAACTTTGTTATCAACGGACCACCATACACATATGTGCTTATTGAACATCCCATTCCAGGTTTTGTTATAATAATAATCTCCAGTTTTCTACGAAGGCTTTCCATTAGATTTTGGAGAATGAAGTAGTTTGGTCATGCTGGAACAGGTTTGGGCTTGGCCTTTTAGTCCCAATTATAGGAAACTTAAATCTCGTATAGGGTACATAGACATGGTAGATTCTTGGATATCATATATAAAATTTGTGGCAACACTTGTGAGGGTGGTCAGGTGTCCACAAACTTTTGGCCATATAGTGTATAAACCCTATTTAGATTTTAGGGTAATAGAAAACAGTTACTTGTCAATGCCAGGAGAATTGTTATAGTAATATAACAAATGTAATACTCTCAAATAAAAAAATCAAATAAAAAAAGAATACGTGTGTGTGTGGGGGAAGACTGAAAAAAAATGTAATTGTTGTTTGCTCCTGAAATAGTTTCACAATTTACTATTTGATGAATTAAATAATTTAATTTGTTTTTATTTTTAAGTGCATGTCGGTCAGCTACATTAACCTTAATTTAAATTAATGACTACGCCAAAAGCATAAAACTAAAACCTTTTTAACACAAATATTTTATGTTTGAACGCAAATTATCACGAGAATAACTACGTATTTAAGGATAGAACACTATACTGATTAATGTTATAATTGTGAGCTTCTAATTGATTTGGAGGCTAATAACGCTTTGTGGTTTTAGATCCTGTGTCTTTCTTTAAAAGAATGAAGTTCAAATGTTTTTTTTTTTTTTACATTAGAAAATTTTCCCTAATATTCAATTTTAAATTAAATTAATTTTTTTGAGGTTTACTGAAGTACAACTCTTGCGATTTTTTGTAAAAGATTTGTACTAATTACAACATTTGTTTAGGTCATCTGACATGTATTGAACCATATAACTGCTTGATGCTTGTTATTTACCTGATGTTGCACTCTGACACTTCCTGCATCTGTCTCATGAAAGATTCCTGGGAGAAGGCCTCCCCATGCCAGCCTGGCTCCTGGGCAATCCTATACCCCAACTTGCTTTTCCTAAGACCTTGGATGCAAACACGAGTCCATCCAGGTGGCAACTTTACCTGAGAGCGCTGGAGGAGAGTACGGATATCTCCATCACTGCTAGAATCAAAACGAGCACAACGGGTTACTCTCCTTTCTCTAAGTCCCATAATCCAGCGGGTCGAAACAAGTGCCACTAGCTCATGGGGTCGCGTTCCTGGCCCAATCTGCCGCTGATCGACTCCAAGGTCCCGCTCTAAAGCTGATGCCAGCCACTCCATGACAACCTCTCAGGGTTTAACCAGTATAAGCCAAAGTCTTGATGCCAAAGCTTTGTATTGCTCCTCTATGAAAGGAACATAAGGACTCTCTTATTCCTCCATGAGAATCTCATAAATGGATGAGACAGTGAGCATCACTGAACACTGAATTTCTATGAAGAAACAAACAATTAAAACAAAACAAAGATATATGTGAATATCAAACACACCTAGTAAAGAACTGAACTGACATAGGCTTGAGATTTCCACTACATGCTGTCTAGGAATAACAATAATGATTTGTAATCACTGACATCTTTATACATGAATACATTTATAAATTTTGCTCAATATTTGCTTCATCCTGGCCAGGGTCATGGAGGATGCAGTGCCTATATTCATAGGAATAATAGGTGTGAGACAGAAATGCATCCTGGATGGGATGCCAGTGTGCATACGTGCACACACACACGCACACACCTATAGGCAATTTAGATTAGCCAATACTCCATCTGACTACCTTTTGGTAGATGGGAAAGAACCAGAGAACCTTCAGGAAACTCACAATTATCAGCAACAAACCAGAGACATGAATACATAAATTGCATATACACCCAGACCCACATATACACACACACATATATACATTACATATACATACACATATATATAATATATATATATATAATAAATACACATCAATTCAAATAGTAAGTTGCATTATGAATGCATTACTTTGAAGTAGCTTGAACATAGCACCACAGATTTATAAAAAAAAAAAAAAAAAAAAAATTCACCTGAGCTGAGTGCACAAGAGAGGGATAACTTACACTACATTGCCAAAGGTTTTGGGACACCCCTCCAAATCATTGAATTCAGGGGTTGGGCTTGGCCTCTTAGTTCCAGTGAAAGGAACTCTTAATGCTTCAGCATACCAAGACATTTTGGACAATTCCATGCTCCCAACTTTGTGGGAACAGTTTGGGGATGTCCCCTTCCTGTTCCAACATGACTGCACACCAGTGCACAAAGCAAGGTCCATAAAGACATGGATGAGCGAGTTTGGTGTGGAGGAACTTGACGGGCCTGCACAGAGTCCTGACCTCAACCTGATAGGACACCTTTGGGATGAATTAGAGAGGAGACAGTGAGCCAGGCCTTCTCGTCCATCATCAGTGCCTGACCACAAATGTGCTTCTAGAGGAATGGTCAAAGAATTCCCATAAATACACTCCTAAACTTTGTGGAAACATTCCCAGAAGATATGAAGCTGTTATAGCTGTAAAGAACAGGCCAACTCCATATTACATTCATGTGCACGTAAAGGCAGCCAGTTTTGGCCAGGCTCACAGTCTCCGCTCTAATTCATCACAAAGGTGTTCTGTCGGGTTGAGGTCAGGACTCTGTGCAGGCCAGTCAAGTTCCATGTCTTTATGAACCTTGCTTTATGCACTGAAGGGAAGGGGTCATCCCCAAACTGTTCCCACAAAGTTGGGAGCATGAAATTGTCCAAAATATCTTGGTATACCGAAACATTAAGAGTTCCTTTTACTGGAACTAAGGGGCCGAGCCCAACCCTTGAATTCAATGACTTGGAGGAATGTCCAAAACATTTTGCAATATGTTAAATGTGAGCCAAAATCATCACAATTAAAATATTTTAAATTTTAATATTTTACATAATTTCTGTCACTGATAATTTTCATTATCATCAGTTTTAAATCCTGACCACAAATCTTTTCCTCACTTATATTATAAAGTCATAGCTGTTCATTAACGTGAGGCCCTTTCCCGATGATATATCGTGTATTTTGAACATATAATATTTGTTTTTGTTAAGCTGCCAACATAAGTTTCCCACAACACAAAGTAATTAATAATAAAAAGTTGACAAAACAACTCGTTTTTTACGACACAAATAAAGCAAGGTTAAAGCAATAAAAACAGGAATGAGGAAATGAAACTAGACTGAACGGAAAAGCGCCACTGATATAACCAGCCTCTAAAACACAGCTTGTTATTGACCGTTAGCTAACTAGCTCACAGCTTTTTACCTCAGCTCTGCAGTCAGCCACTCACAACCTGCTGTGTGTAACAGTTGTTTCCGAAATGTCAGCTCCCATAGTTTCTTAGCGCTAATTCATCCATACAGGCATGCAATGAAATCCAGAGTGGAAAAAAACAATAAAATCACGTGAAATGTCTAAGAGAGGACTTTAGTTCCTGGCAGGCGACATTATTTGCTTCCTCTGTACGGATAGAAGCCATGATGTTGTGGCCGTAAACACGTGACTCGCGTCATATTGCGCGCGCCAACGCGCTGATACTACAGTCATGTGGATGTACTTAACAAGAGCAGTTATTACCACAGAGTGGAGCAATACTAATTTATAGATTTATGGAGCTGCTGCGTTTGGTCAACAAGCGAAATCTGAAAATCCACTCATGTGACTGTCTTATGCGCGCTGAAAATAGTTGCTATAATAGCTGAGCAAAAGTCATATGACATTTTCTCCAAAATAAAAGCTTTGTTTGTTCCGCTTTCAAGGAGAGAAAACTCAATTGATATTCGGTTTATTATTATTATTATTATTATTATTATTATTATTATTATTATTATTATAACCAAGTAGTTTGCTATTTGTATGCAGATGTGCATTTCGTAGTCATCATCTTCTTCTTTCGGCTTTTCCCTTCAGGGGTCGCCACAGCAAATCATCTCTCTCCACCTATCCCTATCTTCTGCATCCTCAACACTTGCACCCACTAGCTTCATATCCTCATTAATTCCATCCATATACCTCCTCTTTGGCCTTCCTCTTTGCCTCCTGCCTGGCAGCTCCATGTCCAACATTCTCCTACCAATATACTCACTCTCCCTCCTCTGAACATGTCCAAACCATCTTAATCTGCCCTCCCCAACTTTGTCCCCCAAACGTCCAACATGAGCTGTCCCTCTGATGTACTCGTTCCTAATCCTGTCCAATCTTGTCACTCCCAAAGAAAAACCTCAACATCTTCAGCTCTGCTACCTCTAGCTCTGACTCCTGTCTCTTCCTCAGTGACACTGTCTCTGTGACCATACAGCATGGCCGGTCTCACCACTGTCCTGTACACCTTCCCCTTGATTCTCGCTGATATTTTCCTATCACACAGAACTCCCAACACCTTTTTTCCACCCATTCCAACCTGCCTGCACTCACTTCTTTACCTCTTTCCCACACTCTCCATTACTCTGAACTGTTGACCTCAAGTACTTAAACTCCTGTACCTTCTTCACATCTTCACCCTGTAACCTTACTGTTCCACTTCCCTCCCTTTCATTCACACACATGTACTCAGTCTTACTACGACTGACTTTCATTCCTCTTATCTCCAGCGCAAACCTCCACCTCTCCAGGTTTTCCTCCACCTGCTCCCTGCTCTCACTACAGATCACAATGTCATCCGCAAACATCATTGTCCAAGGAGACTCCTGTCTGACCTCCTCTGACAACTGGTCCATCACTATAGCAAACAGGAAGGGGCTCAGAGCCGATCCCTGATGCAGTCCCACCTCCACTTTGAACTCCTCTGTCTGACCTACAGCACACCTCACCACTGTCCTGCTCCTCTCATACATGTCCTGCACCACTCTGACATACTTCTCTGCTACTCCTGACTTCCTCATACAGTACCACAGCTCTTCTCTTGGCACCCTGTCATACGCTTTCTCCAAGTCTACAAACACACAGTGCAACTCCCTCTGACCATCCCTATACTTCTCCATCAAAATTCTCAGAGCAAAAATTGCATCTGTTGTGCTCTTTCTGGGCATGAAGCAATACTGCTGCTCACAAATTTCCACTACCTTCCTTTTAAACCCAGCTTCCACTACTCTTTCCCATAGCTTCATTGTATGGCTCATCAACTTTATCCCCCTATAGTTGCTGCAACTCTGCACGTCACCCTTATTCTTAAAGATCGGCACTAACACACTTCTTCGCCATTCCTCAGGCATCTTCTCACTCTCTAAAACCCTGTTGAACAAACTAGTTAAAAATTCCACTGCTGCCTCTCCTAGACACTTCCAGACCTCCACCGGGATGTCGTCAGGACCAACTGCCTTTCCACTTTTCATCCTCTTCAAAGCCTTCCTGACTTCATCCTTTATAATCTTATCTACTTTCTGTTGCACAGAGTTCACCCCTTCCCCTCTCATTTTCCTCATTCATCAATTTCGTAGTCTTCTACTTCTAGAAATATAATAGTTTTTGCTAGCACTAGAAGAGGATTCGTTTGATAGATTTGCAGGGCCTGTGAGAGGGTCAATGGTTATCAGAACGTTACATGAATGTTCGCTAAGGTTACAGCACGGCTATTTACACCGACCAGGCATAACATTATGACCACCTGTCTAATATTGTGTTGGTCCCCCTTTGCTGCCAAAACAGCCCTGACACATCATGCACTGTGTATTCTGACATCTTTCTATCAGAACCAGCATTAACTTCTTCAGTAATTTGAGCAACAGTAGCTCGTCTGCTGGATCGTATCACATGGGTCAGCCTTCGCTCTTCACGTGCATCAATGAGCCTTGGCCGTCCATGAACCTCTCACCAGTTCACCACTGTTCCTTCCTTAGACCACTTTTGATAGATACTGACCACTGCAGACCGGGAACACCCCACAAGAGCTGCAGTTTTGGAAATGCTCTGATCCAGTTGTCTAGCCATCACAATTTGGCCCTTCATCAAACTTGCTCAAATCCTTACGCTTGCCCATTTTTCCTGCTTCTAATGCATCAACTTTGAGGACAAAATGTTCACTTGCTGCCTAATATATCCCACCCACTAACAGGAGATAATCAGTGTTATTCACTTCACCTGTCAGTGCTCATAATGTTATGGCTGATGGGTGTAAATGTTAGTGAAACGTTTCCTAAACTATGGACGAAAGGTGATGTGTTGAAAGTTTTCCTGTGAAACAAAACGAGAACTAAAAAAGATCTAGGAATTAAAAGGAAACAAAAAACAGATGTTTTCAGACTCTAGTCACTGATCATGATATGCAATATGGGAATGGAAAATGTAAGATATCTAAAGATAAACACAGATTTTATTTTATTTTTATATTTGGGGCATACACACTCTAAGTAATGTTTGCTAAGGAAAAAAACACTTTGCACTGCTACTTTAGTGGAACATTTCAAACTAGACCTTTGCAATTAGTCAAAAACTAAGGATTACTGACATTTTTTAATATATAAAGTTGAATTAAAGTAAGTCATTGCTAAAAGGAAAACAGGCTTTCCTAATATTTGGTGTACTGATGCAGCACTCTATGTGTATTACTATGTACACTGTATTGCCAAAAGTTTTGGGAAAGGAAGGGGCCATCCCCAAACTGTTCCCTCAAAGTTGGGAGCATGAAATTGATCCTCTGGAACTAAAGGGCCAAGCCCAACCGCTGAAACAAACACCTGAATTCAATGATTTGAATGGGTGTCCCAAAATGTTTGGCAATACAGTGTATGAAAAAACCAGGAAATGTTAAAGTAACTTTTCATCTTCTTCTCCAGAAATAGTTTATAACTTAATATCCTATAATATGTGTTCCTTTTTTTAATCAGTGTATAATATTAGATGATAGGCTCTATATGTAACATTATAACAATAAATAACTTCAAAGATACTTAAATTAACTAGACATACAGTATTTACCAATATGTTATGTTATGTTATAGTTATATATTATCATTAATAATTTTTTTTGTACAGATCAAATATCATAAGTGGTTGTCGTCCTACTGAAATATCTACATTACTAATCTTGGGCAACAACATTTGTCATCTTTGATCATGTTTTTTTCTTTGAACTTTTGCAAAATACCATGCTATTACAATTTTTCCCCTTGGTCAACAGCCTATGTGCCCAGTTCAGCCCCATGGCAATCCATCACCAGTGCTCCCTCTGTCTGTTTTCACAAGGCTAAAATCTACCTCCATGCCTTCATGTAATTGATCTTGTGTCAGTCTTTTACAAGTGATCCAATGCCAGCCACAGACCTGATCTAGCTTTAGTCTTACTGTTGTGTGTCAGCTCCACATCCACTCTGTATGTCAGACCATGTCTCTACCTGTTTCTATAGTCTCTACTTTTCTGCTTACTTGGTTGTTCCTGTCTTTGTTTCATATCATACTCTGAATAAGGCCCTGCTCCTGACTCACCAGTCTGACTCCTTATGCCTCCACAGGCTCATTATCTCATCCTTGACATGACTGTGCCACCTGGTGTTTCAAAATAGATACTAAATCTGTCTTTGGCAAACCATAGTCCAGTAGGTTCCCGTGCTGTTTGCTGTCCTGAGTATCTGGGAATGGAAAATGTAAGGCATATTAAAGATAAATATAGATTATTTTGGATTTTTGCATTTTTTGTATACTTTTTACATTTACATTTACAGCATTTGGCAGATACCCTTATTCATAGAAACATACATAACTTTAAGTGTTTCAGGAAGAGGTAGGTCTTCACCTATTGTTAGAAGAAGACTCAGCTGTTCGGACATCTAGGGGAAGTTCATTCCACCACCTTGAGGGCAGAACAGAGAAGAGTCTTGATGTATACCTACCTTGTATCCTGATAGATGGTGGGACCAGTCGAGCAGTGCTAGTAGATCGGTGGAGGGAGCATGGTGCAGTGCGAGGAGTAATAAGAGCTTTAAGGTAAGAAGGTGCTGGTCCATTCTTGGTTTTGTAGGTGAGCATCAGTGTTTTGAATCTGATGCGTGCAGCTACTGGAATCCAGTGGAGAGACCGAATGCATTTTGGATCATTTGCAGTGGATAAATTGCATTCAGAGGTAGACCAGCCAACAGAGAGTTGCAGTATTCCAGTCTCGAAATGACAGTTGATTGTCCATGGTTACCCCAAGGTTGTGAGCAGTGGCTGAAGGGGAGATCAGAGAGTTGTGTAGGATACCACAAGACCCTGAACTGGGGATGAATTACCTAGGATGACCAGCAGTTCAGTTTTGCTGGGATTGAAATTTAGCTGATACGCCAACATCCATGATAATATGTCTGCCAGAGATGCTGAGATCTGAGCAGAAGCTGTGGTATCTGAGGCAGGGAAGGAGAAGATAAGTTAAGTGTCATCAGCATAACAGTGGTAAGAGAACCCATGTGAGGATTAGCGTAGTAATAATTGCAATGTAATGCCAGTGAAATATGGGGTCCCACAAGGATCAGCTTTAGGACCTTTGCTGTTCTCAATATACATGCTTCCCTCAGGTAACATCATTAGAAAGCATGGGATTAGTTTCCATTCTTATGCTGACGATACACAGTTATATATCTCATCAAAACCAGATGAAATATCTAAATCGTCTAGATTAACTGAGTGTGTTAAAGATGTTAAAGATTGGATGACTGATAATGTTCTATTACTAAATCCTGATAAGACAGAGATATTACTGATTGGTCCAAAAACCAGTACACAAAAGCTTTCACAATTCAACTTGCATTTAGAAGGATTTTCTATTACTACTAGCTTGACAGTGAAAGACCTGGGCGTAATATTATACAGCAACTTGTCCTTTGAAAATCATATTTCCAATATTACTAAAACAGCCTTCTTTCACCTCAGAAATATTGCCAAGTCAGAACATTTTATCTGTATCTGATGCAGAAAAGCTAGTTCATGCATTCATGACCTCCAGACTGGACTATTGTAATGCATTACTAGGTGGTTGTCCTGCATCTTCAATAAACAAGCCACAGTTAGTCCAGAATGCAGCCGCCAGAGTTCTTACTAGGTCAAGAAAATTTGATCATATAACCCCAATATTATTATCCCTGCACTGGCTACATGTTAAGTTTAGAATTGATTATAAATTCTAACATTCAGAGGCCAACCCTGCGAGGATCCTGAGGCATCCAGAGATTGACCTGCTCAAGCTGGGTTCTGCTTTGTGAGGATTTGGGTATTCAAAGCAAAACTGCCAACCCTGGACTTTGAGGATGACATCAACCTCCTAATTAATATACACATAACATTCTACATATGCTGTATCTGCATCACACAATTGACTACACATAAATACAGAAAGAACATTGTTCATATCACACTCTACGGTGTCACCCAAATGAGGATGGGTTCCCTTTTGAGTCTGGCTCCTCTCAAGGTTTCTTCCTCATATCATCTAAGGGAGTTTTTCCTTGCCACAGTCGCCTCAGGCTTGCTCACTAGGGATAATTTTGTCTAACATCTGGGACTCTTTGCATGTTTTTTGTTCCTTATGTTCTGTAAAGCTGCTTTGAGACTATGTTCATTGTTAAAAGCGCTATACAAATAAAATTGAATTGAATTGAAAAGAAGAGGAGAGAACCAAGTACTGAGCCTTGTGGAATACCAGTGTAGAATCTACGTGAAGCAGATGTCGATCCCCTCCATGTTACCTGATATGAGCGACCTTCCAAGTAGGAAGCATGCAATTCCCATGCTTCTCCACAAATTCCAAGACTCTTGAGGGTGGACAACAGAGCCTTGAGGCTGACCATGTTAAATGCTGGTGAAAGGTTGCGGAGGATGAGGACAGATGACTGATCTAACGACATGTAGTTTCTCAGTGACAGCCAAAAATGTGCTGCTTTGAAGCCAGACTGGTTGGGATATTGGAGGGTCAACAATGCGTTCAAGAATTTTAGAAAGAAAGGAGAGAAGTGATATTGGTCTGTAGTTGCTGATGTCTAAAGACAAAGACCTAATAAAAAAAAAAACTTCCTCAACAGGGTTTTTATTCTTAGAACTGAAATGAGAATATATATTTTTGACTTCCAACGATTTTAAGCATGAAAGCCCACAGGACAGACAAGGCAAGTAAACAGCCCATAGCAATATCGCTTTTATTCCACAAGGGGGTGCTGCAACGTAACTAAAATTTCATTAATACGAACCAAAGTAAGGCTAAGTCCAAGACCGCACAGTACTCTACTGACAAGCTTGCCGGTGTGCTACAGTACACCTAGTGTAGATTACACTGTGATGCAGATCCTGTTCAACAGACAGAGAAATTATGTTACATAGAATAATCTGCAGGTGTGCGTTTTATTATATATTTTTATTTCATTTATTTTTTTATTTTCTTTTTCTTATTAAAGTAGGCATATTCCTAGGCTTACATTCATATGTTAGGGGAGTGTTTACTGCGTCAGTGAGTGCGTATTCACTCATCTCTCTCTCTCTCTCTCTCTCTCTCTCTCTCTCTCTCTCACTCTCTCTCTCTCACTCACTCACTCAATCTTTCTCTCCCCCATCTCTCTCTCACTCACTTACTCAATCTCCCCCCACCCTTCTCTCTCTCTCTCTCTCTCTCTCTCTCTCTCTCTCTCTCTCTCTCTCTCTCTCTCTCTCTCTCTCTCTCTCTCCCCCAAGTTTCCAAGTTTTAAAAGTCTGACAGTGTGCTGCTTCTTTACCACAGTTCTCTCTTCATTCATCTGGAGATGTCACCCATCCTCAAATCCATCTGGACCTTAAAGAATGGCATAATTCTTTTCTTTACACCTCTAATACTGCTTCCACTACCACTGTATGTGGGTACAACGGTACGTCAAATCTACCTTAATTTATATTTATTTATGTATGTTTATATTATTTGTCCTGGTAGTACTGTGTGGCATCTTTTGGGTATCAAGACCATCCTCTAAGCTAGGCTTTGTATCTGCTGAGTGTAGTTCAGTATTAATTCAGTTGAATTTGTGTGTTGAAGGCATAGCTCATACTATTTTTTATTATTATTATTATTATTATTATTATTATTATTATTATTATTATTAGTAGTAGTAGTAGTAGTAGTAGTAGTAGTATTTTATTTAATACTGAATATTGCTTATCACAGTACAGAAACAGTTGCTTTGCCATTCTAATATTTCTTCAGGTGGTATTAGTGTAGAGACCTAGAAATGCTACAGATTACTACATCAAGCTACGGATTACTCATTATCTCTAATTCTTTCATTCTTCTGTACACCTCAATTTCTCTTTTGGCGTTTAAAATTGAAACAAGCTGCTGTTATATTATTTTTATGTGGTTGAAAACTACGAATCATAGATTACTGTATCTTTGTATAAAAGCCTGCATCACACTGTATTATACTCTTTTAATATTTATGGCAAAGCTCCTTGAAAATAAGAACCCCTCAAAGACAGTTTTAAGTGTTCTTATTATTTGAAAATGACTCTTTACAAGTGTACTTGACCTCTGCAACCACAAATTTTAAAACACAAAGTTGAATGAATCATCATTATTTATGGCCACCTCCCAGCTGCTGACTATGATGAAATTCTATGAATAAAATGAGAATTATCAGTCACATGTGCATCATGAATATAGTAAAATAAAAAAAAAAAGGCAGCTGGCTTTCGATGTAAAAATGGTGTGGATAAACAAGATGTTAAAAAGAAAGGAAGCCTAATTTCTGTTTCTGAAACTTGTCTCACCGCTCACAAAATGTAATCCTATGCCTTATATGAGACTCTAAATATGAGAGGATATGATATGAGATTTCTAAAGCAGGGCTTCTCAAACCTTTTGCAGCCAGGGTTATTTTCTTTTAACTGTAACATACATTTCATTGATTCTCTCCAGCACAAAGTCTGTAAAATTCTGTTTTATTCCTGAACGTTATACAAACCAGATATGTTATGTTTTTTTATTATTTTTTATAGGTTTACTGACTTGGTGACAGAGGTTTGGATTAAACCTGTTCAATTCAAGCATCCAATCAAACATGCTAATAACTATAAGAACTCAGTAATAAATATAATAATGTACATTTGTGTATGCTTGTGTGAACTGAGATTTAAAACTTCAAAATAAAACTTCAGGGAACCCTGGAGGTCCTAAGTCACAGGACACTGAACTTCCTAAGTTGTGAAATAGGAAGAAGACTCTTACATGACTCTGTTACCAGTACTTCGAACAATTATGTTAGCTAAGCAAGATCTTTTCATTAAGATCAATATTATTGTAGTTATATTCACATTTTGCTTTTTAGAAGCCATAACAGACATTTGTAGATCCCTATGTACTGAGCAGAATGTTTATATATATATATATATATATATATATATATATATATATATATATATATATATATATATATATATATATATATATATATATATATCAATCCATTCCATTGTCCGTACCGCTTATCTGATATACATACATATATAAAATGCAGAATCTGAACTACACACTAAAAAGTTATTGTTGCAGTCCCTTATTTTAATAAGTAATAAATAGGTTGTTATCTGTATATCATGGCATTCCGCACTGCTGGATAATATCTCCCATCTTAACCTAATGTGTTACAAATGAATCACTGATTTGAAACCATTCAGATACCTCAAGTGTTAGTTAAAAGATTCTACATAAATCTTTAAGGTATAACCAAAGAACTCTTAATGGTTTCTAGGTGTAACTATTTTCAAACTTGAACTTTTAATTCTAGTTACCAGTACTACTTAGATAGATAGATAGATAGATAGATAGATAGATAGATAGATAGATAGATAGATAGATAGATAGATAGATAGATAGATAGATAGATAGATAGATAGATAGACTTTATTGATCCCGTGAGCAAAATTCTTGAAATGGAAATTCTTCTTTGAGATTATTTGACTGTTGTCTGATGATCATGTGCATTCCAGGAGGCCAGCTGTGCTTATGTGATCTCAATGATGGCAGTGTACTGGTGTACAGAAGCTCTCCCACTGGCTGTGACTTCCCTGCTACCCGCTCTCCTCTTTCCTCTGTTCGGCATCATGAAGTCAAAACAGGTGTCTCCATGTTTTAGGTTCCATTTTTAGGATTGATCTGAACTTTCTACCACATTAATCTGATTTTCCTTTTCCAGTGAATTATGGGTGTTAATTTTCCTGTCATTCTCCAGGTGTGCATTCAGTATCTAAAGGACACTAATATGTTGTTCGTGAGTGGCCTAATGGTGGCCGTAGCTGTTGAGCACTGGAACCTACACAAGCGCATTGCTCTTCGTGTGCTGCTCCTCGTAGGAGTGCGTCCAGCACTGTAGGTGACCACTAATTACACTATAACAATTGTAGTGTTTCTTCTTTCTCATGGACTTCTTAAGAAGCTTCCAACTTTTATTTGAAGTTTCTTTCTTTGTTTCTCTTTGTTTCTCTGTGTTTGAACACAGGCTAATGCTAGGGTTCATGGGTATTACAGCCTTCCTCTCCATGTGGATCAGTAACACTGCCACCACAGCAATGATGGTCCCCATAGTGCAGGCAGTCCTGGAACAACTGAACAACCAGGAAATTGAAACAGTCCCGCTTAACTCCAGCATGGAGCCAAACCAGGCACCAGACACACAAAACAATGAGTTGGCTAAACAAAAAGACGGGCAAGGTCAGATATGTGACCGTTGTTACATATTTTATAGAAGATAGGGATCATACAGCACATTTCTTCATTTTCAGCCCTAACTAATAGAATGGCTTTCAAATGTGTTGTACGTTTTGTACGTTTGTTGAGATTATTTTCTTCCCAGCAGTGGTGTTAAGTGGTCTGAACATGTCAACTGAAGCTACCAGGCATCAAGAGGCAGCAGAGAGAAAACAGATATGTAAAGGCATGACATTGTGCGTGTGCTATGCTGCCAGTATTGGGGGAACGGCGACGCTGACAGGCACAGGCCCTAACCTGGTACTCAAGGGACAAATGAATCAGTGGGTGTTACAACAAAGTTCTAATGATAACCTCAAATTTGAAACGATTTCCAATTCTGTTATTCACTCCTTCCTTTCTTTTTTATTCTATCACCATCCTAAGTGATGTCTCTTCCTTCTCCCTTAGACTGTTTCCACAGAATGGTGACGTGATTAATTTTGCATCGTGGTTCGGCTTTGCGTTTCCAAACATGATCCTGATGCTAGCTTTAGCCTGGCTGTGGCTGCAGTTTCATTTCATGGGGTTCAAGTAAGTGTTGTAAAAAAAACAACAACATAGGTTTATCCAGTACAACCTGAGTCCCACTGTCTGTTTCTTCTTGCCCTCCTTTCACTAGCTTCCGGAAGACATGGGGCTGCAAGGCAGTAAAGACAGAGAAAGAGATTGCGGCGTATAATGTAATCAGAGAGCAGCACCGGCTCCTGGGACCCATGACATATGGAGAGTTCAGTGTGTTGGCTCTTTTTATTCTACTTGTGATCCTGTGGTTCACCAGGGATCCCGGATTTGTGGCTGGCTGGGCCACACACACATTCAACTCAGAAGCTGAGTATGGGTTACATTGTGCTTGCAAAGCTTTCATTTACTTTGTTGTATTTTCACTAAATCATAAATGTGGCTTTTGGATATGAAAAGAATTAAACAGGGTACTGAATATAGAATAATTTCTCAATGTTACTAAAACATCAGGTATGTGACGGATGCCACGGTGGCAGTTCTCATCGCTGTGCTTCTTTTCATTCTGCCCTCAACACCACCAACCCTTTGTTGCTGGCCACCTGCTAGTCCTGGTCCAGGTGGGAGACACCTCACTACACTGAAAATGATGAATTATAGTGTTGTGTATGTAACAGACTCATAGTTTTGGCTGTCTGTCTCTGGGTATCCCCATGCCAGCTCTGCTTACATGGAAGATAGCTCAAAGGAAAATGCCTTGGAACATAGTTCTTCTCCTTGGGGGAGGATTCGCGCTGGCCAAAGGGAGTGAGGTAATATTTAACCATATACCATTTTCTCCTCCTGCCTAATGTGTACCTTTGCATTCTGCTTTCTAATGAAGGACTTCATATAGAACATTAAAGAGCTTTTTAGTTTGTTCCCTGGAAGAAGCCTTAACAGTTATTTGTAGAATAAAATTTGTAGGTTTTCCTTTTAGAACCATTTCCAAATATAAGTTTTATATTTGCTCAAAAATGGATGTATTATTAAGAGGTGGGCAAAAATTCTGAATAACTTGCTCTCATACTGTAAGATGCCATGATCTCACTGTGTAAATATATTTTGCTTCAGGAATCAGGTCTGTCCAGATGGATGGGGAATCAACTAACACCTCTGCATAGTATTCCTCCTTGGGCCATTGCCGTTGTCCTCTGTCTTTTGATATCCACTTTCACTGAGTGCACCAGCAATGTGGCCACAGCTACCCTCTTCCTCCCGGTTCTGGCTTCTATGGTAAGGACAAAATGAAATAAAGTCATGATAAAACACACTCTATGCTGCAGTGTACTGTAGTTGTAGTAGTAGCAGCAGCAGCAGCAGTAGCAGTAGTAGTAGTAGTAGTAGTAGTGAGTGTACACTCTATTTGGGTGAGCGCCAGTGAAGACAAGCATTAAAGCACTACCCTGGCCCAGGTCCACAACACTCTATTGTCCATTCATTTTTCACTGAATTATTTCAGTCCCTTTTAGAGGCCCCATTCACCAGACAGCCAAGTTCTCAAGCAGCCCAATTCAGCTGCCTAACCGTGCTCACAGGCAACCAAATTGTCCTTCTGCCCTCTCTAAACGGCACTACGCTGCTGTTCTTTAGTTAACTTACAATGCTCTACAATGAGACTTGGCTGCAAATGGACCAGGCAGGAGAGGCATTCAAGGCACATAAACAAACAAAGGGACAGAGAGCAGCAAAATGACAAAAAGTAAAATGACACTTAATGATGATCTCAAGATTTTGCTCTACATATCCTTTTGCTTGAGTGCTTGAGAAAAGATTCATTTTTTTCTTAAAATCACTATAGACAGTTCAATGTTGATATTTACTGGAATTAAAAAAAAAAAAGTTACACATCCACATGCAAATTATGCTTCATCTAATTAAATAAGGTAAATATGGTTTAAAGGGGTATTAGACCTAAAATATCCATTTACATTGGTATTAGATCTAAAATATTCATTTCACTATGAAGATGCTATTGAGACATGAAGATGATATCAAGACATTTACAGATGTGTTTGTTAAAATGTTCTTTCCTTATTTCTTTATTGTTTATTCAATATAATAACATGTATTGTTATAAAACATATCACACTTAAACATAAATCCAACAGTAATCAAGATTTTGGAAATGTTTCCCTGTAATATTCTGCTAATTAAGGACTGGAATAAATGTGCTAAGTGACATGAATGTAGATAATCTAGAGAGAGATTTTTTGGTTCTGAACATAGAAAAATAATATTTTGGTAAAACACAGTTTAATAACGGGAAATTATGTCTCGGTATATCAGAATGACACAAGAATTATATATATAAAATCCTATTTTGCAACTATACTGTAACAACTCTTGTTCACATTTTACTTCATTTCATTTTTTTATTATTAATTAATTAATTAATTTGTTTGTTTGTTTGTTCATTAATTAATTTAACTAAATCTGTCCTTACAGCTCTACCTCGAACTGTACTGCATGTCAAACTGTGTATGGATATGTATGTGACAAATAAAATTTGAATGTGATATACATAGAGGGAGAAAGAGAGAGAGAGAGAGAGAGAGAGAGAGAGAGAGAGAGAGAGAGAGAGAAAAGAGAAATATAGATATAGATAGATAGACACATACATGCATAATACAACTTCTGATGTCAAGAAGATGTGTTATAAATCCACTAACAATGACTGACATGACTAAAGTTGTTGTTCATACTTGCCTTAATTAAGATCATTCCTGTTTAATCATGTTTAAGCATATCGTCTTACCTGTGACAGTCATGCTCATTTCACAAGCACATACAGAAAACCTCAACCTTCTTCATTCTTTTACACCCAAAAAAGATCTAAGCCATGTCTCAAAAGCTTAAATTACTATGTGTCAGGTATTATGCTATGGTTTTCTCCTCAAGTGCAATAGTTCTAAGGAGCAGCTGCTTTTTCGCAGACATGAGTCAGTCTTGAATGTATCATCCTGAAGAATCCCAGCTTAATTACACACACTAAATAATGGCTTACAGCACAAAAAACTGCCACTTAAATTAGAGATCAAAATTAGAGAATTAGAGTAGAGGGTTAACTGAATGTAGTGCATTTAATGTTTCATTTTTGCTTTTTAGTCACACTCCATTGGAATGAACCCCTTGTATGTCATGGTGCCCTGCACACTCAGCGCTTCTTTTGCCTTCATGTTACCCGTGGCAACACCCCCCAATGCGATCGTGTTCTCCTACGGCTACCTCAAGGTTTCGGACATGGTGAGGCTTCTCTCTTCTGCTCATGAAAGCTATAAATACTCTGATTGGATAGTAATTTGACCTTTCATTAATAAAACCTATTCATACAGATACAGTATAGAATAAACAGAACTCTTAACTATTACTAGGTCACATAAGCTCTACTGTCATGGTGTTATTTTTGTTCTTATCTAATCATTTGGTGGTTTCCATCTATTCAAGGCGAAGGTCGGCATAATGATGAACATTATAGGGATCTTCTGCATCACACTGGCCATCAACACCTGGGGAAAGGCAATGTTCCATTTAGACTCTTTCCCTACATGGGCCAACAACACAAGCTTGTGAAAGCCATGACAGATGCAAGTGAAGAGACAAAGCAAACTGGTCATTCTCCCCAAATACCATTACACAAATCACGCACCATGACAAATGTAGGTTTTTCATTCTCCATCTGTAATGGGCTAGCCATGTGTTTTGTTTTGTTTTGTTTTTCTACATCTCCTATTATTAACACAAATGGCCTGATTCACTAAAATGCCTTTAGGCATGTTTTCATCTTCATTGGACTGCATATTTCAGAAATCAGTCCAAGTCATTGATGCTAGGGTTTGATTAGTGTTTCTAGAAATATAATGCGTATTTAAGGTAACTATGGATTATGTTTGAAAAGAAAACAGTCATTAAATTTCAGTCTATGTGTCAACAGGGAAGTGCAATTATAATTATGAGTCTAGTGTTTACGTCGAGAATTTTTTTAGACTAAGATTCATTTGCCAGCATATGGTGTAGAAATTCTCATGTTTGTCGCTTCTTGTTTTAATATTATTATATATTATTAGTCATATTTATTGATACACAAACGTAGCTTATATTTAGTACAATTCAATTTGATATTTTATTGTTCATACTGTTTAGAAGGATTCATTGCTTTTAACATAGTTAGAAATCTCAACGAGGACACGTTTTCTTGCCAGTTTGAATGAACCCAGTGCTCATCGATGCCATCAACATATTTTCCTAAGCACCCTAACAAATATTGACACCATGGCTCACGAAATTCCAGCAGTATGCGTGTTTGTTATCCAAAACACTGTGTGCTATTTTTATGTGCTGTATGAAATTTTATACTGTTTGGTACCTGTACAAATAAAGTCTGAAGGGTATTTATTTTGTATAGTAGACCCTACCAAGGCCTCAGCTTGGGAGAATGTGACCTGTGTCAACAGGGTCAGTATGTTTATTAAAAAGAAGAAAAAGGGGGGGGGGATGTAATTGAAATTTGATTTTAAGTTTTGTACATTTTTGTGAAGTTTAAGTTTATTTATCAAAACTTTGTGTTTAATCACAAGAAAAAAAATCACTTCAATAAAATCTAGTTTCAGTGATACACTAAGTTGGGGTATATAAAAGAAATATGGCCTTCCATTTCTGTAGCAAGATCTTAAATAAAAACAGATAATTACATTTCTCTTGTATTTTATTCTACTTCCTGACATTTTACTTGAGATTTTCTCATTTCTTCCATTTTGTTATATGTTACCAACATGTGTATCAACTCACTCAAAATAATATACATTTTACTTTTAAATGTTTGTAACTACAGTTACAATGAGATGGATAATGATAAATAGTCATTATATTATCTCAGTCATATTTTAGTGAATTATAACAGACATCTTAATCAGGCATAGAAAGTGTAGAATTATATGCTATGATCCCTAACATGAAAGTAGAACCCAGACTACATTGAGATGCCACTACACATCCAACCACTTGTTAACCGCTTATTCGTTAACCTTCATGTAACTTTGTGGTGCAGAACTTCAGCCAAGTGACTTTTTACGCTTTTCATTGCTTCAAAGGGATCTTAATGTAACTCAGATTTAAAGTTTGGTCAAGCTTACACTGCCATTATGGCACAGGACAAAAGTGACTAAAGCAAAAACAGTGGCCAAGAACATCAACAATGTGGAAAGTACACTGTGGACTATAAATACTGCGTACCAATTTACAGTATTTAATGTGGATCCAGTCATGCACTTTCATTAAATTTGTATTTTTATTTAACTGAGGTACAGCCTTTAATATAGAGATGAGGTATGCTGGAAGTACACATTACAGGGGATGTTTTTTCACAAATATTTTCACAGGCAGGATTTTGAAAAGAGCAGGGCAAAACAATAATCAGGAATGTTAGGTAAGCAAAGGGTCTACAAACAGACAGGTAAAGGCAAAAGCTAGGCGAAACTCAGGAAAAACCAGATATACAATTGTCATGGAGTAAAAGCTCAGAAATGTTACTGTTCAAGGATTTGATTGAGAGTTTCAAAGTGTTTCAAAGATCAGGCCTTTTAAAGGATTGTGTGTGTTAGTGAACAGGTCAAAATACCAGAGAATTAGTTGATGATCATGAGATGTTTTTCAATAGAGACAATGGAGACAGCAACACTGTGAGAAGATATACCTAGTTTATCTCAGGTATTTGGTGATGGTCTGTTTTGCAGTGAGCGAGGAATTCCCAGAGCAGTTTCATTCCCAATATATCAAATGCTGCATCCTACCATTCCAACATCCGAAATCCAGAATCTCTCATATGGTGTAAGCATGTTGTATTCCCAAATCAAAGGGTTCTGACAGAATGTTTGCTGGTGGCCCTTCTTTGAGACCAAGGGTGTCTAGTCCAAAGGCACTGGGTGGCAAGTTTTCATTCCAATCAAGCAGGAGCCTTGCTTCTAGTGACTTCTTTGAGTTGGGTAATCAGCTTTAGTGTTAAGGAGCCAGAAAGGTATGGAAGTGAAAATTGTTAAAGGGCCCATCTAGAGTTTAGTGTGTTAAGGGCAAAGCCCATTTTTGTAGATCCTTTCATATTTTGAGTGTTGGCAAGTTTACTGAAAACACTAGGAACATGAATGTTGTTGTTGTTGTTGTTGTTGTTGTTGTTTTCAGCTGCTCCCTGTTCAGGGTCACCACAGGGGATCATTTGGTCTGCATATTTTTAATTTGGCACAGGTTTTATGCCGGATACCCTTCCGGACACAATCCTCCCATTTTATCCAGGCTTGAAACCAGCACTGAGAGTTAACTCTTTGGTGGCTGAGGTTAGCTCCCTGCTCAAGAATCGAACCTGGGCCACGGCAATGAGAGTGTGGGATCCTGCCGTTGGACCACCAGGAGGCTATAGGAAGATGAATATTACAAATCAGTTATTGTTGAAGAATCTTTGAAGAATGCATTTTGCATTTCATTGTGGTGTGAGGCAGTGCTAAAGGCGGTATTTCATCATGACCCTCATAATCTGACACTTTCAATCTGTGCAGATGCTTTGGTTTTGCTAAAGACATTGCTGTACATAGACTTTCTGGATCTTGTTCATTGTTGGGGTTGTTCTACTTTTAGTTAACATAAATGCAATAGTAATTGAAGGATGCTTTATGCATTATTAATAGCATTGTGGTGAACTTTTAGGGAAGCTAGGGAAGCAGTGTTTTTAACAAAGACGATGAAGAAAAATATTCGTTAACGACCATTTTTTCTGTGACTAAGACGGGATGAGACTAAGACGAAACTAATATCTGATGATAAAAACTATGACGAAATTTAAGACGTTTCTTTGTTAACGACACGAGACTGGACTAAAATTCTTTTTTTAGGAGTATCGGACATTCAAAATAAATTATCTCTTTGTATCGGCTAACATCTTTCAAAATGTGCATCCCTGTCACTGGACTGGATAAGGGGTGTTTCCATCTCATACAGTTAGCGGGTAGGCTAAATAAACTACAACTGGCCTGGCAAGCTGCAGTGGCTTCAGCACCTGAAGCTTTAGGAAGAAAACAAAGAACTGATATATGGAAGCATTTCTGTTATAATTCCTCTGACAGAAAAACAACATTGTGCACTGTCACATAAAACGAAGAGAAGCCCTGTGGTTATAAAGTAGGTGGAAAGAACACCATGAATCTTAAGAGGTATCTGAAGGAGCGTCACCCCGCTATTTATGCAGCTTCTGTCACGGAAACGTTTTCTTAAAGTTAGGTCAGTATTACTGGATGTGTCTACGTGGAAATTCACTAGCAAGTTTTACGTTTTTACGTTTTAGCTTTCTGTTAATTAATGTCAGTTAGCTAACCTTACTGCATAGTTCTGAGCCAGCCTTTAATAAATGTACAATGCTTCATTATACATTGTACAACAGTTCGGCTTTTCTGCAGCATTCACTTCTGTTTCTAATGAAATCTGTATCACGTGCTGTAGCAAGATTATTTAGGCCATAGCCTATTTGTTGTACTAACTTAATAGCATGCAGATAGCAAGCTGTTTCTAAAATGACAGATGGATGTGGAAGTTGTTTAAGTTATTGCCCATGTACGTATGTTTAAGCCTGGAATACACTACATGATTTTGCCCCGATTTTTTCCCTATTTACAACTCCCATATCTGAGTTGACAGACTTAATAAAAAATGTTATTTTGCCTCCAAATGTATGTTAGTAATATACAGTGGTGTGAAAAAGTGTTGGCCCCCTTCCTGATTTCTTTTTTTTTTGCATGTTTGTCACACTTTAATGTTTCAGATAATCAAACACATTTAAATATTAGTCAAAGATAACACAAGTAAACACATCATGCAGTTTTTAAATGAAGGTTTTTATTATTAAGGGAAAACAAAATCCAAAACTACATGGCCCTGTGTGAAAAAGTGTTTGCCCCCTAAGCCTAATAACTGGTTGGTCCACCCTTAGCAGCAACAACTGCAATCAAGCGTTTTCGATAACTTGCAATGAGTCTGTTACAGCGCTGTGGAGGAATTTTGGCCCACTCATCTTTGCAGAATTGTTGTAATTCAGCCACATTGGAGGGTTTTCGAGCATGAACCACCTTTTTAAGGTCATGCCACAGCATCTTAATGGGATTGAGGTCAGTACTTTGACTAGGCCACTCCAAAGTCTTCATTTTGTTTTTCTTCAGCCATTCAGAGGTGGACTTGCTGGTGTGTTTTGGATCATTGTCCTGCTGCAGAACACAAGTTCGCTTCAGCTTGAGGTCACAAACAGATGGCCGGACATTGTCCTTCAGGATTTTTTGGTAGACAGCAGGATTCATGGTTCCAGTTATCACAGCAAGTCTTCCAGGTCCTGAAGCAGCAAAACAGCCCCAGACCATTACACTACCACCACCAAATTTTACTGTTGGTATGATGTTCTTTTTCTGAAATGCGGTGTTACTTTTACGCCAGACGTAATGGGACACAGACCTTCCAAAAAGTTCAGTTTTTGTCTCGTCAGTCCACAGAGTATTTTCCCAAAAGTCTTGGGGATCATCCAAATGTTTTCTGGCAAAACTGAAACCTTTATGTTCTTTTTGCTCAGCAGAGGTTTTCGTCTTGGAACTCTGCCATGCAAACCATTTTTGCCCAGTCTCTTTCTTATGGTAGAGTCATGAACACTCACCTTAACTGAGGCAAGTGAGGCCTGCAGTTCTTTGGATGTTGTTGTGGGGTCTTTTGTGACCTCCTGGATGAGTTGTCGCTGCGCTCTTGGGGTAATTTTGGTCGGGCGGCCACTCCTGGGAAGGTTCTCCACTGTTCCATGTTTTCACCATTTGTAGATAATGGCTCACACTGTGGTTCGCGGCAGTCCCAAAGCTTTAGAAATGGCTTTATAACCTTTTCCAGACTGATAGATCTCAATTACTTTCTTTCTCATTTGTTTTTGAATTTCTTTGGATCTCGGCATGATGTCTAGCTTTTGAGGATCTTTTGGTCTACTTCACTTTGTCAGGCAGGTCCTATTTAAGTGAGTTCTTGATTGCGAACAGGTGTGGCAGTAATCAGGCCTGGGTGTGGCTAGAGAAATTGAACTCAGGTGTGATAAACCACAGTTATGTTTTAACAGGGGGGCAAACACTTTTTCACACAGGGCCATGTAGTTTTGGATTTTGTTTTCCCTTAATAATAAAAACCTTCATTTAAAAACTGCATGATGTGTTTACTTGTGTTATCTTTGACTAATATTTAAATGTGTTTGATTATCTGAAACATTAAAGTGTGACAAACATGCAAAAAAATAAGAAATCACACCACTGTATGTTCAGCTGCTTTCGAACATCTGTATGTTTATTGCACATTTATTTGAAGTTTCAGAAAATAAATGCTGTTTTTCCATAACAGCTAAAGAATTTTTGGTTTTTACTTGACACTTGAACTATACACCACTTTTACCTATCCTTAATGTATAATCCTACCTTATAAATGAGCAAGGGCAGCACAGCAGGCTGATATCCAATGAAGAAAAAGAGATATGTAGAGCTGCACAAGTGCTAAGAGTGCAGTGTCAGTATAGCTTGTTATCTTGATTCCAATTTCTCATAAGCTTTATTGGTCTAAAGAGAGAAAAATTATAATGACTATTTTTGTCTAAATACTACATAGAAAATTAACTAAATTAAAGCTGGTAACTGCAGTTTGACTAAAACTAATGACTAAAACTTGAAAAAGTGCAATGACTTTTTGTCGACTAATACTAGACTAAAACTATAAAAGACTAAAATGTGACTAAGACTAATAACCATTTTCGTCTGAAGATAAAGACTAAGACTAAATCAAAAATGGCTGTCAAAATTAACACTGTAGGGAAGTTCCAGAAATATGGTACTTGGTTGATGATGTCAGAGGTAAAGGTATGTTTTCGTGATGAAGTGCACGTGTTTCCAAACACACTGGAATACTGTAGTGGGTAATGACTCCCTTCCTTACTGCTTGACAAACCAAGGCTTGAACATGCATAGATGAGTCCAATGGTTGAAGTTCTAGGTTGATGTCCACATCAATGAGCTCTAAAAAGAGTAAAAAGGGATGTTGGCATAGGATTGTATGGATGGCGGCTTCCTTGGGGTGAAAATACCTGCTGTATTTGTCCATAACCCCATCATTATTGGTAGAAGTCTTCTGTCAGACTCAGAAAGGTTTGGATAAAGTTTTATTGCACAGGTTTTTGCAGACAAACTATTCAAGCAAAGCAGTGATCTGAAAGCCTCTGTGTCTGACTTAAAGGTAGCAGAATGAGAATTACTGCATTGTAGCGGTACAGAATAATCAGAAAATTTACTGACTTTAACTACAACAGTTAAAAGGACTAATGTCTTTTAAAATACTAATGTCAGCATGGATATCAGTTCTAGGGGGAAATGTTGTTTTAAGAATTTGATGTATATGTCAAACCGTGTCAAAATATGTGGCATAATCAAAGAATATATCTCAAATAGATTTAACAGGTGAGCTCAAAAGACACATCAGACTTTTTATTAGTTGTTGTTGTTGTTGCATTAGATTTGTTTTAAAGCTTAAGTAAACAAATCCTACCTCTGTTTGGCAAACATGTCACCACAGTAATTACATCTGATGACATCATGGACATACACACGGCAGATGTAGTTGAATAATAACAGCTCATACAAAAACCTGAATTTCACAACCATTATAATCTCCTTCTATGTGGCCACACGTGCTACCTGTCCAACCACAAGACCTTTAGTCTGGTAAGGTTGAAGCCGTTTGAGAATCAGATCAACATTAACACTGAGAGCATCCATAGGGAGAGTCTCCAGTGAAATATACACCATCTGCTTTAACATGGAGAGGCAGAGCGTGACTGTAAAAAAAGTCAAGGCCCTGCCCTTGTCCACAAAATCTCATTTTACTATTGAGGCAATTAAGAGGTCAGACGCCTAACGAATGAGCAGTTAACAAGCGGTTGGATGCGCAGTGGCACTCTGAACACTATGATCATGAGTCTGGGAACATGGGCAGATGTAATTACAGTGCCTTTCTCTCATTTACTGTTTTTCAAACACCCATTCATTATCCAGCTGAAACAAGAACATGTATGGTGTGTACCCGTTAGGCCTATTTATACATGAAAGTATGTTTCTAAATTAAAGTAAGCACAGAATTTACTCTGCTGAGGTGGCATGACAAGGGATCATTTCAATCATGATCTCTTGGCAAGATTTGTTCAACAGCTTCATCATTTTCAAAAATAAGTGCCATAATCATAAGTAAAACAAACAAACAAAAGAAAACATAATAATTGAAACATTGTTCACTAGAGTAATCATTTCTGTACATGCAATATTTCCATTAGCTAATTCCCCCTATTATATCTAATCCCATTAAATCAACAGCCCACTTTGTGAAGCAATATATTGTTTTTATTTGTTTTATAAGGGTTGTTACATTGAATTATAATAGGAATATAAGCTCAGATATATATTTTTGTACAAAAGTTTGTTCTATCTGGCAACCGCTTATTTTGACCAAATCTGTATAATTCCTCTGACCATGGTTTGGTAAGTAACAGTAGTTTTGCAATTCAAAATATTTAAAAAAAAATTATTTAAAAAATGAAGAAATGCTCACACCCAAGCCTTATTCCATAAATGTATCTTTAAAAAAAAAAAAAACTTCTTAATAATTATTACAATATTTTCCTCTGGGTAAAATAACGTTATTTTTTTTTGTTTTGTTTTTGTTTTGTTTTTAATCTGTTTATTATTAGGCTAGGACTGTTAGAGCTGATAAAAATCCTTCAAATCCTTCTGGCCAATCAGATTTGAGAATTCAGCTGCCATGTGGTGTACATCATACTATTTAAGTTTGAGAAGTGCGTCAGGATCGGACCAAACAACAGGATACATATGCATGTTAAAATAAACATTGAGGTTTTTTGCATGGTAAAACAAAGCCAAAGACAAACAACAAGGTAACTGTCTCCAAAACAATAAACCGGGCAGGATATAAGTACAAATCTGAAAACCAAAAGAAAGTCATGCACAACAAATACAAATTAGACCATGAGTAATAATGACCTAGCAGTGCCAGCAGGGAATACATATAAACAACTGAGCAATATATACTTTCACAGAGTCAAATGAATAAACAGGTGAACTTGTTGAGAATCTCAATGAGTTTGAGCAATTTGTGTTGGCAGAGATTTGGGAAGTGGGCATGGTTTCAAACTGGGGATTTGAGGAAATGGGGTTTCCCCAGGACAGGGTGTTTGGGATGAGAAGGATATAGATACAATAAATATAGGATTAAGCTCATATCAGGATTATGAAAATGCACAAAATTTGTCATGAACATGGAGGTGTCTTATTCACTTTAACCCTACTACTGCTGTACCACAGAGAACTTCCCGACTGGGTGCATCACAGTATGGTATGGCAGTCACAAGCACACAACAGAAAGTCATGAATTAAAGGACAACTCATCAAAGAGGACATCTACTGGTCATGGTGCAAGTAAAGCACGTTGCTGTTACCCAGCAAACTATCTATTGCCTATTGTCTACTGTCATCGTCTGAATTGGCATCCAGCAAACATTTTCAGGGCATCCACAGTCACTAACAAGTTGTCTAAACAACTGTCTTTACCTAAACAGCCTGCAGATAGGTCTGCATATGCATCCCAAATATCAATCACCAAGTCACCTTCCTTTCCTCCCTTTCCTCGATACTTTGAACTGGACACTTTACATATTTTAGTGCAATAGTATGTGCTGTATTTTCTGTCTCATTAAGTTGCAGTATATACTAACAGTCCACTTTAATAGGAATGCTTGTACAACAACAGACTTATGCAGTTATCCAGTCACCCAATCAGATGGCATCAGCAAAATGCATAAGTTCATCCAGATACAAGTGAAGATCTTCAGTTAAAGCTCACAGCAAACATCAGAATGAGGGAAAAGTGTTATTGCTGTGACTTTATCCGTAGGATGAAATACCGTTTTAATGAGAGAGACCAGAGAAAAATGGAAAGACTGGTGACAGGAAGTTTACAACAATGAATCTGAGGCTATCATAGGCACAAACCCTCTTAAACTGAACAGTTTATCTTTTCCAGTCTTAAACTGTCCAGTATGGGTGAGTCTGTGTCCATGATAGCTTCAGATTCTTGAACTTAGTTGACAAGACTGGAACCTGATGTGGTCATTGTGGTGCCCCATTTTATCCACTTGTTGACGAACTTCAGTGTTCCATGGTACATCTAATGGAATTTCTTTTGTTTGACTCTCCTGAGCAGTCGGATGCAACCAAGAAAATCCTAGAGAAATTTTACAGAAACATTTGATCTTTGTTAGGGGTTATTTAGACCCACTTAATTGAGGCATTGGTTTGGGTCAGTGGTAGGTTTCTTGCCTATCATATGGAAGGCCTGGGTTTGAACCCCAGCCACTTGCTGGTCCCAAGCCTGGAAAAATGGAAGGGTTGTGTCAAGAAGGGCATCTGGCGTAAAACATTTGCCAAGTTGTTGTGCAGACCAGTTCGCTGTGGTGACCCTGAACAGGGAACAGCTGAAAGCAACTTTATTTAGAATCACTTCATTGCAGTTGCAGTTTTAAGAGGGGTGTGAAGAGGAAATATATACACTGTATAGTAAGGGAAATGTAATGAGGGAGGTCACTTCGCCTATGAGCTTTTTGCAACTTGTGGAAACAGCTCCACTATCTGGTCACACAGCTTAGAGACAACTGAGAACTCTTCCTGAAAAAATGTACAGCTATCCTGCCATCTAGTGGTATGAATCATATATGTTTATGATTTGTTTATGATTTATGGTATATGTTTATGTTTATATTTAAAAAAAATTAAAAATGTGTGTTTGGTTGAGATGTAGATATCATTTTACATGTCATTGTCTACCGCTTATCCGATCTATTCTCGGGTCACGGGGAGCCTGTGCCTATCTCAGACGTCATTGGGCATCAAGGCAGGATACACCCTGGACGGAGTGCCAACCCATCACAGGGCACACACACACTCTAATTCACTCACGCAATCACAAACTACGGACAATTTAGAAATGCCAATCAACCTACAATGCATGTCTTTGGACCGGGGGAGGAAACCGGAGTACCCGGAGGAAACCCCCGAGGCACGGGGAGAACATGCAAACTCCACACACATGGCAGAGGCGGGAATCGAACCCCAACCCTGAAGATGTGAGGCAAACGTGCAAAGCCACCAAGCCACCAAGACCCCCTGATTCTGTAAGTGATAGCACAAAATAGTATGATGATAATAATTATGATTGATTATTATTATTAATTCATTGTCTACCGCTTATCCGATCTATTCTCGGGTCACGGGGAGCCTGTGCCTATCTCAGGCGTCATTGGGCATCAAGGCAGGATACACCCTGGACGGAGTGCCAACCCATCACAGAGCGCACACACACACGCACTACGGACAATTTAGAGATGCCAATCAACCTACAATGCATGTCTTTGAACTGGGGAAGGAAGCCGGAGTACCCGGGGGAAACCCCCGAGGCACGGGGAGAACATGCAAACTCCACACACACGGCGGAGGTGGGAATTGAACCCCCAAACCCCTGGAGGTGTGAGGCAAACGTGCTAACCACCAAGCCACCGTGCATTGATCACGTTGCCTAAAGCTCCAGAGATGACCAATGGCCATATGATACCATAATAATAATAATAATAATAATAATAATAATAATAATAATAATAATAATAATAATAATAATAATAAACTAAATGTGTCTGTTCTCAGAACATGAATACTGTTTTGCGTTTATCTGTTCAGCCAGTGAATTTGTTTCCATTGCCGCTCTAGTCAGTATTATTTAATAAATCAGATACGCCTGTGCTGTGCTTTACTGTGCTTACTTTATTGGGGGCGGAGTTCACACACGATCTGATAAAATACGTTGTCTAGCAAAAGCCATCTCACTTAAACGTCAGTCCTCGTCAATATTGGCTTTTCCAACAGGCTGTAAAGATGGCTGAAAGTTTGTACAGCGGTTTCTCCAGGCGTATTCGCAGTTTCATACCGATCGAGTTGAAAAAAGAACTGAAAGATGTGTCAACTCCGGCATTGCCCGTGGTTTGTATTGTATTTGTGTTTGAAAGCTGTTTTATTTTTTTTAATATATCGCTGAATTGTTGTTAATTGTTTGTATATGTTCAGCGAGCTTAGTGAGTAGAGTCTCTTCCAGGTCCGATGCCATGCCGAGTTCACTAGGTTCCTGCTTTCGTGGTTAATATAAGTTTTTCGCTCTAGAAAACACAGCAGACTTTGAGTCGTTTTGTCGTTAACGATTATAATTCATCCTCGATTTCTAAACCGATAGCCGATTAACTTTCTACTTGTTTTATCCCACTAGTTTTTGTCCTACGTTATGGTCTACTTGATCAATTTTGTCAGCGTTGTATTTTGTGGACATCTAGGAAGGATAAGCCTGGACGGAGTGACACTAGCTACAGCTGTAAGCACGTTTAAGACACTTCCCTCTAGTCAATGTTTATCTAGTCAATGTTTATCTAGTCAACCAGCATGACCAGTAACAATGACCAGGATAATTATGGAGACTTGCAGTTTTCACGAAAGAGAGTTGTTTCTATGTGCTCTTATTTACAGATTATCAACGTTTCAGCTGTTTCCGTAGGATATGGTTTGGCAACAGCCGGTGGCACATTAATATCTCAAGTACACACACACACACACACACACACCTCAATGATGTAAAAAATAATCCTCAGAAATTTAGTAGTTTTTGCAACATTTGGGTGATGACTATAACATCACTAAATTGAATAACTGACTTTTGATATAACTTTTAGGGGAAAATACATATTATGTTTGTGTTTTAAAAGCTAATCAGTATATTTGACAAAATTGAATAATTTTTGGGGAATTGTACACTAAGTAAATATAATTAATATTAATTCAGTCAATATTTTATCACATATATTATGTGGCACTTAAATCACAAGGCAGTTTTGTTTGCCTTTACATCGGTCTATTTAACTAATCATCTAAACAAACTTTTTTGTGGTGTCATAGTCTAAAAATATGATTATTCTAAGGTAGAGTAAAATCTAAGGTAGAACTAAGCCAAACAAACAAAAAACCCCTCTAAAGTCATGTTATAGATTTACTGTACAGTTTTTAGAGACACACGCTGACAGGTTTTGATGGATTTTAAGAAGAATCCACACATTTATAGGGAGGCGTCAGTTACAGGATATACTATGTATTTAATTGTGTTTAATTTAACATCCCATCATGCAATATGTTTGATTGCTATTAATAAACCTTTACTATGTCTGTTAAATGATACTGACAGGCGTATGGAAGTGGGAACCTTAAGCGAGTTGGTGTAATTCTGCAGAGGATGTTTCTCATCTTAATGTTGGCCTGCTTCCCTTGCTGGGCCATTTTAATAAACACAGAGTCATTACTGATCGCTTTTAAACAGAACGCTGAGGTTGTCAGGTTGGTTTATTGTGATTAAATACTATATAGAATTTATAGTATTTTTTTTATTTCAGCTAAATGTCTTTTGTTATTATTATTTTTATTTGAATACTTGAGTTTCAAGTTAGCTTTGTTTGTCTGTTTCAGACTATCTCAGCTATATGTGAAGATTTACATGGCTTCTCTTCCAGTAAGCATCTATAATGTACATGACTTGACAACCCTAAAACAATGAAATTCACTTATATAAAATTAAGTATTTATTGAACCCAGTGCCAGTGAACCCAGTTTGCAAAGAAGAATCATATACTAATCATGTTTTTTCCTCATAAGGGATTATTTACATTCATAGCTGAGGCAACATATCTACAAAATCAAGTAAGTAAAATAGAAAGCAAGTTAATATGGTGAAAATTTGACATTTAATTAAGCATCTCCTTTTAGGGTATCATATGGCCATTGGTCATCTCTGGAGCTTTAGGCAACGTGATCAATGCCTTGTGCAACTATATTTTCCTATTTGTTTTGGATCTTGGCATTGTGTAAGTATAGAAAATCAGTGATGGTTAAAATATAGATTCTACAAGTAATTCCAGACCATAGTATGTGTATATAGAAATAATAATGGAATATATTTGAACAAAATAGGCACAATTAATGTTGACTGTTTAATCAACAGTGGATCGGCAGTAGCCAATGTTGCCTCAGATTACGCTATGGCTATTATACTGTTTGTCTACATTGTGTATAAAGGTCTTCATAAGGACACCTGGCATGGTGAGTTCATATAATAGACCCTTCATTCTTCAGTCACGACAGGACGCAGGATGTTTGCAATATAATTGATTTGCTTACACACAGGAATAACTGTTGTATATTTACTTTCACAATGTTGTCAAAAGAGGTGAACTAAACTCAAGGTGAACTTTTTTTAAGCATACATATATGCCAAACTACACAGAAATACAGACATGAAATTTACTGATGACTTCACTATGATGTGTCATAAGCTATTGATATGTACAGCCCATGTCTGTCCTCTGTGCAGGCTTGTCCATGGATTGTCTACAGGAATGGGGTGAATTTATGTGGCTGGGCATTCCAGGCATGCTAATGCTGGGTGCAGAGTGGTGGACCTATGAGTTGGGTGCATTTTTGGCAGGTACAATGTGCTTTGAATAAGATGAAAATGTTTAGTCTTATTAATGTGCTGAGGATATTTATATGTAATGTTTCAATTTAAAATTCATCCTGCAATGTTGATCATTTTCTCTGCCTTGGTCTTGCATGGCAGGTTTGATAAGTGATGTAGAGCTGGGAGCCCAGTCAGTTATTTATGCACTGGCAAATATTGCATATATGGTAAATACTTCAAGGATATTCTGCTGACGTAATTCCTTTGTGTTATTAATGTATTTAAATCTCAACTATGCTGTTGACTACTGTCATAATGAAGTCCAAACTGTTGCCAGGTTCCTATAGGCTTTAGTGTGGCAGGTGGTGTGAGAGTGGGAAATGCTCTGGGTGCTGGAAACACTGAACAAGCCAAACTGTCTGCCAAGGTCTCTGTAGCCTGTGCAGGTACTTCTCAATGCAGCACACTGACTGTCCAAGTGTCCAAGTGACTGGTCAGTTTACTAGTTGTTGATCAGATTCTTGACACTGACACTCCTACATTTCAAGATGACAACTTGGTGTGTGACTAGTTTGATTTTGACTGGCCTTCAAAATCAGCAGGCCTCAATACCTGTGAAAACTTAAGGAATTATTTATAACTCCAGGTATAATGTCACAATAGCAGGACTACAGACAGTGGAAAATCCAGTTCCTTGATTTAAAATAAATAAATAAAAATCTCATTTGTAAGTTTTTACCATTCTTCTTAAGTAAAGATGCCACCAACATGGGATCACAAAAGGCGGACAGTCCTTTAACAATTATTATATAATCTGCTAATAATGATCATTTAAACTCTTCTTCTTCTTCTTTCGGCTTTTCCCTTCAGGGGTCGCCACAGCGAATCATCTCTCTCCACCTATCCCTATCTTCTGCATCCTCAACACTTGCACCTACTAGCTTCATATCCTCATTAATTCCATCCATATACCTCCTCTTTGGCCTTCCTCTTTGCCTCCTGCCTGGCAGCTCCATGTCCAACATTCTCCTACCAATATACTCACTCTCCCTCCTCCTGAACATGTCCAAACCATCTTAATCTGGCCTCCATAACTTTGTCCCCCAAACGTCCAACATGAGCTGTCCCTCTGATGTACTCATTCCTAATCCTGTCCAATCTGGTCACTCCCAAAGAGAACCTCAACATCTTCAGCTCTGCTACCTCTAGCTCTGACTCCTGTCTCTTCCTCAGTGACACTGTCTCTAAACCATACAGCATGGCCGGTCTCACCACTGTCCTGTACACCTTCCCCTTGATTCTCGCTGATATTTTCCTATCACACAGAACTCCCCACACCTTTCTCCACCCATTCCAACCTGCCTGCACTCGCTTCTTTACCGCTTTCCCACACTCTCCATTACTCTGGACTGTTGACCCCAAGTACTTAAACTCCTGTACCTTCTTCACCTCTTCACCCTGTAACCTTACTGTTCCACTTCCCTCCCTTTCATTCACACACATGTACTCTGTCTTACTACGACTGACCTTCATTCCTCTTCTCTCCAGCGCAAACCTCCACCTCTCCAGGTTTTCCTCCACCTGCTCCCTGCTCTCACTACAGATCACAATGTCATCTGCAAACATCATTGTCCAAGGAGATTCCTGTCTGACCTCCTCTGACAACTGGTCCATCACTATAGCAAACAGGAAGGGGCTCAGAGCCGATCCCTGATGCAGTCCCACCTCCACATTGAACTCCTCTGTCTGACCTACAACACACCTCACCACTGTCCTGCTCCTCTCATACATGTCCTGCACCACTTTGACATACTTCTCTGCTACTCCTGACTTTCTCATACAGTACCACAGCTCTTCTCTTGGCACCCTGTCATACGCTTTCTCCAAGTCTACAAACACACAGTGCAACTCCCTCTGACCATCCCTATACTTCTCCATCAAAATTCTCAGAGCAAAAATTGCATCTGTTGTGCTCTTTCTGGGCATGAAGCCATACTGCTGCTCACAATTTTCCACTACCTTCCTTAACCTAGCTTCCACTACTCTTTCCCATACCTTCATTGTATGGCTCATCAACTTTATCCCCCTATAGTTACTGCAACTCTGCACGTCACCCTTATTCTTAAAGATCGGCACTAACACACTTCTTCTCCATTCCTCAGGCATCTTCTCACTCTCTAAAACCCTGTTGAACAAACTAGCTAAAAATTCCACAGCTGCCTCTCCCAGACACTTCCAGACCTCCACCGGGATGTCATCAGGACCAACTGCCTTCCCACTTTTCATCCTCTTCAAAACCTTCCTGACTTCATCCTTTCTAATCTTATCTACTTTCTGTTCCACAGAGTTCACCCCTTCTACTCTTTTTTCCCTCTCATTTTCCTCATTCATCAGCTCCTCAAAGTATTCCTTCCATCTCCTCTGTACACTCTCCTCACTTGTGAGCACCCTTCCATCTCTATCCTTAATAACTCTAACTTGCTGCACATCCTTCCCATCTCGATCTCTCTGCCTAGCTAACCTGTACAAGTCCTTCTCTCCTTCTCTAGTGTCTAACCTAGTGTACAACTCGTCATATGCCTTCTTCTTGGCCTTAGACACCTCCCTCTTCACTCTGCGCTGTAACTCCTTGTATTCCTGTCTATTCTCTTCAGTCCTGTCCATGTCCCACTTCTTCTTGGCTAACCTCTTCCTCTGGATACTATCCTGAACTACCTCATTCCACCACCAAGTCTCCTTATCTTCTTTCCTCCTTCCAGATGACACACCCAGCACCTTTCTCCCTGTCTCCCTGATCACTTCTGCTGTAGTTTCCCAGTCATCTGGCAGCACTACCTGACCACCCAGAGCCTGCCTCAACTTCTCTCTAAATTCCTCACAACATTCCTCCTTTTTCAGCTTCCACCACTTGGTTTTCTTCTCCATCTCTATCTTTGACCTCTTCGTCTTACAGACCATCAAAGTCATCCTACACACCACCATCCTATGCTGTCTAGCTACACTCTCTCCCACTACCACTTTACAGTCACTAATCTCTTTCAGATTGCCTCGTCTACATAGGATGTAGTCTACCTGTGTTCTCCTACCTCCACTCTTGTAAGTCACTCTATGCTCCTCCCTCTTCTGAAAATAAGTGTTAACCACACCCATGTCCATCCTCTTAGCAAAGTCCACTACCATCTGTCCTTCTAGGTTCCTTTCCTTAACTCCAAACTTGCCCATCACCTCCTCATCACCTGCGTTCCCCTCACCAACATGTCCATTAAAATCCGCTCCTATCACCACTCTCTCACCCGTGGGAATACTCTCCATCACCTCATCTAATTCACTCTAGAATCTCTCTTTCTCCTCTAACTCACATCCTACCTGTGGGGCATAACCACTAACAACATTCAACATCACCCCTTCAATCTCTAACTTCAGACTCATCACCCTGTCTGACACTCTCTTCACCTCCAGGACATTCCTCACAAACTCCTCCTTCAGGACCACACCTACCCCATTTCTCTTACTATCCACACCATAATAAAACAGCTTGAATCCTGCTCCTATACTACGAGCCTTGCTACCCTTCCACCTGGTCTCCTGTACACACAGTATATCCATCTTCCTTCTCTCCATCATATTAGCCAGGTCTCTACCTTTCCCTGTCATAGTACCAACATTCAGAGTTCCTATTCTCAGTCCTACACTCTTACCTTTCCTCTTCTCTCTCTGTCTGTGCACTCTCCTCCCTCCTCTACTTCTTCGACCAACAGTAGCCCAATTTCCACCGGCGCCCTGTAGGTCAACGGCGCCGATGGCGGTCGTTGTTAACCCGGGCCTCGACCGATCCGGTATGAAATTCGTACTGACGATTCGCATGGTTAAATTTGGCAATGTTTTACGCCGGATGCCCTTCCTGACGCAACCCTCTCTATTTATCCGGGTTTGGGACCGGCACAGAAGTCACTGGACTGTGACCACCATGGCTAGATTAATCATGATCATTTAAACTGATTGATATTTAAGGTTTCATTTTATCATATGTTTGCATATACATTTTTAGAGATGATAGGCATGATGTCCATTCTCAATTAGTTGATATGTATACATTTTTCACTTCTTTATTTGGGTCTTGCATGTGCTTGTATTTAAATAAGCAGAAGGTGAACATTTTTGTATAGAAAATGTTCACTGATCCATTTGTTTAATATGTAGTGTAATTATTATTATTATTAGCACATCTCAAATGCCTGCAGCGCATCCCAAATGCCTACTAAACACCTCGTCTATTAGCACCTACATGACAGTGCTTTGTTGAAATTATTGTTTGATTGTGAGACCTATACACACACACGCTCTCTGTGCAATGTCACCACAGCAAATCATCTCTCTCCACCTATCCCTATCTTCTGCATCCTCAACACTTGCAACCACTAGCTTCATATCCTCATTAATTCCATCCATATACCTCCTCTTTGGCCTTCCTCTTTGCCTCCTGCCTGGCAGCTCCATGTCCAACATTTTCCTACTAATATACTCACTCTCCCTCCTCTGAACATGTCCAAACCTTAATCTGGCCTCCCTAAATTTGTCCCCAAAACGTCCAACATGAGCTGTCCCTCTGATGTACTCGTTCCTAATCCTGTCCAATCTTGTCACTCCCAAAGAGAACCTCAACATCTTCAGCTCTGCTACCTCTAGCTCTGACTCCTGTCTCTTCCTCAGTGACACTGTCTCTGAACCATACAGCATGGCCGGTCTCACTACTGTATTGTACTCCCTCACCTTGATTCTCGCTGAAATTTTCCGACCCATTCCAACCTGCCTGCACTCGCTTCTTTACCCCTTATGTCCATCATTAAGTAGTTGTTTGTTATTCACCATTAGATCAATCTTTATCTGAAAACACACCCATATTTACATTAAAGCGGCATAAAGACGCCAGAAAAGAATAAAATCATTAATTACAGTAAAGGATTTGACAATAATTCAGTCAAAATCTCAGTATTGTGGCATGCGTAATTGTATAGCAGAATTCATCAGGCTGTAAACTTATGATCTTTGTGTGGCTGGCACACTTGTATCAATCCCACAGTTCACTGACATATTCTCTGTTAATTTATATTGTGCTTTTGAAACAGTCTGCGTCTCAGTGTGCTTGGCAGTTATCATTGGCAGTAGCAAAGATGTCATTTCTTACATCTTCTCAAATGATGAGTGAGTGCACCACACTTAATCTACTATGAATTTACTAAGCATTGTGAAAACTAAATGGTTTTATTAATGCCATTTTACATACTTTTTGAGATGTATTTTTTTTTAGATGATCTCAAATCATCAAGAAGCTACTTAATATTTATTCAGTCTCAAAGTTGGGTTATCAATTACATTGGAAGCTATAGAGTTTTACTGCTGTGACTCATAGATTTCTTATAATGACTCAACTCCTTGCTGAACTTTGCCCATGTAATACATGACATTAGTTTTGTGTGGATGTGATACAGTATTGTGTGAGAAATTACTGAAAGGTCAGTTGACAAACTTTGTGTTTTTCCTCACAGACGGATCAGAGAGCGAGTCAGTAGAGTAATGCTGCTCTATGCCCCTTTCCATCTCTTTGATGCAGCAGCAGTGAGTAATCAGCCAACTAGTTAATGTTTAAATAATGAAGTAAACATCATTACTGTATTATTTAAAACATTTTTATATAGTCAGATTGGTCAAAGCTGTACATCGAGAACGTGTTAAGACTTTGTCTTCATTAATCAGGCAGCTGGTTCGAATATCATCCGTGCCCTAGGAAAGCAGGTGTATGGGGCAGCTGGGAACCTGGTTGGATATTATGGCATAGGCTTTCCTATTGGAGTGTCTCTGATGTTTGCTGCTAAAATGGGCATAATTGGTACAAACATAACTTTTTCTGTAACCCACTCTCTCTTCTTGTACAAGTTCTTGCTTCATGCTTCTCTTGTCTCATAGGTCTTTGGATTGGCCTTTTAATTTGTGTGTTCCTGCAGTCCATTTTCTTTATTGTTTTCCTAATAAAGCTAAACTGGGTGAAAGCCACAGAGGAGGTGAGATCTCCAGGAAAAAAAATCATTTGACTTGCATCTATCTTTGTAACTCTAATACATAAGTGATATTAACACCTTGCCCTGATCATAGGCACAGATAAGAGCTGGAATTCAATTGGACTGCAAAGAGAATGGTAAGAATCTTGCCAGATATTTGCCACTGATTGTTTAGTAAGTGTAAATTAACTGTAATAAGAAATGGGCAGAATTTATTTAACATTTACATTATATTATTTTATAATATTTTTATAATATTTTACATTTAACAGAATCTTTTTATTGGCAGATACAGTAGAGCAGGCTAACAACATGGATATAACTGTTGAAGGCCCTAACACTGAGACTGAGAGGCTGGCGGAGAATATGACCAACTTGATTACAAAGGAGCCACTACCTTTAGGGGTCTTGGTTACCCGCAGAAGCCTGACTCTGTTGGCTATGTTCATTATTCTGGCTCTAGGGCTTGCTTTAAGTGTGATTGTGAAGAGGTAGCAACATGTTCATTTGACCTAAAGCCATGTTAAAGATTTAATAGTCGCAGGGAATTTAATGTGTGGACATTCAGTCTGTAACAGACTTCAGGCCAAAGCCTACATGAAGGTATAATGCTGCATACAGTAGGTTTAAAATCTCTTGTCATATGTTTCAGGAGTTACAGAAATGCATATTTTAATAAAATTATTTAAGTGACAATGTTAGTTCCTTGTCTAGACAGTTCATTTCATTATTTATATACTATCTGATGTGTAATCTCTCAACCTAACAATATTTACCGATGTTATATTCTTTATATAGAGAGATAATTACTGCTGGATTACTTAGAATTTCACAGTATTTCTACTTCATGTAGATTAATAACATTCTCACATTCCAGTAGTACAGAAAAGTGTCAAACAACTTTAGTTAAGTTAGTTTAGTTAATATGCTATTTCTTATTCTGGTAGTTTAAGACACTAAGTTCAGTACACTATAATGGTAATACAGTATATAATATCAATACCAAATGAAAACTATTATCCAGCAAGAACTATTATCTCCCAGTCTCAAAAAGACAACATTGTTGTGGCAATGGGAGTAGATAAAGTAGAGTTCTCCAAGTCCAAAGTGCTATTGTTGATGGAAGGCACCTCAGGTAGAGGCAGGATGAAATGGACCATCATCCCTACACTGAGGATAAAGACAGCAGTTAGAGCAGTCAGACCTCTCCTGACTATGAGCTGAGAGGTGGAGAGTTGGTTTTCTTTGCTCCTTCCTCCTTCCTGAGTCTCTCTCAATTTCTTCTGTGAGGTGGAGAGTTGATTTTCTTTGCTCATTTCTCCTTCCTGAGTCTCTCTCAATCCCTCCAGAGCCACTGAAGTGCTTCTTTCCTCAGCCGCATCTTGAGAGCTCACAGCTATATAGCCATTCTGATTCTGAAGCTGATTTATAGAAAGTAATATATTATTTGTTGTGTTTGGCCATATTGACCCAGTAAAAAAAACACTGGAATTCAAGAAAGAGAAACTTGCCTCTAAATTACTGAGTGCAAGGAAGAAGCTATCGGAGAGCCGGTGGCTGGATCTAAAGTCTATGCCTCTGCTCTTCCCTATTCCAGCACGTTCGATAGCCTAAAAGAAGCATATGTGCCAGCATTAACTCGTGAAATCTGTCTCATTATGACCAGTTCATGTGAGATAATCATGTGAGATAAACACATGAAAGGACATACCTCTTCTGTTAACTTCTTCCAGTTTAATTTGAAGATGATAATAATGAAGAAGATCGATAGCAAGAAGACAGCAACAAAAAGGCCCCACCAAAAGCCTGTTATCAAAAAAAAATATGTTTAATATTTTTGCTTACACATAAAGCAAAATGCGATTCATACTAATTATTTATATATATATATATATATATATATATATATATATATATATATATATATATATATATATATATATATATATATATATATATATATTTATATTGTTTTGAAAAGTACAAACCGGCGACTTGTAACTTTGCTGGGAAGGTCAGAGCGATACTTAATGGAAGTCCAATGCAGTAATAACCAATTAGATTAGCGATGGCTGCAATACCTTGCTTCCCAGTGCCCAGGACTATGCCCATGCCCACACACTGAGGAAAAAACAGTCAAAATCTCACATAATCTCTAGTAAACACACAATCATGGCTGATGTAGACACTGAAATATCATGTCATACCAAAATGTCAGAAGTGTTTAAACAAGCTAGTAAGCGACAGTTACAATAATTTATTATTTATGCTGTAATGTGTCAAGGGAAGGGATAAAGCTTGTATAGTATAGTATAGTATACGTAGCTGGGTAAAGTACAGTACAGAGGAACTCAGTTTTTTCTGGTGATCCCAAGGGGCTGGTTATTTATTTAAGTTACTACAGATGACAATAACAACCCACCACTATTAAAGTTATAGTTATATGCCTAGAAATAATATCAACTTAAACCTGTTTTCTGTTGGTATAAAGTTCAAGAACAGAGACATCTATGCATCTAATAAATATACAAAATATTACTGTACACATTTAATGGTGCATGTTCATGACATAATTCTGTACTGAGGCGGTCTGTGGAATTTCTTTAACATTTAAAATGGTCCCTGGCTGCAACATTTTGAGAACCCCTGGTAGTGTATAGTGTAGTATCAAATAGAATAGATTAAAGAGGGATTAAAAACTCACCAGCAGTCCATTAAAGAACTGAAGGGGGCAGTAGATGCTCATGAGTTCAGAAACTAACTCTGCTATGGTCCTGAAAGGCCAAGAGTCAAAAGGCAAGTACTGTTTCTTTGTTTTATGAACAAAATCCTTTGATTTACTTTCACAAAACTAATTCAAATATTAAAATGTTTAAATATTAAAAAACAGACCTATGTACTTACTCATCTGAAGTGAACAAAAATCCAATGACTGTTTTTGTGCCACCAAGCACCACACCCTGAATGATTGCCAATACAGCTAAAAATGGAGTCAAAGTGCTTTTGGTCAAGCTATGGTGCTTTAATGATTGAGTACTGATGACATAGTAAATATATGTGTCTAGTGTTTTTACCTGCACAGATGAGAGAAACTTTGCTAGTGAGGATGGCTCCAGCTGTATTTCCAGCTCCTAGTGCATTACCTACACGCACACAAGCTGCACCTTGTATTCCGGCTGGGATCTACATGTATAACACACACAATATGTACAGGAAGCAAGCACGCCATAAGAATTAGTTTCTTTAATGTACAGTTCTGTTCAGGAAGGAGGGATTATGGTTAGGGATTTATAAAATTATAAGTTATGAAATTATAAAATTAAGGAAATAAGTCATTATACTTTAGTGAAAGTATAGATAATTTGTCGAAATCTTACTTGGTTAACAAAGTAAATTTAATTAACAAACTCATTTAAGCCACTCAAAAATATACTCAAATCAAAGAAAAAAGGTTTCTACTTTTAAATGTACTCATGTATTAAGATTTCACATGAAAAGTAAACTGCTAGGATAATTTTTACATTTCAGATTTCACCTGAAAACAGCATTCAGTCTCAATATAGGTTTGCCGATTGTATGCATGACTCATAGTTTGATAATTAATTAATAACAAGTAAAATATAATGTAAATAACCAGTGTGGGGGGCACGGTGGCTTGGTGGTTAGCACATTTGAAGTTGGAGTTTGCATGTTCTCCCCGTGCCTCGGGGGTTTCCTCCCCTGGCCCAAAGACATGCATTGTAGGTTGATTGGCATCTCTAAATTGTCTGTAGCATGTGATTGCATAAGTGAATGAGTGTGTGTGTGTGTGTGTGTGTGTGTGTGTGTGTGTGTGTGTGTGTGTGTGTGTGTGTGTGTGTGTGTGTGCACCCTGTGATGGGTTGGCACTCTGTCCAGGGTGTATCCTGCCTTGATGCCCAATGACACCCCCCGTGACCCGAGAATAGATCGGATAAGCGGTACAGACAATGGAAAATAACCAGTGTTTACCATTATCTAGACCTTGACTTATTGCCTACTAAATTGTTAACTACTGGAATCAATGTTAGTGTAACCTGGCTTCAGCAAAGAAACCTTCTAGCATGTTAACATAATATAGCATATGGAAACACTTTAGTAGAGAAGACACTTAGTTCAGCACTTATCTATCTACAAATGCACATGGATAACATGCCATTTGTATAATCATTTGCTTTTTCTACATTGCTAAACTTGATTGAAGTTTAGCAGTGTTGAATGCTAAACTGAAATGTTGAATGTCAGTTTAATGCTAAACTGAAATGACTGGATGCTAAGCTAAGCTCACTGATTGATATATAGCATACAGTCTTTGCATGGATCTAAGAAGACCTGACCTTTGTAGTTTGTAATGAATACATTGAAGGTCCAATGTGTTAAAAGAGCTTTTTTTTCTTGGAAATTTATCTTAGTAAGAATACTTAGTATATTTATTTCAATAATACTCAAGTAAAGTATAAATACCTAAGTATTTTTTTATGTCTGATTATGGTACACAACAGAGTCATCTTTATTAATGTGTTACAAAACAGAATGGTATGTATATATCCAGAGATATTTTTACCATGTAGTTTATATAAGCCAGCATTATAACCACATGTTGAGCAGCTAAGTCAATTTCCCCCAGCATTCCTGTGAGAAAGAACACAGTTAGTTATGCTTCTACAGTAACATTCCAATTAATACAAATTGTTTAGAGATTACCAGCTAAGAATCCTCCAATTTCATAGATCCACCATTCAAAGCATAACATTAGTGTACTAGGAATAGCCAGCTTCATGTAGCTGTCCCACTCCTGCAGTGACTCTGAGGACCAGCCTGTAATGAAAAGCAGGAGAAATGATAGAAAGCTGAAAGAGAGTCTCACTGCTATCTAACTGACGAATGTTCCGTAGGGCACATTAACATCAGTACTAATTGATAAAATGTATTTTCGTGTGCAAAAGAACATGCTCACCTCCCCATGTCTTAACATGGAGTTTCTTAAAGCGAATGTAAGCAAACAAACTGAAACAGGAAAAGACCTGAGCAAAACAATTGGCTGCTGCAGATCCACTGAAACACAATCGCAAAAATAAGCACACACACAAAAATGAAAAAACCCATTGTTTTTCAGGAGTGGACTGAAATGTTGAATGAATGAATGAAAAATACTTACTGTACCCCAAGATCCCACCAAAATAACAAAATGTAATGGACCAGCACATTCACAACATTCGCCACAACAGATACATACACCTGAGGTATAATCACCCCCTGCACAGAGAAAGCGATATAAGAACCAGATACTTTAGAGCATTTTTTCCCTGCTTACAGAACATTTCTCTCCATCAAACAAACCTGGTTCTGGAGGTAAGACACTTGCAACTGGTACAGAAATATAGCCTGTAAACATCAAACATAAAGCCAACATGAGCATAGACTTACAATATATGCGATATATAATGTTTACATAATGAAAATACATCAAGCAAATTTGACCTTACTGGAATAGCAGGAAGGAATGCCTCAACATAAATCTGGGCTACCCTAAAAAAACAACAGTGATGTCATTACTGTGTTACATTAAGGAACTAATGCTCCAGAAATCCCTGTGATATTTAACACAGTATCATCATAGAAAACAATGCTTGACAAAAGATATAATAGACAATTAAAGGCTTTGCAAGTGTAAAAACACATAAGTGACTGCTTTAAAACACCACATGAAGCCCAGGCTTCCCCTAAAATTTCCTTAATATGCAACAATGAAATGTTTACCAAAGTGGCTATGTTATTCTTCAGTCTTGGTTAAATATAATATTTTTAACTCTAAATATTTTAAAAGCAATATCTTGCTGTTTGTTCATTTAACTCAAACTCTTTTCAGTGGGCAGAGCTAACACATTGCTAACAGATAGTAGAAAGCTTGTGCGTCAGTTAATGTGTGTTATGTGTTGTTATGGGTTTTCTTATGATGAATCCTAGCTCTCTCAATGGGCAGAACCTTGTAACTACTTGCCAATCAGTAAATTAGGCATAAGCATGGCCGATATCTCAATCATCAACATAGCCTGATTAATTTCTGAAATATGTTGTTTATTAGTCTAGTTAGTTAGCTGTCACTTCCTTATTCAGCAACCAGCTTTTAAGGATGAGATGGCAGACCCTTTATAATTCTCATTCTTATGTGAGGAGAGACTAAAAATTATACAAATAAAACACCCAAGAGATTTATATTCAAAAGTTCAGGAGAAATAAAAGCATGTTTTGGTAAAATTGATTAGCTATGTTTATTCCAAATCCCAATGAATGAACAATAACTTGTTAGAATAAGGGCAATAATGTAAACCAGTTGTTCCTGTTATATACAGTATATACTGTAACATAGCATGTATAGCATTATAAATATCCTAAATAGCCTCAGGAGCACTCTGCTGCACAGCTGATGAAGGAAACGTGTCTGAAACGCTCCGTTTTAATAGAAACTTGTGTACTATACTAAATTCTATGACCTCTACCACTACAGATATACAGTATACACACACACGATAATAAAAGCTGTGATTCCCCTATTAATGACCTCATTTGAACCTGTTATGACCAAATATAAATTATGCCTTACCTGGCTACAGCAGGGTCCTGCCCCAGCAGGAGTAAGAGGGACTGGGCGTTTATAAGCACACCCCAGCAGGGAAGACAGAAGAGCAGCAAGATCAGAATGCCTCTTTGCAGGATTACTCCTACATGTAGCAGGTTTTTACTCCCAAATGTCTGTGTACATGAGCACAGAGAAATAGAAGCTTAATTACTGATACGAAGAAAATTTATGGTATGGCTGCCACTGAATGAGTCCACATTTTTATTGCTATCATGGATGTAATCGAAATTGCTAGGTTTCTTGCATTAGTAAATTAAGTAGGCTAAAATAAATAGAATTTCACAATGGATACCTTTAGCCTTTAGTAAAATACTATATTCATCAAATACTAAATATAAATAAGAATTCCACAATTGTAGTTATGGACAATGAAAGAGATTGTTTTATTCACCTACCTGTGAAACCATTGTATCACAGGCCATAGTTAGACCTAATCCAGTTGCTGCAGAAGTTACATTTATTATCTAAAAATACAGTAAATGGATTTTTTACTTAGCATGAACGTGCATGATGGAAAAAGAGAGTATTTAAATAATGAACTCTGCAAAAACATTAATTTATAGAGGGATACACTGGGCGACTCACAGCTGAAGCCATGCCATAGCCCGCCAGTACAGTGTTCCCTAGGCGGCCACAGAACATTGTGACCACAAAGAAAAGAAGGAAATTCAAGAACCGGCACACCAGCTGGGGAAACAAACACAACCAACAGAGATGAAAGACACAGCAGAGCAGAGAGGGCAACAAACAACTGCCTAGGGTGTAAAAAATGTGTAATAATAGCACAGTATTGCACTTGATCTTTTTTCCCTATATGATTCCTTTATATTCATGTTATACTGTGCTATGGCTACTTGCAAAATCAGAATTATATATCACTACCCAGGTTTACAGTCATGTTTATATTGCAAAATAAGAACAAGAGCAGTATTAACAGATATTAAAATTATAAGAGCAGTTGAAGAGTTTATGAATATGAATATCATTCTCCATTTTTTCCCCTACAAGACAAACATTCTATGCTAAGGCTCAATGAGAAGACAAGCTCATGCAAATATGCTAATACTTTCTTTTACATATGCTTGCGATCACTCACCAGTGGCCCAGTCATCCTCAGGATGTGGTAGAGCTCCTCTCGGTAAACCAGAGGGAGGCAGCGTCTCACACAGGGGCAGCAGAAGAGCTTGGAACTGGGTTCCATTGCAGGAGCTTCAGCTCTGGAGTTAGATCCCGCCATGATGGTCTCAGAGGTCCTCAGTAAACCCAAGCTCACCAAAGGCAACAGTATCTCAGCTGCAGCTGTGCATTCCTCTGACTTCTAGGGAAAAGGTTTCACAACTCTTAAAAGCTCACTGATTATGTGAGATGCAGACAGTGGTGAGCTTTGATTCAATCAGCAATGGGGACTGCAAGCTAATAGTACTGGCTAGAACTTTTTTTGAAAAAAGAATTTTTTGAATACAATTACTCAGTGCTTTGTCAAAAAACTATGCTTTAAAAGCATATTTCCTTTTAATGAGCTTCAACCATCAATAGCGATAGCATATAATATTTTATATAAATTAATGAATATATATTCAATTAACTTCAATTACTCCAATAACAATGGGTTTCCTTGTCTTGAAAATAAAGCATTAATATGACATGGAAAACAAACACTAGCTGTTATTATTATTATTATTATTATTATTATTATTATTGTTATTATTTCCAATATTATTTCCATTTCCATGTCTATTAATTATGTCTATTAAAATCAGATCTAAGTAATATGCATCTTTACATTAGACATCTCAAATACGTTAGTGCAGTACTTGATGTCTATTTCTTCACACTCAATATGCTCTTATTACTCAATGATCTAATTTTGTCATAACCACCTTGGAATTTTACAGCCACCAATTCACATCACACCTTCTAGACAATTTGTTAAGTATTCAAAACAAAAAATACGAAACATGTTTCGGTATTTACCCTTATGGAATATTTTAAGAGTGTACTCACAGCATGAACGCTTTTCCCCGTAGCATGCGTCTCACCCAAATGTTGAGGTGGCTTCTTAGAAAGGAAATCACCACCTTGATGAAATAGTGCAGTATTGCTAAGTCAAACATTTCATGTCCACTTTTAAAATGAGTGAACTGACTTACCCAGAGCAATAGTGCAAAAAATGTTCCTCAAAAGAAAAGGAGGAAACCCAGGAACTGTTGCATGAGCTTGGGAAACAAAGAGATAGGAGATGAAAGGCTTCGTATTGAACTGATGTGAGCTCAGGGAGATTTCTCAAATAAATATTTAAATCATATCTATGAATCTTGATTGTCTTTAAGTGATAAACACATTGCCATACAAATGTTATCTTTAGCAGAAGGTTTACAGTATTATCTATTAGACTGTACAGTAACTAACCTTCCAGTTATCAGAGGTAACAATTATTTTGTTATAAATATTATAAGTGTTATAAAAATATATGCAAATATTTAGCATTTAAAACAAAGTTTTAGAATAAATCAATTCAAAATTTTATTTATTGCACTGTTAACAATGGAAACAGAAGAACTCCTTAGCATGACATGAGGAAGAAACCTTGTGAGGAATCAGATTTGACATAAAACCCAAATCTCATCTGGGTGACACCAGATTATAATTAATTTCCCCTCAGGTCAAAAAGTGGTCAAAAAGTGCAAATCTAATTTTAACATGAAGATAGTTATCAACTGTTCACTGATGATGCAAAACTGTTCATGGCAATTGCAGTTCAAGGTCTTCTTCATGGTTTGTAAATGGTACCATCCACAGTAATCTCATGTATGTTTAGGTTGTCCGTGTGAGCCATCTTCAGTAGCAGTGAGTGCTTTCCAAGTGATCAGAACTCCAACAAGAAGTAGGGCATAAAGATGGATCAGAGGAGACCTGAAAGATAAATCTCTATGCACAGAGCCTGAGGTTGCTGAACCATTAAGTAATAATTTATTTGTGCAACAAATAAGAGTAATAGTAATGCCTAATATTATCTGTCTTGTGAGACACATACATCTGAGGCAAGAGTGAACAGTAACATCAAAATATTGCGAATATATTTCTCAGTGTATATGAGAGTAGACTGACAGGAGGAAAATCATCATCATCATCATGCCAGGTACAGTCCTGCAGATGACTTGCTAGAGGTTGCTATACAACAGCTTTGAATTGGACTGGACTCAATTTTCTCTGTCAATAAAACAAAACAATGTTATGTTTTCGAACAAAATCCACACTCACTACAGGAGAGTAGTTGCCACAGCTGTGCAGTCACGGGTCACCATGACAAAGTATTATTTCAGCATTCCTAAAGGTTTACCAATTAGTACCATGAAGCCTCTACTGAACATTTGAAAGACTTTGAGATATTAGAGCTCATTAGAATAGAAAGAATACATACTTTCTAATTAATAGAAATTGTATGCCTATTAACAGTACATGCAATACTAAGGGGCATTGGTGGCTCAGTGATGGGTTTCTCGCCTATCATGCGGAAAGGGGTGGGTTCGATTCCCAGCCAATGCCTCAACTCCAACCACTGGATGCAGTGCCGGTCCCAAGCCTGGAAAAATGGGAGGGTTGCGTCAGCAAGGGCATCCGGTGTAAAACATTTGCCAAGTTGTTGTGCGGACCAGTTGGTCTGCTGTGGCGACCCCTAACAGGGAGCAGCTGATGAAAGCAACACACAATGGTTTGCAATACTATAACCTGTGATAGATGTCAAAACAAATACAAAGCATTGTATAAAAGAAGACAGGCCCTTAGCTATTAAGGAAGTAAAATTTTTAAGTATTCTTTTATTGAGAAACTGGATTTAAGTGTGGCAATATGCCAATAAATAACCAAGCATATAGCATCACCATCTTATTGGACTGAACTGTTAATGAAAACATTAGAAATTTTTCTGGATAAATTTCACTGGTTTGTGTCACATTTAACTTCATTTCATTTGAATTTTTTTTTTATATCTGTCATTACCCCGGGATTGTACTGCAATTCTGTGCAATTATTTAAGTATTGTTTAACTCGCTGATGCAAAGACAGTCCTCCAAGCATTTCACTACTTGACATACTGTGTATGGTTACGTATGTGACAAATAACATTTGAATTTGAATCATATAGGTGTCAAATCATGAGAAAGTCTACTGTCTCTGGAACTGTAATAAAGGGATGAACACCATTCCTCCAAAAGAAACATTGTCTATTGTTGTTTATAGTGATGGAGAGAAATGTCTAACAAACTGTTTCAGAGACTTCCATAGATGTTCATTTGGATAGGGTTGATATCTGGTTATGATGAAGGCCATAGCATATCAATGATTTACACCATATTCATACTGATTTAATCAATTAGAAAGCCCTTGGACCCTGTGGATTGGAAAGCATGTGTGTTAGTAAGGTGTTGGCCCATTACAAGCTGACAGAACGTCAATGTACCTTGCCATATATTTTACAAGTTTCTGGAACTGTACTGGAGGCGAAAAAACAGCATTCTAAGCAATTTATTTTAGTTGGTGTTTTTATGATAATGCGACACAATAATGCGGTTCTGTCTTAAACATTAGTCAAAATCTCCTATACGTTAAGTAACATTATTTATAATCAAATGTGCGAAGTTCAAGTGATCCAGCCCCAATAAAAGATCTAAATGTTCAGTTTTCATAAAGTTTCACCTGAGTAATCACATCCATGTTGTTTTTAAACATCCTATTCCAGATTTAGTTCCCTTTGCTGTTATAATAACCTCTGCTTATTTTCCACTATGTTTTGGAGAGTGGCTTTTGGGGATTTTTTCCCCCAGTTCATCCCAGTGTTGCTCAGTGGTGTTGAGATCAGAGCTCTGTGCAGGGCCCACACCAACCTCAGCAAATCATCTCTTCATGGACCTTGCTTTGTGCACAGGGGCACCGTCATGCTGGAACATGTTTAGGCTCAACCCCTTTGTAATAGTGAAAAGAAATTTTAATACTACAGAATACAAATGCATTCAGTTTAATGCATCAGGTTTAATTTAGGTTTAATTTACTGTCTAATACTTTGCCAAGGCCATTACACTAAGGTAAATATTGATGTTTGGGCTCAGAGTCAACTCTCATAAGGGAATGGACTACACAAGGGAAAGGCCTTTGAACCAAAGATGTAAATCATAACCTGAAGCTGCCAAGGTAGAGAGTTCATTATAATTTCTACAACCCTTAAGATTTGATGTTTACATGATTAGTTAAGCCACATAAATGTATTTATGACTCAATTTATAACAGTAACTATTTTAGCACTTATTCATAAAATAGTCAATATTTCTCTGTGCAAATTAAGAAATTTACCCGATATCTCTAGTCAGGGGAAGCAAACATTTCTTAAAATCATTTTGATAACTAATAGCACAATAGTCAGGGCTTAGCAAGACTTTCCCAGTATGGGAAGTCAGTGGGAAACTAATCCCCATGAGCCTGCTGGGTCAAACCTGCAGTTCAGAACAGTGCTTATGTAACATGGTTATGTAAGACGCTGTGTTTTGGTGGCAAGGACAGAGAGAGTTTCCTGATCCTTATCTTTCATCTAATTCCTCTACTGTCCTACAGCAACTGAGAGCAGATGTCTATGGATTAGAATACATGGTATAATTAAAAATCTATTTATTTCCTAAAGATATATTTAGGTTCTAAAAATGGTTCTAATTACATGGTTGAGCATTAGCTGAATTTATCAGATTGAGCCTGACCATGTTGTCCAAAACCTGACCATAGTTATACCTTTTGCAATGGGATGGCTGCATTAGAGACAGGAAAAAATTGATCAGGGTGATTCATTCATAAAAAAAATAACAATTTTATTGGCCTGAGAAAGATCCCCACTGGATATTTTTATTAATAATTTTTATTATTATTATTATTATTATTATTATTTTCTTACCAGGATGTCCAGGTTGTGTCTATGCTTCATGCTTGAGTGACACTGGAGGGCCCTTAGGAAGAAAAAATGTATTGTTCCATGGTATGATTTTGGAGCACCTCAAACATCAGTTATATTTGAGTTAAAAATCAGTTATCTCCTGCGACTTTAAAATATTTAAAACATTAAGTACAAACTCTTATGGGGAAATATTATCAGGATCATGGGGTGCCAGGCAGAGGAAGTCAGACCCAAGGTTCAAGGATAGCCATGAAACAGGGTTTTATTACAAAAAAGGGTAGACACTTACATACACGGGAACACTGGGGAGAAAGATGAAAGATAAAATCAAAACTCAAAACTAAAACTTAAGAACAGAACCGGCAAATCATAATGACGGGAAAAGGAACCTGCAAAACCAAAACCTCAAGAACAAAAGACACACCATACAACGAGGACTCAGCAAATTAACACAAGGAAGAACCCAATACAAATAGGGGAGATAATCAGTGTGACACGAGGGACAGGTGTACAGAGGCGGGGCAAACATGAGGGGAAAAAAACACAAAACCAAAACAAAAGCACATGGCACAGACAAACAAACCCCCGCTGGAATGTCCCCTAGTGGTCCCACAGGGCATAGCCACGCCATCCATGACAAATATAAGTAGCATGCAGATACTCCTACATACATCATATCCATCTCTGGATACCAGAAGTGTTAACCTATTGTGAACTGTTTAGATGTAATGAATGCTTCACTGTAGATTATTTGATGGTATAAGACAGTGGAAAAGTACATGGTTCCATCACACACTGAGCCAAAAGCAATTTTATTGGCCACAACTACAACAATCGCGAGTTATACCACCTTAGTCCTGTCATAAACAATATATCTTAAAATAAATAACTTGCATAAAATACAAATATATTCTCTGAATATACCGATATGTCTATATCTTTAAAAGGTTATACACACGTCAATAAGGCTGGAAATACATTCATATACTGAGTATACTAATTCAGAAAGTGACAAAGGTTCACACTTCACAAAAGCTCATACAAACAAACGTCTGTCTTAAAATTTCTTCGTCACATAGGCTCAAGCTGCAGGTTCAGTTTCAGACTGTATTTTTCAATCACATGACCTCTGGGTAAGGACAGAAACTAAGAGAATATACAGTACACCATGACTGCTCTTCATTTCAATCAATAAACACAAAACAGCTCAAATCAAGACAGACATGTTGTTTTGCATGTATGCGCAAAAAAACCCCCCCCCAACACACACACACACACACACACACACACACACACACACACACACACACACACACACACACACACACCACTAAGTGGTCTATATAAAGGACATTGTCCATTATACAAGTGTCACTTTGGTTAAGCAAATTAAGAAACATTGCAGTTTTCAGCTCTTTCAGTGAAGAAACAATTTTCATTAATAAAAAAGCAACTAAATACAACAAGAGATTAACATCTCAGATGTCATATTGATCTTAATTTATATAGATTGTATAGGTCAGCAGTATGAAAACAAGCAATGAATGTTTCAAGCTTCAAAAATATTTTAAAATGATGTCATTCTACTAACAATCAATATATTTATTGACATCTAGTTTAACTTAAGAGTGATGAGCGTATTTTGATGTATTACACACAAAAAGTCCTCAGGGTCTTTGTTGATTACAGTCTATAATACCCTTAAATATAAAGGTGCCAGAAATGGTTCTACAGAGTGCCACAGAAGAACTGTATGGTTGCCACAAGGTATTTTTTGACTGATGAATATCGCCAAACTAAAACAACCTGCCAAAAACAGTCAATTATTTTCAAGATGTTATCAGTTAAGTCAAGAAATCAATCAGTAAAACGGGAATTGGACAGACTTTATCAAGAAAATGAAAGTAACCACGAAATAAATGTTCATATCTCAATGTTCTTCAGGAAATGAAGGTCGTGTTGTGGCTGTAAAGCTCTAAAGAACCACTTTTTGGGACATTTATTTTCACACTGACCAAGTTATGTTGACAACGTTATGCAACCATTTCTTTCTTTTCTATTTCTCCCAAAGTAGTGATACTTTCAAACTTTGGCCTGTAGTGTTAATGCATGAATCATTTACATGTAAACAATGCCAATGTCAGATTAAAGAATTACCTTATTATTGTGTAATATCAGGGCAGTACACTCACAACCTTGTGAACAACAACAACCACTATTACAATACAAATACAAAACCATTATTTGAATGGTAAACATTGCTGTATTCAGCCATAAACAATTACACCTATAGTACCATAATCAATTTGATTTAGTGCAAGTTACAATATTCACCTAAGTGAGGAATTGAGGAATATCACAAATGTACACAATACATGTAATACACTTAAGCTGCCCCCCATTTTAAATCATGTTTTCTGGACAGATTACAGTTTTAAAAAGCAGATATGAACAATACATATTCTTTGTTCAAGGAAAATATTGGCCACAGAAACAGAAACCACTGATGTATGATAATCCTCTCATCTTTTAGTCAATCCACAATTACTGATATAACAGGCATGAGCGATGGGAGATGAGGTATGACCTCACACAGAGGTATGGGGAAGTTTAGTACTTCTCCTAGCACAGATTCCATGCTGTCATATGCACTTTTCTGGCTATGCAGCTGTGCCATGAAACAGCGGGTTTGGGTCAGCCTAGCCCCATCTCTGCAGTCAGCTCATGGACAGATACCAAGAGAGCAGTGTTGAGTCTGCAATATTTACACAGAAGGATTATTGCAGGAGCCAGCATAAAGGCCTGTCCAAGCAGCATGTTATGAGCTCGCCTCTTCAACTGTGTAAATTTCCTTGGGCTTTAGATATCCGGATGTTTCTGCTGGAATCTTATAAATCTCCTCTTGAGATAAATCTCCTCACTGTTCTTGACTGACAGAATACCTCAGAATAGGATGCCTGGAGGCCAATCTCAAGAAAGTGAGAGAGCAAGCCAAATCCTCACAAGACCAAGCAAAAATACCTATGTGTTGCTGACTCCTTAAAAAATAAAACTCAAAAACAGTCCTAAGCCTGGATTCTTATACGTCCAGGTTATAATTATTACTAATTAGTTACTACTTACTGATAATTTCAAATCTGCCGAACCTCTGTTATTGCCTTGACTCAAACAGGAGAGTTGAGGAATAGACAGATTTTGCATAACATATGATGAGTCAAATCCACAGGGAGATGAAGCAAGCTGTACACAGTGAGGTTTGAAGCAGAGATGTGATTTGTGGAGCCTCACCCAAAGGCTTAGATGTGAAGATAATGCAGAAGAGAAACAGAGCACTGAAGGATGGACACATAGGGTGCAAATCCTCAAATGAACGCCCATCTGAATACCTAGATTAATTCAAAAGATAAACAGACCGCTATTTAACCAGGAACATAATCAGTCAACCCACACATCATATGAAGCAAACGTCATTTTACACACTTTAAGTAGAAAGTGAATTGGAGAAAGTCTGAGCAATCTGTCTTTAGATAAGAGACCCTTGACAGCAAAAATGGACATGTGCATTCAAATTTCAGCAGTGTTGAGAGCAATGACAGAGCAGACAGGCAGAGAGCTGCTCCTAATAATAGCTCTACTTAGGGATTGGTTATGAATACCAATAAGGCTCTCCTGTAAAAAAGGAAAACTTGCTTATTAGATTAAATTAAAAGACGATTTCCCTCCATATTGTTTGGACTAGTCTAGTAGGGGAATGCACTGCATATATAAATGCTGTTGTAAGTTACAGTGATGGAATTTTAAAAAATATCTTACATTTATGATTGATTTGTAAGAGTTATTAGCCTGTTTGTGCACTCACTTGAACTGCTTGAATTTAACTGGTTTAAACCAAGCATCACTAACTCAAAAACAATTAATCCTATAAAAAATGTCAATTGGAGCCCAAACAAACTAGATCAAAATGTATATGATTAAAAAGCTCTTCAATAAATAACCAGAATATTATTGTACACTTTTATATAAAGATTCTAGTTGGATTAGTTGAACAGTATACTGTAGGTAAATCAGTACTGAGGGGGTCTGAGGCATTTATTTTAAAATTGAAGGGTATCCTGTTGGGGGAACTACATGGAAAACAGACTCAAGTAACTCTCCAGTTAATTTCAAAGTGAAAATGTCAAGAGTTAGTGTTTACAGGGAAGACCCAGAATTCCACTATGGACAAAATGTTGAATAGAAATCACAAAAGAAATATACAATGCAATAGTCAACACTCAATACTAAGTTCTCCATTATTTTCAGTATAAATTACTCTCAGCAGAGAAGAAACTTACCATGACACTCTAGTGAGAAACCATGTCTTCTCCTTTCTCATCCCTCTGGCTGTCTGTGTGATCAGGGAGTGGTGTTACCCCGGTGCATGCCTGCCCGCACCCACATCACACTGCCACCTCCTTCACCACCCCCAGTCTCTTTATTGGACTCTGGTTGGCTCTGGGCACGCTCCGGTTTGGGAATCAAGGTCATGGGAGGTTCGGCTTGCTGCACAGACATGGTGCGTCGCAAGTGTGTGCGCTTAGACAAAAAATCCGGCTTTGCAGACAGGCCAAATGAGCTCTTACGCAGCACCATGCGCATCGATGAAGTCTTCTTGGCCCGAGCCCGGTGGCCAAACTGCAGTGAAGAAAGGTGCACCGCATAGCCCTCACTGAGGAACTACACAGCATAGTAAAACCAGGGTCAGGTCAGGATGCAGAGAAACAGAAGGAAAAGCAAAACAAAGCACCAACAAGACACCCACCATACGGTACATATAAGAGTGAATGAAAATTTGTTCACCTGGCATTGGTTTTGGTATTTCTTGGATGGTCTGCCCACTATATATATCTGGTTGGAGCTGAGACCCAGCATGTTGTAGACGGAGATGTCCTTCATGGAGCCGTAGGCCGAGTTGATCTTAATGTGACACTAACAACGTGGAAAAAGCGGTTTCACCTTCTTGTGAAACTTATGATGTAAATTGGTGTGTGCATAATCTGATAGTGAGGATAAGTCAGAAAACCAGACAAAGAGCAACTTACCTCAAGAATCAAATTTCTAAGGAAGATGGCTTTCTGGCGCAGTGGGTCATGCACCAAGCCCTCAGAGAAAAAGATCATGCCCTGGGGGAAGTTGTGCTGGGAAAGCCAGGACACCACTCTCTGTTTCTGCATGTCTGGACGCCCAGTGATGTAGATAATAAGATATCCCAAGTCCTGCCAGTGTCTTAACACAAAACACAACATCCATTTATTATTGTAGTAATCCTTCCCTTGATGGATTGAATTGAAATTTGGCATTTATCAATCTGACAGAATATAATCACGCCAAGATTGTTGCTGCACGCCAAGACCCTAAAGTTCTTCTATGTTTTTTCGATCATGATTAATCTCATTATAAATTGTATATTCATTCATGTTAACATGAATGAGGGCAAAATCATGCTTAAATGGAAAATATCATGGAAAATATCTTGGATATTTATTTAGATAGAAGCCAAAATTAATTTCTTATCTGCATCATTTACATTTCAAATTCTCCCTTGTTATATATTTTATTTAATATTTTTGCAATAATACCAGACTGAGATACATAAGAATAAATGGTTCAAAATAAAATGACCTGCTTTCTTTTTTAGTCCTAAAACAAAATAACTCAGTTTGAGTGCTCTATTATAAAAAAAAAAAACTGGAGCTAGTGAACTGAACTGTACAGATAATTGAAGTGTTGGAGCAGATAACTAAAGTCATTGGAGCAGCCTAAATTAAAATGAAAATGATATGTGGTTGCTAAGGAGACGGTGCTTATAGACAGTTTTTTGGTGAAATATACTCTGCAAAGCAGCAATTTTTTTAGATGTTTTATAAAAAAATATGTGTTATATGTCATGTTTTTATATGTTTGAATGTTTTGAATAATGAACTAAATGATTTGTATTGCTTTTCTCTGAGCAGCATGCCAACACTGTGAAACTATCCTTTTAACTGTGGATAACTGAAGATGCCAACTCTGAGTAAAGCCCAATTTGCAAAAATACTGTTTGTCTTACTAGTTGTAGACTTTTCAAAATGATTCAAATTTAATTTAATTAACTATATGTAATTTTTTGCTTTCTTTCCCACCTGCACATGCTCTAATTTTTCTGTAACTGTTTATTTTGTCTAGGTATTTCATTAATACTCACCTGACCACATCCACAGCACCGGCCCGTACTTTAGGGTCACTGCCCATAATGGAGACGCTAGCAGCAAAAGACCCATCGATGCTAAACACCACACACTCCATTCCTCGAGGCAGCACAGTTAAGAAAGCTTCTGCACTCGTCTGGTCTCCCCTGAACAAAAAAATAAATTTGTTAATTTAAAGCAAATCCTACCCAGACAGCCGTAAATAAACAGCATAGAGTTGATTATGCCAATTATGTTCCTAAAACGGTGGTGGGGGGTGGGGGGCATGGTGGCTTAGTGGTTAGCACGTTTGCCTCCAGGGTTGGGGGTTCGATTCCCGCCTCCGCCATGTGTGTGTGGAGTTTGCATGTTCTCCCCGTGCCTCGGGGGTTTCCCCCGGGTACTCCGGTTTCCTCCCCCAGTCCAAAGACATGCATTGTAGGTTCATTAGCATCTCTAAATTGTCCGTAGTGTGTGATTGCGTGAGTGAATGAGAGTGTGTGTGTGCCCTGTGATGGGTTGGCACTCCGTCCAGGGTGTATCCTGCCTTGATGCCCAATGACGCCTGAGATAGACACAGACTCCCCATGACCCGAGAATAGATCGGATAAGCGGTAGACAATGAATGAATGTTCCTAACACAGCCATTAACTAAATCACAGAAACAGAAATAATCTTGAAAAAATGGCATATAGCATGAACTTACTTGACAACCATTTTAATAGGATAAACACCCACAGGCAGCTTTTTGCTGTCAGGGATAGTGTAGGATACTCTGCCATTGCTGTTGGTGACCTCAGTGTCAAAGTGCACCCAGCGCCCTGACTGAGGCTGTGTCATTAAATATATGTCCACCTACAGAATAAGAGGTTGATAAAAAAGACAGAAACATTAGACTGAGTAAAACTTATACACAGACCTCACAAATGCTTCCTGCTGTTGAGTTTGTTCTCATACCTTCTCTCCTGTCAGAGTCACCATGTCCAGAGGGCCGTACATAAAACGACCAACCAGAGTCTGCGGGCCTTCCTCAGTCGCAATGACATCATTCACTCTGTGGTTGGAGGTGACATTCTGTAAAGGAGAAAGAGAGCTTAAGACTTTTCTTTTTTTGCTTTCTTTATTCAGTGGAATATAATATGAGTTACAAAAAAAAGACATCTTCCTGCAATTTAGTTTCCTTCCAAAAGAGGGTGTCATCACTCCATGGAATCTTCTGTATTAAAGCCACTCTCCACAAATAAATTTCATTTTACTACTGGGGAACAACAACTGCAAGCACAAAGCAACCAGAATACTGACATTTAAATTCTTAGAGTTATTTCTAACAGTATCTTTCTTTTAAGTCAGCACTGTTTTAAAGAGTGCTGATTTCCTCTAAGTTCAACTGACAGATAGATGCAATCTAAATGTCATGGGTACTAACTACAGTCACACATCAACAAGACCCCAAATTAACTCATCACTCATTAGCCAGTGGAGGTCACAGTAAAGGTACAGTATGTTACAGTGGAGTTGACTGTAAATGAGGAGACAAGAGACAGGCTTCGGACAATTCGAAATGTGGCTCTTTATTTTCTTTTCCTTCCCTTTGCAGCAACTTTTTTTCACTTCACAAATGCACACACACACACACACACACACACACACACACACACACACACACACACACACACACACACTGCTCATTTCTCTCTCTCTCTCTCCCTTTTATCCAAGCTTACTGAAACACAAAACACTCTTTAACAAAAATTCCCTACAGTTGTAGGTCCTTACTACTCACTTTTCCTGGCTCCACACCCTCATTTAGAACCTGGTGCTTGACCCCACCCCTGCCTCCACAAGGTCATATTGAAAACAATAGCCTATTGCACATGTATGGATGGTAGGATATAACAGATCATTAACCAAGGCCTGGCTGACTACAACTGTATTGAATTTTACTGAGACTGACTTTTAAAACTACTACACTCTTAATAAAAACCTAAAGCCAAGTCTGATAACAAATCAGACCAGGAAAGTTTTTCAATTCATCCATCCATTTTCTATACCTGCTTATCCTACTACTGGGTCACAGGAAACCTAGAGCCTATCCCAGGAGACTACAGGCACAAGGCAGGGCACACCCTGGACAGGATGCCAGTCTATCACAGGGCCCAATCACACACACTACAGACAATTTAGAGATGCCAATCATCCTACAATGCATGTCTTTTGACTGGGGGAAGAAACCAGAGTACCCAGAGGAAACCCCCAAGGCACAGGGAGAACATGCAAACTCCACACACACATAGCAGAGGCAGGAATCGAACCCCCAACCCTAGACGTGTGAGGCAAATGTGTTAACCACCAAGCCACCGTGTCCCCCTAGTTAAGCTAATTGTACAAAATCACTAGAAGGACAAAAATTGAACAAGCAACAATGTAAGCCAAAGATAACAGGAATCTGTCTCAAACTACTTTAATATAATCTAGATAAATATAGCCTAGCTGATAAAATAAATTGATGCATTCAATCCCAAATCCAATCCCAAATCTGAAAACTACAAATTACTGAACCACACATGAGCCATCAACTATTAAAACAGCTAAACAGTATTAAACAGCAAAAACTGCAGTAAAAACTGTATTAAAATATACATATTGTATGAGTTTTCTCCTGTTTAATGTAAATATATTCAAATACTGCCCAGTGTGCTAGCATTTACATAACTATCCTCATGGATCTTATGATTTCTATTTACTTCAATTGGAGAATATTTGCCTCCACCAAAAAGGCGGTGATGAAAATATGCCAAGCCCAAAGTAGCATCTAGGATTTATATAACTATGCACAGCTGCTCTGTGACACAGCATGAGTAATCATTTGAAAAGATACAGTGGCTGGATTTACATCTTGTGCATACTAGATTTCATCTTCCCAAGCCTGTAGCTGTCACTTGATAGTGTAGATCTAGTTATTTGTTGGGGATGGGCAGATGATCAAATCATGGAAAAATGGGGTAAGTTAAAAATATACAGCATGGACATATTGCTGTATTAAAAAAAAACATTAGCAGGATATCTTCCCGATATTTAATAGAACTAAAGCAGCTACATTTACCAGATGGCCTTATCCAAGCGACTTACATTTCTATCTCACTTTATGTAACTGAGCAATTGAGGGTTAAGGGCCTTGCTCAGGGGCCCAGCAGTGGCAGTTTGGTGGACCTGGGATTTGAACTCACAACCATCCCATCAGTAGTCGAAGGCCGTAACCACTAAGCTGCCACATACCCAGCTAAGTATATCAGCAGACATTTATTATATATTACGTATTACAAGCTGCAAAAATTCTTTTTTAAAACATTTTTTCATATATATATATATATATATATATATATATATATATATATATGAAAAAAAAATAAATAAATAAATAAATAAATAAATAAATATATATATATATATATATATATATATATATATATATATATATATATATATTTTTTTTTTTTTTTTTTTTTTTTTTTTTTTTTTTTTTTTTTTCAAATATATATAGACATATATTTATCTCTGCAGTTGACTCACTTCTGGGTTTAGTCAGAGAAAGGGATGTTCCACTCACCCGAAGCTTTACATGCGTGCGTCTCCGTAGCCATTTCTCTCTGGGGCTGGAAGGGGAAAAGGAGGTGCAGTCTGAACTGTCTGCCTCCTGAGCCTTCACACAGTCACAATGCATCACCTGTCAATCACACAAACACAAATGGGCAACCAATGATCAGTGTCGGGGAGTAACTAGTTACATGTAACGAAGTTACGTAATTTAATTACAAAATAAATGTAACAGTAATTCGTTACAGTTACTGAGAAAAAATATGTAAATTACAGTTACTTATGAAAATGTTAAAGATTACAAATAGGGTTACATCTGAATATTTTCTTTAAAAAACTAGGATATGTTGAATAATATTAATGTGTTGCTAGAATTGGTTAAAGCGGTGCTATTCTGAGGCTTTTGATTGGTTCTCTGGTTTGAATTCGCGGCACCAAGTCTGCTAATTACATTCATCCACATTGCCGCTGAAAGCTTTAGGCTACTACAACCTGTCTGAGAGCTGGCACCATGGTGAGTGATAAAAATGTATTTCAGTGCTGGAAATGTAAAAATTATTTTATTCTGAAATCTGATAAGGGCACAAATCTAACAGTTCAGTGCAAAATGAGTTATCCAGCTGTTAAAATGCTTTGGACATCAAAGGCTTCAATGTGGAACCTGAGGAAGCATGTGCAGGTATGTAACCTAGCCTTTCTTTATTTTATAAAAGCATATGGGTTTTGTCATTATTGTGTGTGTACAGAAATAAAAACAGACCCTTTAGTTTCAAATGATATATTACTCGTTTCTGTATAATAAAAATGACAGAGTACTCAGTGGATTTACTGTAGCTGCTATGTGGAAAAAATCCACCATCGACCCAAAGTGTATTCAGAAATTGTATTCAAAACATTCATTACAAATGAGCTAGTCTGGTAGCTACCACATTGTTTCTCCTTGAAACGTGTTGATAATGACAGCATTGTAGCATTGTAAAATAACACACACACACACACACACACACACACACACACACACACACACAGATATAATTCATTTCTTTACCTAATTGCATTGACGGCTATGAGACACCAGTGTTTTTCTTTTATTAACTGTTTTAATAACTATTTTATTGCCTATTTGGGTTTATGTATATGCGTTATTTTTTCAGATTATGTTTTTTTTTTCAAGGCATTACTTGTCAGCATTACTTGTCAGTGTGTCCTGTCATAGCTATGCAAAGATTTGATTCCTAAAACAGTATTAAACAATTTTTGTTATGAAGTCTGGTGTTGTGGTGGCTGTGCTTAAAATGTAATGAATATAATCTTAATTCAAGTGATGAAAGATTTAGAAATTCTAACAGTAAACAGAGTTGAGTACTACTGAAAGGTTAACCCTGCCTGCTATAAATGTTTGGAAATGATTTAGTTGAAAATATCCATTAGAAACTTAAAAGTAATCAAAAAGTAATCAAATGTAATTTACTTTTATAAAGTAACTGAAAAGTTACACTACTTATTACATTTTAAATAGGGTCATTTGTGATCTGTAACCTATTACATTTCCAAAGTAACCTTCCCAACACTGCCAATGATCAATGTATTTCTCCATTTTAACATACTATATTATATAAATATCAGGCCTGTTTTGTGACACCTGATAAAATCCCTGATTACAAAAACATTTTCCATCCCAATAATAAAAAATCTATTTGAAAATGTAAGTGTGCTGCCAGTTTTGCATAACAATATGTCTCTGAAAAGGATTTATCCTGCTTATCTTCTTTCATGCTGTATTTAAATTTTTAGATAATAGTTGTTGTTTTTTTTTGCTTTCGGCTGCTCCCTGTTCGGGGTCGCCACAGCGGACCAACTGGTCCGCACAACAACTTGGCAAATGTTTTACGCCGGATGCCCTTCCTGACGCAACCCTCCCATTTTTCCGGGCTTGGGACCAGCACTGCATCCAGGGGCTGGGGTTGAGGCATTGGCTGGAATCAAACCCGGGCCTTCCGCATGATAGGCAAGTAACCTACCACTGAGCCACCAATGCCTCCTAAATTTTTAGATAATAGTAATCTGTATAATTCCAAAGAAATGAAGTACTGTGACAATAATTTAGAAAATATATTTAATAATACAGTAAAACGATGACTTTCTTTGATACTTGACTAAGAAAGACATTCAAAATGTTAAAACCCCTCTTCACATAATACATCATTCTTTCATTTATCTTTGAAAGAATGTCAAAGTAACTTGTCATAGATTCAGAGCCTACTGTACCACAGGAATACAAGATGCAGTACTGTTTTAAACCATAAATGGAAACTCTGGAAGCAGGGGTGTGCTTGGGCACCAGTTTGTGAATGGAGGGTGGAGCCAGAGCAGGTGACTGGTAAGGATTGAACAGTTGCCATAAACTTTTACTAAAGAATGCTTTGAGTGGTGTCATGGGAAAAATGGGGAGAGAGAGAGAGAGAGAGAGAGAGAGAGAGAGAGAGAGAGAGAGAGAGAGAGAGAGAGAGAGAGAGAGAGAGAGAGAGAGCAGTGTATGTATGCATGTGTGTGTATGAGTGCCTTGCTTTATATATACATCTTGCTTTAGATATATTCAAACAATCAGCATGAAGCCATTAAACAAGTAAACAAGCAAAATCATGAAATATTACAAAACAAAATAGAAGTATATTTGTGCCATAATGCCAAGCGGAATGATCTTAGATGTATGCATTACCTGTCTGAGCAGAAAGGCCACCACATCTGTAGATTCCCAATAGGAGGCATGAAACAAGTGAGGCAGAGCCACAGTGGGGAATGCAGTCAATACATCAGGACAATAAAGAGCATAGTCCAGCCGTTTAGTCCCCCACCAGCTACTGGAGACTGAAACACACACAGAGATACACACATGTATAATAAATGATTAATTGCACATGTAAATGTAGTTCAGCTTGACTTTTAGATTATGACTGAGAGAATAGCAGTTCAGAGTGGGTGTGGGCATGTTTAGCTTGTATAACATAGTCAGCCTACACACTCACTGTTGGCAGTGATGCAGCTGAGCTTGCTCTCCCAGCAGCCGGATGCTTGACTGTCTGTGCTGGTCAGACTTGCCCTGCGGCCTCTGCCAACCACCTGCTTCACTGTACTCTCTGTGTCATTTACCCTCGGGGAGAAAGAGAGCACAGTTTCTTCATCCAGGAACACATCAGGGTGGCTATGGATGTCATCAGCTAGAAGGGGAGAAATGTGAAAAGGCAGCATGGTGAGCAATGTCTCGGTTAAAATGAATCCACAACTGTAGATACAATTTAATGCTTTGCTGCTTATTCACAACACCCTGGCAAATCTTTCCAACAGGCTTGTATAATTAATAACTTCCTATCGGTTCCCTGTTTAATCTGGATTGGAGTTCTTTCTCATTTTAATTGCAGATTAGATGTTTTGCATTGACGCATGTTGATGCCAGGGCAAAAAAAATCTAACAGTAAATAGTCAGCCACTTAACCACTTTCTGTGAATAGAAACGATGACCTTATTCAATTGACCCGATTTCACAGGTATCCTCTTGCCCTACTTCTATTTCTGTGTGTTGAGAAAAAGTGATTTTAAACCCTTCAACAGCCTTTCTAATGTAAGCACTTAGCTTTAACACTTCACTGATTTTTCTGAATTATGTGTCCCTTTACCTGCCTGCCTCTGCCACACAGCCTATTATTCAGCATAGAGAAAACTAACAACTATTACATCAACTAGCTCTTCTTATTTTCAAGTCTGGTGAGACAGAAGTGATGTAGAAAGCAGGCGGTATGTGTAAATATGTGTAAATTCTAAGCAGGATATAAGATTGTGTTGTTTTTCAGACCTGGTTCTGTCTCTCAAAAGTAAAATATGTGCACAGATAAATGGCACTAAAATGTGTCTGTGATTGCTAAATTCACAGACAGACACACACACACACACACACACACACACACACACACACACACACACACACTGCAATACCTATCCTATACATCAGCTTGAAACTCCCAGTTTCCAGATTCAGCCTTTGTCATGATTACTCTCACATGCCACCCACATCTGTCTACATATGCTAATTTACTTGCCACTTGCTGCAAAGTCTTAATGTATTCCAGTTATTTTAAGCACAGTAAAATCCCAACTGTATCCCTTGAATCACAGAAGCTAGAAGCTGAACCTGTCCCCCAATGGATGTAGATAGCAGCTAAGCTTCGTTTATTCACTGAGCTCATCAGCTGGGACAAAAATGGTCAGAACAAAAGCTAATGGAGTGCCACTGCTGACATACTATACTTATCTTACATCAGGTGTAGGCTCCTTGTCCTGCATGTGTTACTGACTCCACAAAATCAACTGCACCATTTTGCCTACTGCTTAGAGCTCTGATGAAAAAATCGCTACTTTCTAAGCCCGAATTTCCCACAGATGATTTTTCTCAGCACAGGAGATATCAGAGAGGTCATTAGAGAGCCTGGAGACAGCAGATGAATACGGATACAGTGGTGCACTCTATATGCGACAGGTTTCCAAACCTGTTCCTATCCCCATGCACATTTTTTGCTTTCCCTCTTCTAACACACTCTAACCCAGGAGGGGTTGCTAATTAGCTGATTAGCTAACAGGAAAACACAAAATTATACAAGACAGGGAGTATTCCAGGACCAGGGTTGGACTAATATTCAGTATTTCTGAAAACAGTACAATTTGTAAGACTAATGTTCTTTTCAGGATTTGTATTAATATCTGTCTCAAGTAATCAGATCATAAGATTAGCATATTTTATATAGTATGTATTTAATATATTGAGTGTGCTCAATATATTGAGTGTGTCAGAAAGTACCAAATTAAATCTTCAGCCAAATTAAGCCTACAGAACAAAAGGAGATTGAAAATCCTTTCTATTGGACATGTTATATATTTGAGTCTAGAGTCATGTAGTCAAGTTCATTAGAGCTAATTTTTCTACACAAATGCTTGGTTGAGTGATTTTGCTGGTTTCTACGTTAACATTATCCAGAACCTAGACTGGTGGTGAGAAGCAGCTGCTGGGTTATTATAATTTATCCAGCACCTGGGTAAGTTTCATTACCCAAATAGAAACCAAAGAGAGATCATTGTAATAACACTGCAGAATAACGGGTTTTTTATTTTCAACCCAGAGAGTAAATGTATTTTCATATATATCATATTTCAGTTTGGGTATTTACTTCCCTCTCTTTCTGATTTCATTTTATTTTACTTCCCTTCCTCTTTCTTATGTAACCGCTGAAAACACCTGAAATGTGACCTGCATGCAATGCCTTACACCCTGATGACTCTATGAACATAACCAGTTCCAAATGACTGAATTTGAGAATGCAGTCTGTTGATTAAATATAAACAGTTCATTTGAATTTTTGCTTGGTATTTCCTAGTTTTGGGTCTGGTTTAGAACTGGTGAGTTAAAATTTGTTAATTTTGTGACACTGCTACAAAGAAATATGATTACAAGTAGGCACTGCAGATGTTTTCGAGACACAAGAAAATACCAGGTGTGAACAGCTATTCATCTCTGCCATCCACTTGTGATATGATCGCCCGAGGAGAATGTTAATACCAAGTCTGAACAGTACCATAGACACCAGTATCCTATGTACACTGTTTTCTAGTCTACACACTTCTCTGTTCTGTCTTTTGTTTTCTGCCTTCTGTCTAAACACTGTTTTAGACTGTAAGATATTCAATTCAATTCAATTCAATTCAATTTTATTTGTATAGCGCTTTTAACAAAGAGCATTGTCTCAAAGCAGCTTTACAGAACATAAGAAACAACACGCATACAATCAGACAAACAGTCCTAGATGTTAGACAAAGTGATGTTAGACACTTATCCCTAGTGAGCAAGCCTGAGGCGACTGAGGCGACTGTGGCAAGGAAAAACTCCCTTAGATGGTATGAGGAAGAAACCTTGAGAGGAACCAGACTCAAAAGGGAACCCATCCTCATTTGCGTGACACCGGAGATTATGATATGAACAATGTCCTTTCTGCATTTATGTACAGTCAATTGTGTGATGCATTAATATAGCTGTTAACATATTAACAGGTGTAAGATAATTGGAAAGACAAAAGAGGGCATAGGAGAAAAAAGCAAGACAGACAGTTGGTGCTGGAGAGACCAGCTGAAAGAAGACAAGCAAAGGACTGGGGCTCGATTCTCTGTACACTGAGGACAAAGTTTAGAGATCAGACCATAAAAAAATCCTGGTAAAGCTGCAAAAAGTAGGAGACAGAATGTTGAGAGACTCCAGTAATGTAAAAGACTCCTGGACATTGTCTGTCAACAGCACATCGTCTTCATGTCAATTTATATATGCCAAATGAATAATTTGCATTTGGAAACTAACCACAAACAAAATCTAGGTGCATGTCCAGAAAACCATTAACAAACAACCAGGCCAGCTTTTCCTGGATATTACAGACATTAATCCCATTTACAGAATTGAAGAGCGGATCTCTGATGACTATAATGATGAAACTACCTTACCCATGGGGCGGCTCCAGTACCACACCATGTGGCTACAGTATTTAATTACTGCATTAAACCAGAATGTGTGTGAGCATGTTTACTGATATCTATCCTCACCACATAATTCTTTTTTTAACTTACGGTCAATGGGGTGTTAATTAAGTCACATAATTGTAACTGTAATTTATTTTCTTGGAGGCTGTCAGTCACACCCCTTCAATCACATTTAAAAAATACTGATCTTAATTTTCATATTTATATCTTTAGTTGGTCACATAAAATTTTATATCTAGCAATCTAGCAAATAAAAGCACTTTTGTCCGTCACTCTGGATAAGAGTTTGCCAAATGCCAGAAATGTAAACATAGGCTCAGTCTATTTTCCTCACCAATCAGTGTAGAGCGACCATCGCCTTGTGGGTAGCGTTGGTATCGTGGAACAGGGAACGGAGGCAGCCGGTGAAAGAGAGAATGCAGAAGAGGCTCCAGTCTGGAGGCTGACGGGTCCGAGGGGTAGAACAGGTTGAAGATCTGAGAGCAAGCAGGCTGTAGCTGAGTCACTGCCAAAAAAAAGTGTGAAAAAAATTGCATATAATTGATTTTTTTTAATAAACAGATTGTTTTGTATAGAAAAGTGTAGTGAAACTGTAGCCACTGTAATGTAAGGAAAGCACTGCAATTCACTCTTTTGGGTCAGCCAAGTGTAAGCTAATAGTGCATGGAGATGACTGTGCAAGGCTGTAATATGACACACTCACCTTCAACTGATGGAAGAACGGTGCGTCTCATGGCTAACACTAGTCCAAGTGGACAACCTAGCAGGAAACATTCTGACACCTCGAAGTCAAAATGGCCTGGATTCATCACTGGACTGCTTCCTCCAGGGATAGGGTCTATTCCATCCTGGACCTGACTACATACGCACACACACAAATATATTTTATTAAAGCATGTATCAATAATAGTAGTTTGATAATAACATAAGTAAGATTTAGATACAAAAATCATTACATACATTGAAAGTTCTCATGAAATCAATAATAGGGTGGGTGTCTGGAAAAGCCATCAAACCTGAACATAATCCTAGCAAATCCTTTAGTCAACTATGTCATCCATAATATTAAGCAGCCTCAGCCATCATCCTTGACAATCAAATATGTGGAAACAGGATCTCTGGCTTATGCACTTCCAATAGCGAGCTGTGTAATGGAGCTGCCGTGTATCAACAGGTCCACTGACAGAATTTATATTAAAATTGGGATGTCACAGAAATTATTGTAATGAGATGTTAAGTCTATCAAAATCTAAACCCCTCGCAATCATTCATGGTCACGCTTCATATACAGTTTTGGAAAGTTTCAAAAGGCAGAAATATTAGCCTTGGAGGACTGACATAATGGGTTTGACATTTTAATAAAGAAAGCTGGATGGGTTTTTTCCTTAACTTTTTTTCATTTTGATTTTGTCATCAGTTATCAACCATGGTCCAAGAATGTCTCGAAAAACTAATACATCAGAGATAAAGAGTCAGCCAGAGAACAACTCTGCATCAAATCAAATCAAATCCTGGGCAGACATCCTGGAGTAAGCTGAATGTTTATTACTTCTCATTGTTTTCCCATTATTTGCCATGACCAAGACCAGGTCAGGAATTTCCAAGCCATGGTCTTGAATCGCAGTGTTTCATATTCATACAATAAAATTCCATTCAGAGTCTAAAAATCAGATTGAGAGACTCAACAGAATCTGCACATGTTTTGTTGTAATGTTCTATTATGTATATTATACAGTGGGGCAAAAAAGTATTTAGTCAGCCACCAATTGTGCAAGTTCTCCCACTTAAAAAGATGAGAGAGGCCTGTAATTTTCATCATAGGTACACTTCAACTATGAGAGACAGAATGAGAGAAAAAAAAAAATTCAGAAAATCACATTGTCTGATTTTTAAAGAATTTATTTGCAAATTATGGTGGAAAATAAGTATTTGGTCACCTACAAAAAAGCAAGATTTCTGGCTCTCACAGACCTGTAACGTCTTCTTTAAGAGGCTCCTCTGTCCTCCACTCGTTACCTGTATTAATGCCACCTGTTTGAACTCGTTATCAGTATAAAAGACACCTGTCCACAACCTCAAACAGTCAGACTCCAAACTCCACTATGGCCAAGACCAAAGAGCTGTCAAAGGACACCAGAAACAAAATTGTAGACCTGCACCAGGCTGGGAAGACTGAATCTGCAATAGGTAAGCAGCTTGGTGTGAAGAAATCAACTGTGGGAGCAATTATTAGAAAATGGAAGACATACAAGACCACTGATAATCTCCCTCGATCTGGGGCTCCACGCAAGATCTCACCCCATGGGGTCAAAATGATCACAAGAACGGTGAGCAAGAATCCCAGAACCACACGGGGGGACCTAGTGAATGACCTGCAGAGAGCTGGGACCAAAGTAACAAAGGCTACCATCAGTAACACACTACGCCGCCAGGGACTCAAATCCTGCAGTGCCAGACGTGTCCCACTGCTTAAGCCAGTACATGTCCGGGCCCGTCTGAAGTTTGCTAGAGAGCATTTGGATGATCCAGAAGAGGATTGGGAGAATGTCATATGGTCAGATGAAACCAAAATAGAACTTTTTGGTAAAAACTCAACTTGTCGTGTTTGGAGGAGAAAGAATGCTGAGTTGCATCCAAAAAACACCATACCTACTGTGAAGCATGGGGGTGGAAACATCATGCTTTGGGGCTGTTTTTCTGCAAAGGGACCAGGACGACTGATCCGTGTAAAGGAAAGAATGAATGGGGCCATGTATCGTGAGATTTTGAGTAAAAACCTCCTTCCATCAGCAAGGGCATTGAAGATGAAACGTGGCTGGATCTTTCAGCATGACAATGATCCCAAACACACCGCCCGGGCAACGAAGGAGTGGCTTCGTAAGAAGCATTTCAAGGTCCTGGAGTGGCCTAGCCAGTCTCCAGATCTCAACCCCATAGAAAATCTTTGGAGGGAGTTGAAAATCTGTGTTGCCCAGCGACAGCCCCAAAACATCACTGCTCTAGAGGAGCTCTGCATGGAGGAATGGGCCAAACTACCAGCAACAGTGTGTAAAAACCTTGTGGCGACTTACAGAAAACGTTTGACCTCTGTCATTGCCAACAAAGGGTATATAACAAAGTATTGAGATGAACTTTTGTTATTGACCAAATACTTATTTTCCACCATAACTTGCAAATAAATTCTTTAAAAATCAGACAATGTGATTTTCTGGATTTTTTTTTCTCATTCTGTCTCTCATAGTTGAAGTGTACCTATGATGAAAATTACAGGCCTCTCTCATCTTTTTAAGTGGGAGAACTTGCACAATTGGTGGCTGACTAATAATATACTTTTAATATATACCTTTAATATACTTTTTTGCCCCACTGTATGGGCAGATAATCAACTCATCACTGCTTCTCCAAGTATCCAGTTTTGGGAAGCAGAATTTGGGCATTAATCTCAGTGCTTTGCCAGTTAAAACCTCTAGACAACCCTCTTCAGTGGTAGTGATGGCAAGTTATAAGAGGGCATGGGAAAGAGCTCAAATGACCAATAGATGAGCCTTTGCTTCTCAACAGCATCATGGAAACTTGAGGCAAAGCCTGGACCGGGCTCCCATTAGTAAATTCCACAGTGATCATCCAAATTGTCCTACCGAGAGTCAGACACATAGGAGGGGCTGGTGTTACACTTCTGGTACCCACTGCCATATATCTAGCTACTGCAAGGAATCCCGTAGTCTATATCACAGAGAATCTCAAGCAACTGGGGGAAATTTCAAAACAGCACTAAATGCACATACTGCATGTTTACACAGGCACAGACAGTATAAGGCAGATGGGCCACATAATGGCAGGGTGCAGGAGATTGACACATTAACTGAGACCATGGCCAAGTGCCAGCTACACATATGGTCAGGCTTACACCAGGCTAAATTGATGTATGCAGTTGATTTAAATGCTTGTATGACATTTTGAGAAAATGTAACATAAAAGCAAGCATTCCTATCTTGTATTATCTTAGCTGTAATGAGAATATGCAGTAATACTGATGAAAACATAAAAATTTGGTTTGTGAAGCTTACTTGCTGAGAATTGGCTGCTGCTTGCTCTTGGAGGAGTCAATAGCACATGAATCACTCTGTTTGCGAGTGAGTCGTTTCCTCCTCACACAACTCCCATCAGGGGCTGAGATATCAGTGTTGCTTTTGCTGAGACGCTTACTGGAGCGTAGACCCAAGTTGGCCTCTTCTAGTAGCCCGGGGTTATTCTGTGTTGGATGGGAACATATATATCAGCTGGGACAAAAGAATCACCATTACAATTAACCCTTTTTTCCAAGTTAACCAAAAAACAATAACCAATCAGCTGAGGTAATGGACAGATAAGAGGGGAGTGGAGATAATCTAAGTAAAACTTAGCCAGGATCCAGCCTCAAGCTACACAGGAGTTTTAGTGTGAAATACATACCCTTAGGCTCTCTGTACTGCCGTGTCTCTCTCTGTGACTAGGACTGTCATGTTGTGGGCTGTTACTGAAACAAAGTGCATCAAAACATAGCACGCCACCCACACAGTCACCCAACAGACACACCTGGTCAACAGCACACACACACACACACAAACACACAAAAGTCAGAACCTACAGCAAAAACAATGTGTTATAAAAACAAAGCTCCACAGTTGGACATCTTAGTAGTGGGCACAGCTCGATAGGATTGTCAATAACCTTAATTACAGCAACAAAACATCTGCTGTGGATTCTTAATTACTTATTTGTCATGCATTAACTGTGCTTGGATTTCATTTGGATTTAGGAAAAGTCTATGAGAAACACCATCTTGAGTATTTTTTTTTTTTTCTTGATCAGGAGGTTCATTTGTTAGTCATGCAGCATCCACTCAGATGAGGCACCCTGAATATAATGATAAATAAAGGACACTTCCTCTAGAAATCACTTGCGCATTGTAAATGAACAACCATGTATTACTACAATTACCATGTGAGCTAAGGCACGAGGACAAATGGGCAGAGAGAGAGAGAGAGAGAGAGAGAGAGAGAGAAAAGAGAGAGAGAGAGAGAGAGAGAGAGAGAGAGAGAGAGAGAGAGAGAGAGAGAGAGAGAGAGAGAGAGAGAGAGAGAGAGAGAGAGAGAGTCCTCTCCCACTGTGGAATGACTCATCCGGTGATGACTCACACACCCCTACCAAATTCTCCCCATTACTACTGTGATGAGGCTTCCTTTTAATGCTGTACTAAGACCAGCTTTGAACAGCTTCTCAGTACCAAAGTTCTAACTGAGTTATTATAAGACATATAATAAAAGCTAGTAAATCCACAGTAAACCAACCTGGCCAGTGAAGCCTTGTCCTTCACGGGACTGCAGGAAGCTGTGGTAGACCTGATTGGCTTGGGCGATAACTACTGCCACAGCATCCTGGTAGTGTGGTGCTGCAATAGCGAGGAGAGGAAGTGCTGCCAGTGGAAGATGATCCACACTGCTCGACACGCAGCTTTCATCATAACTGTAAGGGTTCAGGCTGTGTCAGAAACAGAGATCAGATACCGGTCATGTAAGCAAAACCAAGGAAATTGTTACAATGTGGTGCAAATGCAAGCGTGATCATGAGCTGAGATGCCAGGCTTGCCTTACATAGATAACACTATTTTGCCTTCTTATCCAGAATCAATCTGGTGGGACAAAATTGAAAGAATTCCTTGCTCGGAGAGATGAAATTTGAGACAATGTCAGAGCCAAGGACTGGGTCTCCTCCAAGCCTAGACCCTTTATGCCCTTTAAATTCAGGTCAAACAGATAGCAGTAGCAGAAAGCAAATCATCCCTCATTTTCCATTCACATTAAAGATTATTCGTTCAAGATCAAGCAATATTGCAGCTTGATGCTCCTTGGATGTCTTTAACACTTGTTATTAAGTAACAGAATGTGGACTGCATGCATTGTCACTACATGTGATTATTATTACATAAAATTACTGCCAAGTTTTAAAGCATTGCAGCTAAATCTGTGTTTGTAACAAATGACAATCACAAAATTGCTAGAAAAAAGCATCACACATTCTAGGACTGTCAGTCCTAGCTTCTTAGTTTTTGGTCATTTTTACTGAGGCTAAAATTTCATATGCCTTCCTTGTTGTTCCTTGAGTTAGGTCAGGGCAACATGCAAGTATGATTCAAGCCCCAGTCCCTAAATGAATGTTCTACATTTTAGCATTCCTATACGGTTTGGATGTTGTATTTTTTTTTTCAGATTGCAATTGAATTCTTGGCTCAGCAATTAATAAATGTCAGAATACACACATTTCATTCTCTCTTAAATGCCAGCTGCAGCTGAGGTCTCTATGCAGCTTGTATGGCTCAGCGGAAGGAATGACTGCAGAAACAGTTTCATTCAGCAGCCTTGAAGAAGGCATGCAGCTGGAATGTAAGCAGGGTCACCTTTCTGATAAAATGAAATAGATGAAGATAAGCCTTCATTCAGAGTGTTCATCATTAGCTTTTAACCTTACAATAGTGCTGCTCTTTAAAAATTTCTAAAAGACATTCGACAGCAAACTCACACATTACTCTTTGGTATCACCTCTCTAAGTGACATTACTCTTCTCTCATCTCTCTTTCTAAGTGAGTGGATCACAAGATTAATGCCAGAGTCAAACCTGGCTGGGAGCCAAAACAGCTAAATTCCCAGGGCAGAAGGGATGGAATAGCTTCTCTCCCCTGTTAATCACAGCAACACAAGCCCATCACAGGCATCTACAGGTGTCATGTATGTGGAAGAGGGCACATGCAGGCCTGTGACACTGCATGAATAGCAGTTGAGATGCATTTGGCTGGCTTCACATCAGAGCATTTGGCTGGCTTCTCAGAGGAGGCATGTGTTAGCCTTTACCTATCACATTTTGTAGTTATGTGATGACAGTCGAGAGCTGGCTGATGGGTGGGAATTGACAGGTAACCAAATTAGGGAGAAAAAATGGGAGGAAAAGTGTTTTGGGATTGAGGCTTGATCTTTAAAGCAGCCAACAAAGAATTAAACATTTTTCAGCAGTGCTATTATTTTGGCTGCTCATTTAAAATTTGGGTGAAAGGAATGATCAGTTTTCCTGACATTAAGTCAGTGGTGGGACCTGGCCCAAGTACAAATAATGATATTCTGCCAAAAGTACATTACACACAGCATCAGAGCCTTAAAAGTAAAAAAACAAAAACAAAAAAAACAAAACAAAAAAAGGTATAAATGTCATTCAAACAAGAAATCCTTGAGAAAAGCAACCACAACAACATGGATCAAATTTTGCTATCATATAAGCCAGGTATGTCTAGCAACAAGAATGGCAAAAAAACAATGGACCCACAAGAAATGCATTTATTTTCCACTCCATTTTATGAGAAACTATCAGTCAGAGGCTTGTGCTAACTCTGTAGCTGCTAGATTCCTCCCAGAGGTGGACAGATGGGATTTATAAAGCTCACTGAATTTCAGTAAGATAACAAGAGCTATACGAAAACAGAACAATGGCTGGATGCCGAATTCTACAAATGTTTCTGAAACTTAATTGGCCCTGACCTATGTGATGTCTGTGAGTATTGATCAAAAGACTCATCCTGTATCTGTGTTGATTTTAAAATATTACCCAAGGCATTGACCTACCTATCAACCATAATGCATGAAGCCCATGAAAACCAGACATAAGCCCTACAAGTTTTTTCCGTGTTCTATAGTTCAATATATGATCCAAATAAACAATAAATGCTTCTTGACTTGATTTATTTTTGATAACAGCTTCTGGTTTTCTAGAGGTGGCTCAAGTTAAACTAGAAGCTTATGTAGATGATATGCCTGTTTTATTAAACACACAGATGACATAATAAATGTACCTAAGCTATCAAAAAGCTACATGTGCCCACAATATTGAGGCAAATCTTTACTTTTTGGGGTCTGGCAAAAACAGGATTTTATCAGCTCCTATAACAATGCAAGTGCTTCAAGGATGGTTTTACAATTGTCAGAGTTGAATCTTATTGAGGAATACAATATGACAGATAAAGAACAACTACGAAGAATAAGCAGACCGTGTTATAAGACAGTTACAGGGATGAAAGTAGATCTCTTATAGCTTACAGAGGGAAAATATGTGTTGTTAATAACATACCAGCCTCAATGCTCTGCTATAAAAGTACTATTCCAGATACCCCTGGAGCCTTGCTGATGCATATTCAAGTCTTTTGTCAAGTCACTGCCGCCAACCTTCAGTAGTTTTACATCTTTCAGCAGTATTTTTGTCTTATTGTCAGTTGTTTCAATCATCATTTGGTTGCATTCATTACCATAACAAAGTTTGATTGATTTTCTGTCTGTAGATGTTGTCTCATTTTTAATATTGCGTATGCATAGTATTGTGCATAAACAATGCATACACCTGGTTCCATGCATAGAATGTGATTTATCAAGCTTTGCTTGTGCATGAGAGCCTGACTAAACTGAGATGCTTCAATCCCACTTACTGTCAATTATATCATTAATTGAGAGAGTAATTACATGATTATAGTACTCACAACAAGGTGCAGAATGGTGACACAGATGAAATGTAAAGTAGGATGATATATCAAGCACATCAAAAGATCGATTGGGATGAGCCTTGTTTGAAGGTTTGTCTCATGCAACATCACTGAGATCTCTAGTTCATGGTCAGTGAAGTTTATCTTTGACCTTTTAACATGCTCCATGTTTTAACAAGCACTCCCTCAAGCAGGTCTTTTTAAAGGGAAATTGTTTGTTATAAAGGGGACTATAAAGCAAACGAATATGGCAATGCAATCAACATCCATTATGTACAACTTTGCATACCCATGTGTGATAAATATCAGTGTTCTTATGTACACTGGTGGTTCTTATGCACAAATGTAGTACTTTTTATTAGAGCACCATTTTGTCCCTCTGCCCTACTCGGTGAGGTATTTTCTATAGCTGTGTTGTGTTGCCATTATTTATTTGAGTTGTATGATCAAGTAATTATGTAAGCAGTTGCTGGTAGAGGCACTTTAGCATGCTGTCACTGTTTTGCTGTGCTGCTATTTTGCTAATGAAATACGGAATATTTACAAGCCTACAATATTTTTAAGTCACAATACGCTGTTTTCCATAAAGATGTCCAACTTATTTACAGTAGTGACTTTTTCCCTAAAGGACATCATTATCCTTTGACTGCACATCTGCCACCTATAAAGCCAGAACTGGAAAGAAGAAAAAACAGAAAGAAAAAGACTAATGAGAAGATATAGACTAATGAGGCAACCAAGGTATTGAGCAACAGTGGCTCCTTCTACAATATGTGCCCTCATTAACACTATGGGCATATAGCAGACAATCCTGTAGAGATACATCTTTGTATACATCTTTGAGGCTACAAAATACATATTGTAGCCTCTGTGCTTTGAAAGACAAAACCTTCAAAGCTTTAGAAATTCAGTATGCTGAGCTCCCTACTTGGATGCTCTACAGGTGATATCTCTCAGCTCTCAAAATAGCCAAGCTTTAGCTGGGGTTAAGCAAGACAATCAATATCACCCTTTTTCAATGGCCAAAACCTGTTGGAGGCTATTAGGAGCACCTGTTCGCATGAATATCTTATAAAAGGATAACAAACAACAGCAATGTTAAACCTTAATCTACTAAACTAGATTGTGTACACGTTAGCATGTCATGCACATTTATGTCTTACCAACTTCAGAACAACATTGTGAGCTAATTGGGGAAATGACAGCAGATTGTGTTTTTTATCATGGCTTAATTGACATAACCTTTTAGAAGCATCGGTAAGCCGGATAGCACATGACTGACTACCATCAGAAACTGACGTCTCCCCAATTAGCAAACAAGCTGCATATGATACATGTTGTTCATGTAGTGCCTACATTGGAAGGTGTGCTACAAGAACACTCTGCTTCCTCTGAAAACTGAGGCTGTTGTATGGCAGAGATTATCCATTACTTCTATGAGCGGTTCAGTGTTGTGCTGAGGGAAAAGCCATGTGGATGCTTGTTTGTGTTGTTATTTTTCTAACCAGCTCTAATTGGTTGGTAAAAATTTGGACACTGAATTATTAAATTATTTAAGTTAAAGCACACATCCAGCAACATGTTTTCATTTACTCATTTGGGGGACATCTCAGACAAAAGTTCTTTCCTAAACTTAAGACGCATTAAGCCCATGACCTCATTTACAACTGAAGTTCATCTACAGCAGGGGAGTCTGATCTTATTCAGAAATAGCCGGTGTGGGTGCAGGTTTTAATTCCAACCAAGCAGAAGCCACAACTGAGTCCGCTAAAAGCCGAAAGCAACTAATTAAACAGGTGGAATCAAGTGTTACACAATTTGAATAAAAACCTGAACCCACAACAACCTGCCTGATTCTTGTCGCCTGATGCCTGATTCTTTTATTTGTACCATGTTGAAATGACTGCATTTTACAGAATTCATCTCACCCCAAAGATGCTCCTGAAGTCACCTTCAGATATAACTATGGAAGCCAATGATATACACATGATTAATGGCATTGTCTGGTTGTCTGGTGGCCCATCTGAATGTAAATTACTATATCAAAGAAGGTATGAACTTGGTTAGCAACAATATTCACCATCCATACCTTCAGTACAATATTCCCCATCCATTCATGCCTTTCACACATTCTCCAATGAATATCCACTGTACTAGTGTGTTTTTGAAAAGCATTCTACACAATATCACACGGCCAGGAATGCAGGAACCAGTGGATTCAGACCACTGACCAGTGGACACATGCCTTGTTGTTCATCAGTTGCTGTAATCCGCTAAAGGTAGTGCATTCTGAGATGACACTGAGAGTAATCCTGACCAGAATAAAGCATTTGAGCACACATGAACGAACATATCAAATATTCATATTAATGTTGAATTCAGATAAGATTGCATTGATGTGTCTTGTATGTTTACTTGCATTGCTATGATCCACAAGCTGTTTTTTATCAACCACATCACAAACCACTGGTAGTCTTCTGTTCTTTGCACTATTGTTAGTGATGACAACTTTCAAGTTGTGCATTAAAAGCCCCAGAATACTGCCAAAATTGCCATGTCTGGTGCCATCTATTATGCTATATTTAAAGACATTAATTGTGCCTATTCAAAAGCTTAAGTTCATCCATTTTTTACATGCCCTGTAAGCACTTTATCCTGATCAGAGTTACTCTGGATGGGAGCCTAACCTGGGAACAATGGGCTTAAGGTTGTCAGTCCATCACAGAGCAAAGATCAAGCAATAATAAATGTTTCATTACTTTAATTTTCAAAAGACAATGTTTCCATACAATGCACAATGCATTCTGACCATTAACGTTTCAAACTGAGACAAATGGGAAAATGACAGGAATAGAAAAGGAACAAGAAGAATGAGTTCTCAAAAACTCAAAACACCACTGAATATAAAGACGCTCTTTAAAAAAGACTGCTGAAGCTTGCACTTAGAAAGACCATTATTATCTTAAGCAGAGACACGAATTAAACACTGGCAATAATAATTATTTTAATTTTAACTGATTAATTGTTCTACCAGTTATGTATTCATTTGTATTCTTGCTGCATAACAACAGAGCAGTCATACAAATCGTACATTGTGCTCTGAAGATTTCTGTGGCTTTTCACCTTGCACTAATAGTCTCCAGCAGAAAGTTAGTTACGTGAGACACTAAATTAGCCTGCTAGTTTAATGCTAACCATTTTTTTTCCAAGCAGGAAGGAGTAAAATACAACTGAAGAATATTCTTTAATCTCTGTCCAAGGAAAAATTGTGTTCATAGCTTTCTGTGAACATCGATTATGCTCCCAAGGTTGGACAGTATACAGAGATTAAGAATTCTTTAGCAGTTATATTATCTCTGTTTAATGACTGATTAATACCTTTGTGTCCTTGTGCATAGTTTTTTACCGAATGTCTCTCAAAAGCATGATGGCTCAACTTTACCTTTTCTTTTTGCGTTTGTAAAAATGTAAATAAATAGATAAAAACATGATAAGCTGTCTCATCTAAGAAATATCAAGTCAGTAACTGTTGGACTGCAGCCACAGTACTGTATATGCCTCAGGAGTTTTTTACATGCCATTGCTTTGGTCAGCTCTCTGCTGACACCACAGTCATAGCAAGAAAAATCCATGCTTTATTTAGCAAAGTCACAAAAGATCACCCCAATGCATTCATGGTTATTTCCAGATATTTCTGTTTCTACTAGTTTCTGTGACAAATTTAGTGGTGACAGAGAAAGGTCTGCAGAATAGCTTGCTGGATGTAGACTGAGAAATGCTATGTGCATTGCATGGAAAGGACAATGAAAATTACTATTCCAACAAAAGCAGTGTGCCACATAATGGACCTAAAATAAAAACATGCTGAATTAGAAAACAGAGGCCTTGAGGTCAAGAGAAAAGAATCAGATGGGTGAGGCTTGTAATAAAGAAGAAAATCTGCAGGAGGAAGAACAATTATATGGACAAAAAGGTTAGAACAATATGAAGGAAGTATGGAGTGAAATAAAGACCATCACTGGAACAAAGAGGGTGGAAAGACGTTTGTTCTATTCTGTCATTTTGCCAGTTTACATAACGCGTGCGCACACAGACACACACACACATCTATATGTGTACAATACTCTGCTTTATACAAAGAGCCTTCTTACATGAAGTCAGAGCTATAATAAGGACTGTTTTTCTTCAGGGCCTGTCCTGACTTTGTCCTGGATCACTTCCTCTTTCCTCTCCTGTCTTGTTCTAGATAGTTATAAACTTCCAAAACAATACTAGATCATTTTCCACATTTCTGTAATTTCTCAAATGATGCTCTCATTGTATTTCATGTATAAATTAATGCTTATGTTAATATCAAAATTATCAATGATTCTCTATGTCATTTGTATGGGGAGTAGAAATGATCAGTGTAGTGTTCAATGAAGTGTTCCCCATCAATTATTTCCAATTATCTGTATGCCATGAATCAGTCAGCCAAATGAGCAAACTTGTACCAATCAGTTTTATTTACACATTTGCATATTTCCCCCAATGAGCATATCATGATTTTCCTCTATCCACTAAATGATTCACATATATTTGTAGCATGTATAAAATATTTTTCTACCAATGGGTGATATTAAGAATGTATACAGAATACTGTGAAATATTTACTTAAACCAGACAAATACTATCACTATTCTATAAAACTATTTAAATTCTTTAATATGATATCCTTATTCATGATCAATCTCAGTGACTCACTTGGAAACCAGGGAGAAGGCCTCTGCACATACAGCAGGACAGGGCACCAGCTTGATAAGTATCTGGTGTGTGGCAGCTTCAAAGTGCGCCTGTGCCACTTTGTCCAGCACTGAGGACAGAATGGCCACATCTGCCGCCTTTGCCTGCAGGTCACCACTGGCCAGGTCCAGAATGTTCCCCCCATGAACCACCAAAACAAGCACCTGGGTCTTACATCTTGTCTGGAAAAAAAAAAAGAGGTTGTAGAGATATTTCAACTTTTTTAAGGAAAACAGAGTTATGTACATTGATGTAAATGTACACTATAAATACATCTTGTGCATTATGTCTGTCCACATTCATCTTCATGTTTATTTTCAAAACAATATTGTTGCTTCCAAATTTCTGGCTTGTAATTTACAACATATGTTAACATACAGTATGCTGTACAAAAGCAAAATTAATAGAGAGATTTTTGGAAACTACTGCTATATTGAGTTTTACCTCAAGGATTTCTAGTCCATCAATGTTTCTCTGGTGGACACACCTAGGCTTGTCACCACGGCACAAGCTCTCTGAACATTAGAGAGACAGAGACAGAGACAGAGAGAGAGAGAGAGAGAGAGAGAGAGAGAGAGAGAATAAAATAACCATTACAGGTCATGTCACGTAAATACACAGGTAAAAAAGTGCACAAGAGCACAGATCCAGTACTGTCCTCTCCCAAATAAAATGACAGAATCTGTTAATAAATTGACAAAGGGAAAAACATCTCAGGTGTGTGTACAGGAGGTGTACGTTTACAGGATGAATGTACAGGATGAATTAGTACAAAGTTTGGTTCTCCATCAAGTGTGCTGTCAGTGTCTCTGAGCCAAAACAAAACAATTCACCCTCTTGTCCTGTATCTAATCATCTGAGATTTCCACAATCTCTACTTCTGCCATAACTCACACTGTCCATCTCATGTTCTCACTGCCCATAGCTCTTTTTCTGACTAATACAATCAGTATACAGACAGATAGTATGGCTCACAAGTGGAGGCTAAGAGATCTGCTACCTGACCAATGATTCTGAACCCCAGCCTGTCCTACAATATATAAGCCAATGAGAGATAAATAGTAACATTTTTGTTGTTCTTAATTAACACAAAAAAGGCAGTGTATGTGCAGAGATGAAGAGGACAGTCTCATAATAAAAAGATTCAAATTTCCATTTTATTTTTCAATAAAATTATGAAGAACATCACAAAGAAAATGCTTAATAGGCAGAACATCATTGCTCACGCAGATTAGCTAATAATGCAAGACACAGTCATTGGCATCAAAAGCATGATATGTAAAACAAAAACATTTAGAAAACTAGAGGGATTAGAGTTCACAGGATGAGTGTACGGTCAGGGTCAGTGTACAACTCAGTTATCCATCTAGAGCGTGCTGTCAGTGTCTCTGAGCCCAAACCATTACAATTCTCCTGCTTGTCCTGTATCTGTTCATCTGAAATTTCCACATTGTCTTTTATTGTCTCATAACTCACTTTAGACAGTCTCATAACTGTCTCATAACTCACTGTGGACAGTTGCCCAAAAAAGCCTTGAGAAAACATTTTTGTAGTATAGACTGTGTGCTGTTTGTTAGTTTACTATTGCAATGGTTATCTTACAATCATGAGTCTTATTTTGTTCAAGGATGTGACCACTCCGTGACCCTTCCTTCTCTTGTAAGTAATATGACACAGCCTTGTGGGAAAGAAGGAGGACACCCAGTGTGCTGAGGACTTTCCTCTGAGTGATTAATAAATCATTAAAAAGTATGCAGTGCATTTCAATCATGCAACATGAAACACAGTAGTGAGAGAAACACTAACACTGAGCTGACCTCAATAGTCATTGTAGAGATACAAACTTTGAAGAGTGGAAAGTTTCTGGAGCAGCAGGCGCAGCTCAACCCGAGGAGGGCTGATGTTGACGTCACTCTGCGGGTCCCACTTGGATTGCGCATCCTGTCCTCTGGGTTCCAGCTGGGGTCTAACGACTGAGGCCAATGCCACAAAATCCAGCCTGATTCTCTTCCACCATCACTTCCAAAGCTCATACTAACAAAGATGTTTGAGGTTTTAAGCTCTCCTGTCTCATCTTCACCATAGCCATAACCAGGACACCATTGGTGACTAATTTTTGAAAGTTGGACTGAACATAAATTTGACATTCAATACATTTCTGGAGCTACAGCAGGTAGACAGAATCATTCCAAGTCACTCTTTTAATAACATCATTCATGTTGGCACAGTGTCGTGCCATTAAAATAAACTTCATTTTTCCATCTCTGATCAACAAACCTAAAATGCAATTCACATTTTTAACAATAGCATAGAGGCCCCTTTATTGTCCTTAATAACTGACTAAAAAGTTTCAATTTCTGTTAATCTCTGATCTCCTGGTTGTGCAATTTCCATCCACAACACTCTCTAGAGTTTATACAGAATGTTGCATATATATATATGTATATATATACAGGTGTGTCTCAATAAATTAGAATGTCGTGGAAAGGTTCATTTATTTCAGTGATTCAACTCAAATTGTGTATTAAATAAATTCAATGCACACATACTGAAGTAGTTTAAGTCTTTGGTTCTTTTAATTGTGATGATTTTGGCTCACATTTAACAAAAACCCACCTATTCACTATCTCAACAAATTAGAATACTTTACTGTACATGTACTTTTGCTTTAATTACTGCCTCAATTGGGCGTGGCATGGAGGTGATCAGTTTGTGGCACTGCTGAGGTGGTATGGAAGCCCAGGTTTCTTTGACAGTGGCCTTCAGCTCATCTGCATTTTTTGGTCTCTTGTTTCTCATTTTCCTCTTGACAATACTCCATAGATTCTCTATGGGGTTCAGGTCTGGTGAGTTTGCTGGCCAGTCAAGCACACCAACACCATGGTCATTTAACCAACTTTTGGTGCTTTTGGCAGTGTGGACAGGTGCCAAATCCTGCTGGAAAATGAAATCAGCATCTTCAAAAAGCTGGTCAGCAGAAGGAAGCATGAAGTGCTCCAAAATTTCTTGGTAAACAGGTGCAGTCACTTTGGTTTTCAAAAAACACAATGGACCAACACCAGCAGATGATATTGCACCAGTCACAGACTGTGGAAACTTAACACTGGACTTCAAGCAACTTGGGCTATGAGCTTCTCCATCCTTCCTCCAGACTCTAGGACCTTGGTTTCCAAATGAAATACAAAACTTGCACTCGTCTCAACAGTCCAGTTCTTCTTCTCCTTAGCTCAGGTAAGACGCCTCTGGCGTTGGTTCAGGAGTGGCTTAACAAGAGGAATACGACAACTGTAGCCAAATTCCTTGACACGTCTGTGTGTGGTGGCTCTTGATGCCTTGACCCCAGCCTCAGTCCATTCCTTGTGAAATTCACTCAAATTCTTGAATAGATTTTGCTTGACAGTCCTCATAAGGCTGCAGTTCTCTCGGTTGGTTGTGCATCTTTTTCTTCCACATCTTTTCCTTCCACTCAACTTTCTGTTAACATGCTTGGACACAGCACTCTGTGAACAGAGTGTTTATTCTCCAAATAACTCTAATTTCATGTTACAGATAAATGTGTTCTTCTTTATTTTATGTGTATAGACTCTTGTTCTTTTTCCAGGTTACCTTTCTGTCCACTAATGTTTGCCTCTTAGAAAAGCCACAGTCTTTCAGGAAGACCGTAAAGGCTTATGTCATGCTTGAGCTGTAGTTAGACTGAAATTTGAAAGTTAAGTTGCACAACATAAATGCAATGTTTAGGTATTATTATTATTATTATTATTATTATTATTATTATTATTATTATTATTATTATTTTTCATTATTATTATTTTGTTTTAGGTTGTACTATGTTTACGTTTTTTTAAGTAATTGCGTTTTTTTATTTATATATTTATATTTGCATTTTGAATGTAATATGTGGGGGCACGGTGGCTTGGTGGTTAGCACGTTTGCCTCACACCTCCAAGGTTGAGGGTTCAATTCTCGCATCTGCCTGTGCCTCAGGGGTTTCCTACAGGTACTCCGGTTTCCTCCCTCGGTCCAAGGACATATATTGTAGGTTGATTGGCATCTCTAAATTGTCCGTAGTGAATGAATGAGAGTGTGTGTGTGCCCTGCGATGAGTTGGCACTCCGTCCAGGGTGTATCCTGCCTTGATGCCCAATGATGCCTGAGATAGGCACAGGCTCCCTGTGACCCGAGAATAGATCAGATAAGCGGTAGACAATGAATGAATGAATGAATGTAATATGTCAATTAAATGCACTAAATGGGTTCAGATTTTATTTTCATTTTTCTAAATAGGAAACAACTTAGTTGTTCATTTTAAGAGACCTGTCTTATTTTCTCTTGCATATTTAGTATTCCTCTTTAATAAAAAAAAAAAAGTACTTTATCCGATTACTCGATTAATCGATGGAATAATTGGTAGAATACTCGATTACTAAAATAATTGATAGCTGCAGCCCTAATATATACAGTGGTGTGAAAAAGTGTTGGCCCCCTTCCTGATTTCTTATTTTTTTGCATGTTTTTCACACTTCAACGTTTCAGATCAAACACATTTAAATGTTAGTCAAAGATAACACAAGTAAACACATCATGCAGTTTTTAAATGAAGGTTTTCATTATTAAGGGAAAACAAAATATAAACTACATGGCCCTGTGTGAAAAAGTGTTTGCCCCCCTGTTAAAACATAACTGTGGTTTATCACACCTGAGTTCAATTTCTCTAGCCACACCCAGGCCTGATTACTGCCACACCTGTTCGCAATCAAGAACTCACTTAAATAGGACCTGCCTGACAAAGTGAAGTAGACCAAAAGATCCTCAAAAGCTAGACATCATGCCGAGATCCAAAGAAAGTCAAAAACAAATGAGAAAGAAAGTAATTGAGATCTATCAGTCTGGAAAAGGTTATGAAGACATTTCTAAAGCTTTGGGACTTCTGCAAACCACAGTGAGAGCCATTATCTACAAATGGCGAAAACATGGAACAGTGGAGAACCTTCCCAGGAATGGCCGGCCGACCAAAATTACCCCAAGAGCACAGCGACAACTCATCCAGGAGGTCACACAATACCCCACAACAACATCCAAAGAACTGCAGGCCTCACTTGCCTCAGTTAAGGTCAGTGTTCATGACTCCACCATAAGAAAGAGACTGGGCAAAAATGGTTTGCATGGCAGAGTTTCAAGACGAAAACCGCTGCTGAGCAAAAAGAGCATAAAGGCTTGTCTCAGTTTTGCCAGAAAACATCTTGATGATCCCCAAGACTTTTGGGAAAATACTCTGTGGACTGACGAGACAAAAATTGAACTTTTTGGAAGGTCTGTGTCCCATTACGTTTGGCGTAAAAGTAACACCGCATTTCAGAAAAAGAACATCATACCAACAGTAAAATATGGTGGTGGTAGTGTGATGGTCTGGGGCTGTTTTGCTGCTTCAGGACCTGGAAGACTTGCTGTGATAAATGGAACCATGAATTCTGCTGTCTACCAAAAAATCCTGAAGGAGAATGTCCGGCCATCTGTTTGTGACCTCAAGCTGAAGCGAACTTGGGTTCTGCAGCAGGACAATGATCCAAAACACACCAGCAAGTCCACCTCTGAATGGCTGAAGAAAAACAAAATGAAGACTTTGGAGTGGCCTAGTCAAAGTACTGACCTCAATCCGATTGAGATGCTGTGGCATGACCTTAAAAAGGTGGTTCATGCTCGAAAACCCTCCAATGTGGCTGAATTACAACAATTCTGCAAAGATGAGTGGGCCAAAATTCCTCCACAGCGCTGTAACAGACTCATTGCAAGTTATCGAAAACGCTTGATTGCAGTTGTTGTTGCTAAGGGTGGCCCAACCAGTTATTAGGCTTAGGGGGCAAACACTTTTACACACAGGGCCATGTAGTTTTGTATTTTGTTTTCCCTTAATAATAAAAACCTTCATTTAAAAACTGCATGATGTGTTTACTTGTGTTATCTTTGACTAATATTTAAATGTGTTTGATCTGAAACATTAAAGTGTGACAAACATGCAAAAAATTAAGAAATCAGGAAGGGGGCCAACACTTTCTCACACCACTATATATATCTATCCTGTGAGGGTTTTGGGATGAGAGGTCTGAGGAGAATGGCCAGATTTCTTTTAGCTTACAGGAAGGTTTTGATAACACAAATCACAATAGAAGTCACAATGGTACACACCTGCACACATCTGCATCCATTGTTCTATACAACCTAATACTGCACAGATACATCTATTTCTATAGCTATCTATATAGCACTTTCTTACAGTACACATAAGCAAATTCAGCTTTTTCTTTATTTGGACTGTGTGCTTAGGTTTAATAAGCTTATCTGTGTCCATTTTCCTTCCATTACATCATAGTTCTCTTAGGAGTGGAAAAAATGCCGCACTGCTTCTGGAGTAGTGGAAAATCAATGACCAGATGATCAAGCATGCCTCCATAAAAGGACAGCCTTGCTAGTACGCTTAAACACACCACCTCATGGGCCTCAAATCCCAAATTTTCTTTGTTATATTGTGGCTTTGTCTCATGTCTACTCAACATATTCTGTATTAAAATGGTAGCACTGGCAAGAGAAATAAGAAAAGTTAATTAATTGGGATATGTCATGGAAAGCAGATTATAATTAAAAATACTGACTGAATGAAGCTGATATTATTACAAACACAAATTAGCAGAGTGTGTGTGTGTGTGTGTGTGTGTGTGTGTGTGTGTGTGTGTGTGTGTGTGTGTGTGTATGGCAAAAGCCTTAGATGACCATAGTGGATAAAGTCTTTGATGGTGTCTGGAACCAGCTGGAGGGCATTTTACTTTCTACAAAAGCCTTCTGGATTAATTAGTTTTCTGATGTAAGTTATTGATCCCTGGCATCAGCTCTAATCCAACCCTGACCTGCTGGAAACAAAACAGGTTTTCTTTTTCTAATTTCTAATTTTCTTAATTAGAAGGTCTAGATTCCTCTGAAGCTCCTACCCTGTTATAACATTTATGTGCGAAATAACTACCTTGATTACCTAACTAACTTGATTACTTTAGGAACAATTCGTTAGCTTAAAGGACTGATTAAACATGGCATGGAAACTGGAGATAGAAAAAAAAAAGAACATAAAGAACAGGCTCTCTGTTTACTGGCTAATTTTAGATCCTTTACAGTACCAGCAGAGACAAGCTCATGTCAGTAGACCAGACCAGTGCAGTTAAGTTAGAGTAAAAGAGTAAAATAATTTTTTAATACAAATCTCAATCATCAACACTATGAAGCTGCAGCATTGAAGATGACAGAGCAAATGATAGAGCACAGGATGTAGTATTATCCATCAGTCCATTAATCTATCAATTCATCTGCATATATTCTCTGTCTCACATCTCACAACACAGATACGCTTCCAATTTAACAAATTAACAGCAACTCTGAACTCACATCCATGAAGAAACAACCCCTGTTCTCCTGTCCTTAACTGTCATTATGCACTGTGTCACACTCCCACTATCAATAACATTTACCAACATGAGGAACAAGAACAAACACCCAGTGTTTATTTTGTGAATACAAGTTAGACAATTACACCTACAGGAGCTTGTTGGACCCCCAGGCCTACAACCCATCCCCATTGAGGCGATAACAGCTTTTCAAGGAAGGCTTTATGTGTTCCCACTCAGTGACAAGAGCATTTATGCTTAACGGCACTGAGCTCTTCAGTCTGACCCATTCTATTTGCCTACAGAGACTGCTTGGCTATGTGTGTGATCCTATACACCTGCCAGCAATTGGTGTGGCTGAAAAATGATCTTATTAATATGTTCTTAAATGATTGACATCTGCTTTCACACAGTAAAATAGTACTGTCTAAACCTTTGAAAGCATAAAAGTCTGGTAAACTATGCAGGATAGATGTGGACTGCAAAATGAAACACCAGACACTGTGTAAAAGAATATACCTAAAAGCAATGAACTCCCCACCCTGAAGCACGGCTCAGAACGTTTAACAGCTTGTGTCTGCTAGCACCGGAACACCCACCACTGGCATTTTCGAGCCTTTTCAGCAGCATTTTCTAATTAATGTCTGCCTTTGGCACACCAGGCTTTGACAGACTAATTAATCTATCGCCCACTGAACACCTACTCCTTTCCACGCTCAGTCAAGATAGAAACATGGAATCCAAGCTCTCTCCACTTTCTTTCATTTCAACCCAATTTGCATGAACACAGAAACAAAACAGCAAAAACTGCATTGCATGTGGAACAATAAATATGAACTGTAATATAAATATTTATATGGAATAAATTTTACCAACCATGTAAATAAAATCTGGTGCTATAACACTTTCTAAAGTATATAAACTCCAAGGAGTCAAGGAGCAGAGAGAGAAGCAATAAGTGGAAATTGAATCTTTTGTTAATTTTCTTTCAGGAAATCACATCGTACTTCAACATGTCATTTAAGAACAGATATGATTACTTAAGCAAATGCACATAATCTTCATGTTGGTATCTCAGTTATTTAATGAGAATAAGATGTGACAATGAATTTGACATGTTAATGGGCACTCCAGTTACAAGCAAGCACCACAGAATAGTAATGAGTAATCAGGGAAATTTTCAACTCCAAAACACCAAAGACTCATTATGAATTCATTGAGAGCAAATGCAAAATACTGTTTTTCTGCAACTTTCATGCTGTGTTAAAAAAAATGCTTGTTCAAATTGCTGCAATTTTACTGTTCATCTTTACCGTTCAAATAGAAATAGAACCAGGTTCTGACACTGAGAGAACATATGAATGCATTGAGCCTCAAAAATAAATTATATTTATCACATGCCCAATGCTGCATTCCCTGTACATCAAGGATCTGTGAGATATCATTGTCAAAAATGTGAGATATCATTCAACATTACCAAAGACCCCTGTTTGATTCCTTGAAAATTTTTATCCTGTCCTGTCATCAATTTTAGAGGGTCAAGTGTGGTTCTTCAAATTGTTCCATGGTACAACTAATGTTTTGGATTTTTTTTTTTGTAGCCCATGTCGCAAATTAGATCCCGTGCATGCCTTGTAAGCTCTTTGCCAGCTTCAGCAGTCAGAGGAAACCAGGAAGACCCTACGGAAAGCTTGTCTTATTTTTACATAAGTTTGAATGCAATTGGTTAATTATGGGCACATTCTCCATTATTAAAGTGTGTTCACACCGGTGCAATTGTCTTCTTTTGGTTTTTTTCTTTTTTCATAAAACATTTCATTTGATTTTCACTTTAATTTCATGGGTGCTATATCATATTAAAGATTTACCCTTTTTTATTTCACAGAATCCTGCAATTTTAACAGGGGTGTGTAGATTTTTTATGTCCATCATATTACTGCATGGTTATTTTATTGTACTAGCTAAATCATTATCACTATGTAATGTGTCTGTTTAAAACCTTTATATTGATGAAATAGTTCTAAAATGAGAAACTGCTTATAAACTTAGGAAACACAAAGGTTTGTTCTGCACCCATATTTGTTCTTACAGTTTTGTTCTTAATCATTAATGTGTTATAATAATATTTCTAGCAGCAATGCTTTGGTCAGTGGCTTTAATGATTTCAGAATTGAATCCACAGTCCCTTTGCTCTTACCTTGAGTCTGGTCAATCTGGCCCAAAGTCTCAATCTGTTCTACCAGGTCATTAGAGTTCCACTGACTCATTCCCAACAGCATAGCAGTCTTCCCCTCTAGTACCTCTGCAGGAAACATCATATAGAGTCAAAATACCAACAGTTCATGTATGGGGATTATCAGAAAAATGACATACAATAAGATTTCTTTCTGGTTGATTCATTCCTTATTGTTTTATGCGCTGCAGTAAACTGAGAATCTGAACAAATTGCAGACATCAAATGTAGATTAAAGACCATTTATGTTCACCAACTACGCTATCAATGTGACTAATGACAAGCCACTGTATTTGGGGGACAACCACAGAGCATGTCTGTGCACGACAGGTTGGAATAGTTGACAGATCAGTATGCATTGACAGCAACATTTTCAGTATTTTCTCCTTGAGTGCAGAATGTGAAGGGGTGGCTGTGACAACCCTCTGTCAGGTCTGCTTGCCTCCATCAAGCTCTGCTACCATCGGGCTGCTCCTCCCACTCCCTCATCCTGCCACTTCAATGCGTTCAGTAGACTGTACAGTTTGGACATACATTCACACTAACATAAATGACAGTTGCAGCAATTCAAAAGAGCTGCAATGGCCATGATCTTATTGTCATTTAGCAAGTAATGGACCTGATCAATCCGGCTAATGAATCAGTGAGAGCTGTATGAGATTGTGAAAGATGGTGGGATATACAGAATGAGAAAGGAAATTGAGCTCTTCTGATTGAAAAGAATTTCTGAAATAAAACGTCACTAAAGAGATAAATCCAACAAACCATCCACATCAAGGAAAGCTTTCAATTTCACAAAAGAAAAATGGAAACAATCAAGTCAAAGTAAAAAAAGATCTGATCAATAAAAGAGATCACAGTAAAAACTACATCAGACAAAAAATTTGATTGAAATTACGAGGAAGAAAAGGACTGAAGGAAGCAATGAAGGAAGGTGGAGATTATTAGGAATAAGTATTCTCTTCTCAAATAGTAAGGCCTGTATGGGAAAAGTCCCAACTGACACTACAATAATTAATATACAACAATTGATAATTATCACTTCATAGTATTCTGCTGGCAGCATAGAAAATCTTGGAATGAATATGCTAATTTGGATACACTTAATGTGCTTGTTGAAAATCCCATTCCAGATTTAGTCCTCCTTTGCTTTTATAATAACTTCCACATTTCTGGGAAGGCTCTGGAGATTTGTGCCCATTCAGCTACAAAAGCATTAGTGAGTTCAGACTTTGATGTTGGGCGAAACGGCCTAGGGCACAGTCAGCATTCCAATTTATCCCAAAGGTGTTTAATAGGGTTGAGGCCACAATGCTGTTCAGGCCAACAGAGACTTCCTTCTTCCATCAACCTTGGTAAACCATGTCTTTATGAACCTCAGTTTTTGTGCAGGGGCATTGTTATGTCGGAACATGTTTGGGCCTCCCAGTTCCTATGAAGGGGAAATCCTAATGTCACAGCATACAATGCTGACATCTTTTTCTTTTAGTCCTGCCATGGTGCTGCTTTAGACATGACATGGAGCTACTTTAGTGCCACCATGGAGCTGCATTAGTGCCACCATAGAGATACTTTAGTTCTGCTATGAAGACCCACCATAGTGCTGCTTCAGTCCTTCCATGGTATAAAATCATTGCTTTATCTGGCCAATTAATTAAATAATGAAGCATTCTCTAATGATTTCTTACATAAAGCCTAATGATATAAGCAGTTACAATTTTTTGTCAGATGTACAAAAGATATACAGCTATACAACATACAGCTTATCCAAATTGCCCTCAATTGTTTTTCTTTCAAAAGCAGTCCCAACTTTTCCTGTTATATTTATTTTGATGTAATGGATTTGGATGTAAACGGATCTGGAAACAGTGGTGTTGTAGCTCTAAAGGAGGAAGTAAAGGACCCTTTGGGAATTGTCTATAATAAGAGTGAAATGTAAACAAACTCAATGTCAGATTTCCAGACATTTGAAACCCAAGCTTTACTCACATTATTTGATCAATTTTTATATTATGTTCTTTGTATTGTCTAAATTATTTGTAATAGTAAGCTAGCAAAAAAGATCTTATGCCTTTTTAAGGTGGATGTTCCTTTTACTTCCCACAGTATATAGCTGTGCTTTTAGACTGTAACAGGTAAAACATGAATACATAAACAACCAACCTTACAAGACGTGTCAGCATGACGCCCTGAACAAATATAATGATTGTTTTAAAAAAGCTTCTTGTGAAGACGACAATCAAAGAAACCACATAAGATATCATTAATGCTATGGTGTGGAAAGTCATTATGCAGGATATCATACAGTTATCTAACAGTCACAAGAAATAAACACCCACTGTGCCTCATTTACACCAGCTGTCAGTTTCTCATCCTGAACAACAGGATAAGAAATAATATAGTTTACTCAGGGGGAAGCATGCACATCGAAATAAATTAAAGGTAACCAGAGCTAGTCAATATTTAAAAGAAAAAAGATACCTTGAAAAGCAATTAAAAAGCGCATTACATCCTGCTGATTTTTAAGACTTAAAAGAAACATGGCTGCTGAACAATCAGTTACAATGCTCAGAATAAAAAAATATGAATAATATTGCATTAAAACTGTAAAGTGCAGTAGAAATTAGCCAATTAAAATGACACACGCTTAGACAATCTAAAATCGTATGTAGAACCCTACAGCAGAGTGTTTCAGGAAAGGTTCCAAGTACAATGAACCTTTAAAAACCACTCAAAATAGTATGTCTTCTGGGAAATGCTGACAGCTTTGTATTAGTTTATGCTAGCAAGCCATTCCTCAAACTCAACCATATAAATGATATACAGAAAGACTCTGGAGAAATGCAACATTCATATAGTAAAGCAGTTATTAAGGTATTATTAAAGTTTTTAAAGCACTTATGCTCTAATTTGGAGCAGAATTTCTATCAAGGCTTATATTGACTTGCAAAATGCATCTCCCTTTGTTGGGCATGTCATTAACTAGCTCATTTGACAAAATTACATTGATGACTCCTATAACTAAGTGGACTGCTGCTGATAAAATTTAATAGTCACCCCTTTTAATCTTCTTGCTGCCCTCATTGCTGAATATTTTGCTACCTGTGTCTGCATCATTCAGTTGTGCTATATTGTATTTTAGGACTAAAACTGCCCAAATAATGAATATTGATGAATACTTGAGATGTGCTTATAAATATTCATAACTAGTTGCTGGTCTCAGTAATAACAGGCTTTGGGTTGGGAAGACTGAAAAGGGCACTCTACAGAAATATATTAAAATATATAGGCATTTTAAGAATAAATGTGGCTTGAGATGTATTATACAGACCTTATAATAACACAAAATGTCAGAATAAAATATGGTAAATTAGATTAGGAAACATTCTGGAAAACAGGCATTTATATAGTCGGACAGTATTTTCTTTATTAGACAATTGAAATTAAATTACAACATGACTGTTCACACTCTGTTCCGTAAACACATTCAGAGATTGTGATTAGTCCATCTGTTTGCTTTGGGAATCTGAGTGCCAGGGGATCAGCTGTCATCTGCCTATCATAGTCATACATTTGATGATCCAAACCAAACACCTGATGCTGAACAGAACTGAAATGCTGTATTTCCCACACACAACGTGACATGGGTACGTAATGCCACTTACACTATAGCGGAAAGTTGAAGACATTAGACAAGCCCTTTAATCTTAAATGATTCTTAAAGGATGTCTTTCTAAATAGAATTGATTAAACTAATGGATTAGAGAGAAATTAAAAAACAAGCTAGAAGAAGATCATTGAGCTGCCATATAATCAATAAGATTACATAAATATATAAATACAAAAAAAAACAAAAAAACCTGTAACTGTAGGCCCCCAGCTGCCACTATACAATTCATACAAACTTAGGTTTTGTGTAAAGTTTGTAAGGTAAAAAACAACATCATTTGGTTTAGCCACATTTATCTTCTAAAAGACTGGCAGTGGCTGAAACTATAGAAGGCTGAAACTATAGAAACTATAGCACTTGCTGACGTCAACTTTACTGCTAAATCCGGTTTTGCAGCCTTTCTGTCGTTTGATACAGCTACTAATTTCCAAAGGTATGCCTAGATCATGATATAATGATATAAACTCCCTCATATCACCACTGAGAGGTGCTTCATAGTAATTCTCTACTGTGAAAATGCTCAATTATGCAGTTTCCCTGCTCCACTGAGAACATGACTATCAAGCAGGTCAATGTAGACGCAGCTTCTCTGTGCCTGAAGTGTTGATAATGCAAGTGTATTTCTTCTGAATTTTTCATTTGATGCTCTATGTTGACATAAGTCTTTTCTCATGGCTTGGTTCCAGTGGCTATTTAAAGCTTGGTGAACTGTATTATTCAGAGGGAAGTAAACCTTTTGAAGATTCATTGTCTGCAGCCCAGGAAAATCATACCCACACATCTACACTTTTTTTAGTCATCTTCTCCATAAACACTGACACCAAAACCAGCTGTTATGCCGTTTGGAAAATGTTATTCGAGAGGAAAAAACTTATTCTGAAATGACTCAAATAAACCTTAATTGGGATGATTATGCAGCTGGATAAAAAACTCATAATAGTGAAGTCAAGAGGAAAATCCATATAGTTTTCAGAATGATTTGCAACTGAAAATCACAGACATAATGAATGCATAGATTTCACCCCATTGAATTAGTTCTGGTTATAACCAAAAATGATATAATTATTTAAATGTAGTCCAGAAGACCAATGAACACCAAGGAGATATCAAAACAGGTCCAGGACAAGGTTTTGAAAAAAATTGTCAATCAGGATTTGGTTCTAAATATATCACAAACTCTTATGCAGCACAATTATTAGAAATGGAAGAAATATAGTATAACTGTGACTCTGCTTAAAGGAGGCCACCCATCAAAATCAGCGACTATGGAAACAGGGAATTAGTGAGAGAAGAGAGTAATGCATTGTCATTATATTGTCATGAGGTGGAATGAAGTAGTATATTAAATAAACAGCTAATGTCATTTTGAACAAAATAAAAATTGATTCCTGAGTGAAGATGAATATTAGCAGGAATGAACAAAAACAAATGCAAAACATGAAAGTAAAAAGATCTCTGAGTAATATGCATACATTTTCTATCATTTCTTTGATGCTTATAGTGGAAGTCTTGAACAAAACATTTTATGTCAAAAAATAAAAGGTAAAATATTATGCTTCTGTTGGTAAAATTGTCCTGGTGGTTCATGCACACGTTAGACCATAAACGTTAAAGAACTGGGCACAGAATTATTTTTGAATACTTTGCTTACAAAATGCATAAAAATAGCTTATCAAAAAAAAAAAAAAAAGGTTTCAATATGTCAAATACAGAAAGGATATCAAAAGATGTGTCAGCTGCTATACTGAGTAATACCTTGAGCAACAAGAAGAAGACCAAAGAAACAAAACTTCAAAAAGGCAAAAGAAAACCAGAGATGGAAAAGCAGCCTGAACTATAAAACTGAATTAAGTGCACCATTGGAGGAACATGACACTAACCTCGGGCATCAAAAAACTCATCATCAGAGCTGTCCATGGATTCTTGGGTGATGTTATGCATACACCAGTGGGAAGTGTTGTGCTTGCGTAAAGTCACTACAGGGCAGAAAACAGAAACATGATTAAGTGCCTATATAAATAACAAGGATGTTGGATTATGCTGGGTCAGAAAGTTAATGTAGACTGAAATACTGCTTTCTATAAAAAGCAAAAAAGGTCTAATTAAATGGCGAAACGTAATAACAGAATTGTACATCTTCTCAATTCATTAGGCATAAAATCTATAGGACACCAAATCAATTTTTTAATGGCTTCAGAAATTGAGGGTCAGGGTCATTACTCAAAGGTCCCTGGTGTTCTGATCCACTCAAATCAGTGTTAATAGCCTTTTAATTTAATGATAGAGAATGGTAATAATGTTAATTAAAATAATAACAATGGGCTCAATTTTCATAAAGGTGGAAGTTTAATTTGCTTATATAACTCTGGCATTTTGCTCATTTGCTTGGTCAGAAGCGTTTTTTGCCATTTGAGCTCAGTTGCTATTTCCAATCACCAGAAATAAAAGTGCCTACATTAGTGTGGGTGGAACAGCACAACAGGGATTGTGACATTCAAAATCTGCCAGCACTGTGGTGTTTTACAGCCTGGTCTGGTCTGAAAATGCACTTGTGTCATCACCTTTTCAGACCATCTCTTAGCACAGACACTGACAAAACTGACTTGAAAATATTGTCTAATGTCTGATAGCATTTCTTTTTCTTTTGTGCACCACCATGTCAAGCAGTTCATTATATTAGAAAACAGAAAAACACATTCTGTCCAGATAAATGTTTAAAGTGACTTCAGCAAGGAAAAAATTGTAAATGTTTACTAACCATGTTATCATGACGTGTCATGGTATACAATCAGACCTTCCAACCTTTACGCATTTTAAGCAGGCAGTAAATTTATCATCAGAGAATTTCTCCCCAGTAAAATAGAGTTCAGCTAAGTTGCATGTAACCCTTGTATTTTAAAAGGTCAAATATTAACTGATGCCTCCTAGAAACCCTCTCCCCCAAATTCATGCATGCTTTTCAGGAAAATAAAACAATTTTATATTCATACTTTATAGACTTACTGTGTTTGTCTATTGGTTTACCCCAAAATGCCAGCAGTATTTTAGAAAATACAAAATGTTCTTCTGTGGATAAATAAATTGTAATGATTTTCGAGTTGAAAATGTTAATTAACAAACCTTTTTTTGTGTATGAGAATATGTGAAATTTCTTGTATAATGATGATTACACCATTTAACAAAGTTGGGCTAGATGATTTCTAAGACTTGGTTTAAAATTAAGTAAAGAATTATTTAAACAAATTGAAAATCTAAACTGAAATGAAAATGTATGTGTTACTGTTCTACAACACCACGTCTGGCATGTTACATTTCTGAAAATGAATTGAAATCAAGGGTGCTGTTTATGGCATGCAAGAAAAATGAAAGGAAAGGTATTCATTCCAATTTATGCATCTTTTGAAACACACACTTATATTGCCAAAAGTTTGTGGACAGCTAATCATCACACCCATATGTGTTACTTTCTCAAACTGTCGCTACAAAGATGGAAATGCACTTTTTTTGTCTTCGAATTTCACCTTTACTGGGGAATATTCTTCCAGTACAACAGACACATGAAGACATGGTTTGCATTATCCCCACAGCCACACTCAAAAAACTAAAGCAAAGTGGAAGTTATTGTAGCAGCAATGGGAAATCAATCTGGAAGGGGATGTTCAACAAGCACATATGGATGTTATGAACATGTGTCCACATTGCGCAAGTTCACTGTTTTCAATAAGCACATCTTGTACCATTTGCTGCAGCTTATTCATTTATTTCAAATACAAATACCATGTATGTAACAACACAAAAGGGTGACTCAGGCTAGTGGAAGAAGGATCTTAATGTGGAAGAACAGTTTACTGAGCACTTTTGTTTCAAATTGATTGTTTTTTATACAGTTTATAGTTTAATTTAGCCTAATTGAGTCAGAGCCCAGTCATCTTGCCGTTCACAAGTAACACAAATATGCTTTCAGGGCGATTACTTTATGCCTTCTAATGGAGGAAATGTAATAAAATTCCATTCACACAAAAATGTCCTTGCACTCAAAATGTATAAGCACTCCATGTCCTTTTAACAGGAAGAAACTCTAAGAATCTGAAAAGACAGCTTTCTTCACATTGCTCTGTAAATTGGTCTTAACAAAGATGCTTCACAAAAATGTTGGTGCTTTTGCAGTCTGTTGCCATTGGAGGTGATGAAAGTGCTGTTTTTTTTACCATATAGCCTGATTTCACTTGCAATATAAAGGTTGCTCACTTACATTACAAGTCTGGAGTTGTGACCAAACACAGGAAAAGGGGTTCATGCTGCTTTTAGCTGAACTTCAGTTGAACCCTTGAAAGCATAAGCAATAAAAAACAAAAGGGGCAAGATGTACTTGTGTCTCTCTGGAATAAACAACTAAAACGAGAGCATGATATTATAAAATAGCCGTCACACAGACTGTGTGCTTTTTCTCTTTGCTCCATGATCTTCATTTCTGACTGATTTTTGAATAATGGCATCAGGAGAACAATGGTATTATGTATATTGTTAACTGAGTAAAGCTTTTCCACTCAAAAAAGTACAATTGTGAAATAACACAGTATATGCACAGCAGAGATACCTTTTATAGCTGTACATCGATAAGGAATGGATAGTTAAAAGTAAAACACCCTAATACACCCTAATTTGCTCTGAATCTCTGAAAACAGTAAAATATGTTAAATACTAGTTTAAGAGATTAGTGAGGCTGTTACGTTTAGACTGCTTCAAATGGTATAACAACATATAAATGCATGCTACTGATATAGTACGATTTAGATAATGAGATAGAAACATAAACTCAATCCATTTGAGTCTTTTAATTTTCCTCCTATCTGGAGGTCTGAGCTGCTAGAAGTGAGGCGCATTAGACATGACAATCAGCTTTTCTGCCAAACTACCAATGACTCCACACAAAAAAAAAATCACACACACACACACACACACACACACACACACACACACACACACACACACACACCTTTGAATATGTCACCACTATGATTGTGTTTCCCCACAGCATATGTGCAGTGCGGCTGGTAAACACTCCCATCTGGTAGCTCTCCGCCTGAAGTGGCACTCTCCACTGTGAAATGCTGCATATGGCCCTCTAACCCTGAAAACGCTGAGGTGCTAATAAAATGTTCAAGTGTGCTTACCCTTAAAAGACAAAAACACTGCTGCAATGCATTCTTTAGTTAGATACTATTTTTGGAAGAGCATGCAAAGGAACTAGAACAAGACACATAAAGTTCCATACTCAGGCAGCATGCAGACTAAAGGACCTTAAGATCTGGATTGGTGGTGGTTGTTTGGGGGCTATAAATTCACAGCAGCCAAGCTGGAAAGTAAAAACAACAACTATGAATTTGATTACATGGTCACAGCACTGAAGGAATTCAAAGTGAGCTGCTTTAAATGGATTTGGGCAGTTCACAGTAAACCACAAAAACAGGCACACTGCTTTTGCTCAAGCTTGGGGTAAATAGGGATTTTAAAACAATGTGTTCCTACAAAATTACAAAGCTGTCATAAGATGACACGAACTTGCAAGTAACAGTACAAACTAATTCTCTCTTAGTTGACTCATTTAATAACCTACGGGTTTTTGCATAGTTCACTTAAAATACCTTATGAAGCATTAGTTCTCAAAACCTCAGGGCTCTATCCTTGTGTTGTGTGAAACCATTTGTTCTGGAGCTGGTGCTTTAGAAATTGTTTGAAATGATGATCTCACCACATTATTCTGTTATGTGGGTTGTGAAAAATCCAGTTATATCTCCTCTTAACTGCACACAGTACAGGTGTATCCACCCAATCTGAAATAATTAAATAAATAATCAAAATAAACACTACAGTTCCAACAGAATAAAGACTGTTACTATTGCTCTGTCACTGAATGTGTGACCCTTATTGAACTGATTTCTATGCTAAGTGACACTATTTCCCTGAGAGCTTTCACTCTCCTTATGTCTCAGTAGCCTATTATACAATATATGCTACAGTACAGAGTAGATTATATAATAGATTGGCTGCATGAACTCTTCTAATTATATAATAGTTTGAGTAAATACAAATACTATTACACCTCTCCTAACCACCATGGGCAGTAAGAATCATCTGGATGCATTTTGTGCATGACAGAGCTACAGTCTCCTATCCTCCAAAGCTGAGGGCAGCCTCTTCTTGTCTCTTCTAAGGGTGTTAATAGTATTCAAATGGTTTGCAAGTTCAAATTGCTGTTTTCCAGCAACCAACAATCCAACCAAGCTCCAAAATGGCTAGCGGTATCAACCTGCTAATCTGTAACTAGGTTTTTAATCATTAAAGAATTACATTAAAAATCATTGCCTAAAGCCAGTCAGTTTTCAGCAGGCATTTCACACAATTATCTTGGATGGATCTCTCATTACAAAACTTGATAAGTATGTATATCTTTGCTCTCTTTGTTGTTCTGTCTATCTTGGCAGGAATTGGACTTGCTGAAGTGCATGGACTCTACAGATCACTGCTTGCAGCAATAGATCTTTTTGGTGAGTTCATACCCTGACTGGTTAGTGTAGAGAGTCATGCTGCAAGATTCATGCCTGTATAACCGATATCTGCAGCCGAAAATGGGCAACAGCTATGCTCACTGCCTCAGCATTGATCCTCTAAAAGATGCAGCATCTGACTCCAACTCCTTGATAGAGTACCAGGATGCTATGTCTTCGGATGTAACTGGCAGTTTTCAAGTAGACAGTTACATAGCAGTTGAATCACTATGTTCAACTCCCACCTCACCAAAGTCAGAATATGTGTCTGAATTGGTTGCCCCCTTGGGCTACAGACAAATTGGGCACCCTTCCCCTAGCATGACGTATCACTCCATGAGGAGCACCAGTTGAACAGCCTTAGTTCTCTGGCTGTTTACAAAACCATAGTTACAAAAGGAGCTAGCTCTCATTGTTACATTCTCATGGATATATCCAAACAGCAGTGACTAAAGCAGACATGAAGGGCTGTGGGATTGCTTGCTCCCTGTCTTTCTTGCTTACTCTCTATCTCCTGCTCACAAAAGACTGCAGGGTAGCAGCAAACATGAACCTGCTGTCTGTTATTGCCTCTCATGGAAGTCTATTTTTAGCTCAGTACTTCATCCAAATGGTTGTGCAAATTAGGCAGTGCACACAAACATTTCAGAGAGAACTGAAATGTATTGTTTGATTTGATTTATAGACATTAAGAATGTTGTATATAGTGTCACTTTATCAATCTAAAACATAATATTAAAATATTATTTACGTATATTAATATAATAAACGCTGCTTTGGTAAAAAAAAATGTTATGAAGTGTTATTACATTAATATTTAATACAATAAAAGCTTTCTTTTTAACTATAAATGTTTAAAACATATTGCTAACCATATTGCTGATTATATGAAATGAAGTGATTTATCTGATTTAATTTATTTTTCTCAATATTACTTCAGTTATGCTGTATTAGAGCCTATATTAAATATCAATATCTACACAAAAACAACACTTCAATGTTCATTATGTTACCATATTACATTTGCATGGAACTGAAGGATCACTAATGGGTGGGTGTCTCTTGTCATCGAGTCTGGCACAAGTGAAAAAGATTTTTAACAAAGGCCTACAAAGGCTTTACACTTTTAAACTAGGCAATTTGGACATGTGAGAAGTCATTCACATCACCATAGCAACAATAAAAAAAAAAGTAGAAGCACAGCAGGTTATTTTTAACCCTGCTATTGATGCCCTGTCGAATTAGTTTGTAGCAGATTAAGTTTGTTGTGTCTATTAGCACATTCATTTCATTATGGCCTAACACCACAATGAGGTTTAAGGAAATATTAAATAACACCAAAATCTTTTACATGAATTATGGTTTCCTTATCACTTTTAATGATTTTTATGCATTTATTGGCAAACCGTGCTGCTCCTAAAATAAATACTCTATTCACACTAACAATGGGATTCCCCATTAGGAATCATGGAAACCTGCTGATTACACAACGCTGTACAACGGCACAAATAAATGTATACAGTACAGTGACATTAAGAATAGTAACAGCTACAGGTGTTCTTCTGCTTTGGTGTTTTACACGGAAATTCATATATTCGGTAAGAAAACACAATTTTTAAACAGTAGAGATGTGCACTCAGCCATGTGTCCAATTAATTTTGCTTTGATGTGTGTTTGATACTTGACTACAGTATGACAGATCTGATAAAGAATGACTGGCAGAAAAACAGAGGGCTCTAATTTTGTGTTGGAAATCCTGTTACTTCATAAATGAAAAACAAACCAATCTCCCCACCATTATCTCTCCAGATTTCCTTCAGTTTAAATAGACCACATCAATCTGTTATAAAACAGCAATATTTCTACATTGCTTATGTGTGTGCATATGTATGTGTGTGTGTGTGTGTGAGAGAGAGAGAGAGAGAGAGAGAGAGAGAGAGAGAGAGAGAGAGAGAGAGAGAGAGAGAGAGAGAGAGAGAGAGAGAGAGATGGGAAGAACCCTGTAATGAAATGATGTGAGGATGTGGAATATGGGAAGCATTAAATTCCAAGTCTTGATGGCTTGGTCAGGCTGTTACCAAATACTTACAATATGGCAGCAGATAAAATGCAACCTAAATGCAATATAGTGTATAAAAGTAACAATGTTAAATCTAAAGGTTGCTATGAAAGATCACTAAGGCTTTATTTTACCTTGAACATTCAAAAGTATACAATTTAAATTAATGAGCATCTCTTCATTTTCCATCTCTTCATCTCTTCAGTTTCCATCTCTTCATACAAAGCTTATTTTGCTCTCATACAAAAATACTTGTGCACACTGAAAATCACCCTGATCAGGCATACATTTTTTGGTAACCCTCAAAATTGTATGCATACACTAAGAATTATGCTGGTCTCATGCAACCTGCAAACCTGCCAAATCTTCAGTTCAAGAACACTGCAGGGAATCATCAACCAGTCAGAATGAAATGTTCAATGAAATTACTCCCATAAAGTCTCACTGGGGTACCAGTGGGCAGTTACAAGCCACAAACCACCTAATTATTTAGTATTTAGGCTTATTTAATTATTTATTTAAATAAGTAAGGCTTTTAGCAGACATTTAGCAGACAAAACCAATTGTTGATTTAATAAAATTACATCAAGGATTTGTATAGTTCATGTGTTGTTTACTTAACCAACAGCAAAAAATGTGTTAGGATGCACGTCATGACTTTAGATAACAGAAAGGTTCATGAGTACAGTCTGAGTAAAAAAATGTAGTACAATTTAAAAAGATATTAAACCTGATTTGTCTTCAAATTATTTGTCAACCTTATGTATAACTTTAAGTATTATCATTGAAACAGGGATATAACTATTAGATTATTAGTCAGTCAGGCTTATCAGCAGATTATGACATTATACATAAGCCTTTTTTGCAGCCCTAATGTATACATCTCAATATTACAGGATTTGTAAACAATAATTTTTCTTTTGTTTTTGGTTCGATTGCAGTTTCCACTCTACTGCAGAAGGAGAGTTAAAACCGTTACAACCTTGTCATGTTTAAGCTATTCCCTGATAGAGGTATGATTACAAATATATTGCACTGATGGTGCACTAATGCCAGTCCAACACACTCTGAACTCTGTAACAGTTTCAGCTACAGAGTGAAAGTAAAAGGTTGATCCTGAATTGACCCAACTGGAAATGAACCAAAGCCAGTGCATAATGGGTTTCAAGGCCGCAGATGTGGACAGATGCCCTATAAGATGCTAAGTGAGCCAAAGCACAGAGCAGTAGTAGGATATTTAGGATAGCAACCAAAAAATAAAGACTGAATTTGATACACAAAATATTTTAAACTAGTTATTTAGTGTAAATAATTGCTTAAACATTTATTTCATTCTGATTGCTCATTCTCTGTGCTTAGCTGATTTTTGCAATTATACGCATACATGACAAAGTTATGTTTTTCTCTGTACTCAGTACTGTTATCTTTGCCACATCTGCCAGCGTGAGTGAGAATTTAGCGGCATGGTAGCAATTTCTTCTGTCAAACTTGGTTGATAGCTTTTGGCACAAAACACACATTCCAAACAAAAGCACAGCAAATCTACACGAATGAGTAAATTCTGAGAAAGTTGAAGATTTTGTAAATCTGTGTGAAAGCAGAAGAAATCCTTACACTAGAATGCTGTTGACTTTTGGGACTAAACTAATGCTATGAAACATTACACTGTCTGTAGTTATAAAAGACGATGCTACATCATATTGTACACAATAGAGACCATCAGTGTCTGCCAACTAGAAGCTGTCATAAACTATTAAAACAACAATGCTCTGATAGTACACAGGGCATGTAAAGCAAACGCGTCAATGATAGACCTGTACTGACTGTCAAGTGATGTCTTATAGTGATGATGTCTCGTGTGTATCGTGCATATCCTGGTGTGCATAGCTTATATAAGTAAAACACGTTAAAACTAAATCTGCCTGAACTCCAAAATGAGGCCTGTTCTTTTTGTAAAGTGTATCACGCCTTAAAACTAATACGTGCTTAACATTGTTGTTTGCAATGGTCACTAATATAACCGACTTTCTACTGTTTAATAAGAGAAACCAGAGAAAGAGGTTCAAGCAAAACGAGAACAAATCGCCGCAAAGAATCCAGAAATCTATGCAAATGTACTTAATGTATAATTCCCAGTCCTCTGAATGAAGAATAAACCGTGCGGGTTAACCTGTGCTACTTTTATCATGTTGCATAAAATAACACGTATATTCGAGCTGTCCAAGGGTGTGTGAAATCTAAGTTTGTAAACAGTAAACATGTTATAGTGATAGAAATGTTCGTTGAGGCGTTGAGCAGGTGATTAATATTGACTGCGCGCTATTCCGGGCGCTTACAGCACGCATTCCTGCACATCAGCGCGCAAAGTACCGCGCCGGGTGCCGCGACTGTTTCTACCTGTTAACCAAATACAGCATGACACAATAACAACACCGAGGCTGTGTATGAGTGGAAAAATGCAACTGGAACTCACCTTTGCCTTTTGTCTCCTTAGCCATTTTGCAGGTGTGTTTGTGTGTGTTTCCCCGCCGTCCAGAAGACAGAAGAGTGTCAGTTAGTTCGGACGGCGTGCACGTCTCAGTGCAGCGGGGAAGCAGCTGGCAGAGACACACGCCACCTCAGACCTCCACACACTAATCTCTGCTTCAGGATGCTCAGCGCATTCTGCCTCTAGGGAGTCCGAGTCATGATGAAAGGTAAAACACGGCTTCTGGTGAACACACACACACACACACACACACAGGCACGCGCGCGCGCGCTGGGGTCTGTACTTGTGCAGTCTTTTGCGCCGACCCTCTCCAGCGCGCGCGCGCGCGTGTGTTTGTGTGTGTGTGTGTGTGTGTGTGTGTGTTAGTGCCTTATGTTCGACTGCCTCCAGCGGCGTAAGCGACTGCTCGTCGTTTTTAATACTGTGACTCTTCGAAAATCCAAATTGCAATGGCAAAACCCAGTCCTCCTTCTCTGAGAGCATTTCATCATACATGATACCATTATACGTTTCATGCGCAGTCCATACACTTGGGTGGGCAATAATTTAACTGTGGACAGCGAGAAGAATCAAGATTGTAGCATCCATACAGGGCATTCCTTTGATATCCAGCGATCCTAAATCAGATCCTAAATCAATGTATTCTATTGTTTTCTGCTGCTTTTATTTGGATTGAGGTTGATAAAGTAATTTGAGATCATTGGAGAGGTGCTTATAAACTAGGCATTAGGATCTAAGAGCATAGATAAGTAGAAAATATATACTATTGATTTCTGCTGTAGGTGGTATCAAGTGGGAAGTGTTGCCTCTCCAGGATCTTCGGTTTTATTGTGAGTTTGGGGTACTGTCTGTGCAGAGTTCCACATGTTCTTTGCATAGGTTTCCTTAGAAAACACGCAGGTAGGAATTTTGACTTGCTATGCTAGATTGCCTTTTGGTGTGAAAGAGTGTATGAGTGTATGTATTCCCATCTAGAGTACTATTCTTCTGCTTTGTGACTAGTGTGGCCATGATCATCATCAGATCCATCATGACCCTGCTCAGAATAAAGCGGTTTACTGAAGTTGAATGATCAGTGAATGTTTTCTGCTGCTTTTACCTGGATTCAAGTTGATAATGTGAGTTTGGGAGTATTTGGAGAAGCAGCTATAGCCTACACATTGCTGTGCCATGCCCTCATGCTTTACATAACTTCAGTACACCAAATATCCCATTGGCTTGTGTGCTGGTACAGACAACAGCATGGCAGCTTGTATGCCGGTGCTGTAATGGAACAGTGCCTGCGGTCTGCCAAAATCCTCCTGATGGGATCTTTTTTGCACTTGCCTAACATCAGAGGTGATTTCTGGAGACTCCAGATATTAAATAAAATAGTTAGAAATTTTGGTAGCAGAACAGGATAAACTTGTATTTGCTTATGAAGCCTAGACTCTTATATTTTTTAGGAATGTGGCTGTAATAGGGAGATGGCAGGGCTAAAATTCATTACAGAGCCAAGTTATACAATTATAGTATTTTATAGGCTATTAATTTTCTATTCAACATCTAATAGTTAGCTTTCCTTATCGATTATAAAGGTGAAACCAAGTGTCCAGTGGCAAAGAGCTGGCTCAGGGTCAAAAGCAAATATTTTATTGCAGGCATTTCAGTGATAACTCAAGTGCATATAAATGCCAAGTAGTTAATATTTCAAATATACACTCAGTTGACATTTATACAGATAAACCTACCATACAATTTGTAAGTATTGCACAACAATTTGTAGGACACATTTAGCCTCTACCCCTTTCAACAGGGAAAAGGGATCAGCTGAGCACATGGTAGAGTGTACACATGTGTGTGTGTGTGTGTGTATGTGTTTGTGTTTCAAAAAATAATCGGTGAATTTGTCCTGCAGCTAAAAGAGCGAAAGAAGAAAATCTAGACACAGTCAAGACTATTTTCTAATTACCTCTCATACAGAGTTTACAGGAAGAGTGGGCAAACTCTCCTCTAGGATTGCTTTGAGCTGATCTGTGGGATTGTTTGTACAAATTGGGAATGTTTTGGGTGTTTAAATTTAATCAAACTCAGTTACTCTCAGTAGACTGCTACACAACTAACACTGCAAATCACCACTAAGAAATACTTACAAAAGCATGAAAACACAAATACTGGTATGCCTTAGCAAAGCCTATCACAAGTGACCTAAATGCCATTGACAGAATAGAGCCTAGAGCCGAAAATAACTTTCTCCCTTCTTCTATTTCTCGCTTTTTTCCCCAAACAAGCTCCTGCCATCATTACTGGGCATCTGACTCTACTATGCTACAGAGGATTTACGAATTGACAGGCATGCAGCAGGAGTGTAGATCAATCTCTTGCTAGCAGGATGAGAATGAATCACAAAGGGGTCTGTTTACTGACCCTCAAGCCACATGATATGACACACTGGGGCACTTTCTGATTTTCACCAACCTGATGGGTTGTAACAGGATTGTATAGTGAGGGTACATTGGAAAAAGACTCACGTGAAAGAACTGGGAAGGTTCTGTTCTTTCTGAGAGTCATGGCCAGGAGCAAAAATATAGCCTACTTTCACCAAGAGCGCAGTGTGTGAGAGACTACAGGGAGTCCAACTCCCAAGAAGTCGCAAGAACAATATTCTAGAAGAAAGATAGACAAAAAGACAGTCTTAATATCAAAAACAAAGACAGAAGAGAACATCTTACTGAGAATAGCTACTGAGTCACTGTCCTCCTTATGCACTAAAGTGAATATGTCTGAAAAGGCAGATCAAGCAGAGGATAATATTATTATATCTTCTGATTTTAGAAAGTGGAAAAGGGAATCTGGGGTATGTCTTTATGAGTTTGGGATGCATGTCTAAATATAAAATTTGGGTTCAATTCTCTTTTTAGTGACATGATTGGCATGTGAACTGAAAGACATCTCAAGAGCTGATGACTTGGAGAGAATAGCAGAAGCTAAGCTGCACCACAGGCAATTACCTTAAGACTGTACTGGAATTTTGGCTTTCTCTAAAATGTAATTAAAATGTGGCAATGATAAAGACTCTACATTATTCATCAGTACTGGTGTAATTATTTTTTAGTGAATTCATTCATTTAACTTAAACTGTTTTCAGCAGTCTATCTTTTCTGAAGCCTTCACACAGTGCTAATAGACTCTGAGTGAACCCTGTGAATCTCTGAGTGTTTATTACAGATTGAAGTACACAGTGTTTCAGTGGGACAAAAGATTAATGCAGGCTTTTAACACATCACTTTCCAGTACGCTATCCAGACCACTGGATGCATTTTGCACAGAAAAATACATCTCAACATTTTCTGAACCATGCCCTCTATGTTTATTTCAACTGGAAGCCTGATTTCTCCTTATGATGTGTGGAAGAACTTCATAAGGGATGGAACCAACTGCCAATTACGGTAATGAGTGAGACTGAGATCTCAAACATATCAATAACAGTCTGTGTCTCTGCAGTAGTAGTGTAATCTGCAAATATTGCGAATAAACTGCAAGTATAATAACATTCTGATTGATTATTTAGATTAAATTTCTGAAATTTGTTGTTTATAAGTCTTCTTTCTTCAGCTTGCACCGCTTTTTGTAATGAAATGGTTAACCCGGCTAATGTTGATCTGATTTTATTCAAGCATTTTGTTGTTCATACTTAAAAAATAAATTACAGCCAAAAACAACCAAGGCCTAAGATTTCATTGAAAATGTCAGGATCCGTACTTATTATAAGTCAGATTGTTTGAAGCACCGGCTCCAATCCAATAAAGTGTGCTCTGCTGACCTTGTCTTCCTCAGCTCACTCCTTTGATACAGGACATGTGTAAGTGAATCTGTAATTCAGAGATGGGCATTTGATGTAGAGATCTATCAGATCAATGATAAAGAAAAAGGCATGCATACTGCCTGAACACTGAGGGTATATTCAGAGTAGACAAATTATACATTCTCTTTGATGCGATGTGCATATCTTATCAAAGCCTAGGCATTTGCAAATTGATGCTCCTGGCAAAAAAAAAATATTGCAAATATTCTGTTAATATTCTTTTTTTTATAGAAAAGTAAAGCATTTGAAAGCCATGGGATTTTTGTTATACCTAAATAGCCTTAAACCATGAACCGACCTTCCCAAGATTTATGCTTCCAAATCCAGTGGATTTTCAAGGAATGTTGAGATCATTGCTTCTGGGAAAGCTGGATTTAGTCAAAAATGAGTGCCACGGTTCTAACAGCCAGTTAGTTCAAGAGCTATGAAATGATCCTGCCCCAGAGAAGTTAGGTTTGCAGCATGCTAAACCGACTTCCCGACAGACTTCCTGACAGACAGACGGCAGTTCGTGAGGCTGGGAACGCATGTCTCTGACCTCCAGCACATCAGCACTGGATCTCCCCAAGGCTGTGTCCTTTCTCCTCTGCTATTCTCCCTTTATACCAACGGCTGCACATCTGGTCACCAGTCTGTCAAATTCCTGAAGTTTGCTGATAACACCACCCTCATCGGCCTCATCTCTGATGGGGACGAGTCAGCCTACAGGGGTGAGATGGATCGTTTGGTGTCAAGGTGCCGCATGAACAGCCTGGAGCTCAACTCCCTAAAGACAGTGGAGATGATAGTGGACTTCAGGAAGGACCCAGCCCCCCTCTCCCCATCATCCTCTGTGACTCTCCAGTGACATCTGTTGAGTCCTTCCGTTTCCTAGGCACCACCATCACCAAGGAGCTCAAGTGGGAGCAGAACATCAGGTCTCTCACCAAGAAGGCTCAGCAGAGGATGTATTTCCTGTGGGAGCTGAAGAAGTTTCTCCTCCCTGTGAAGATGTTGGTTAACTTCTACACTACCGTCATCGAATCTATCCTCACATCCTCCATCACAGTCTGGTTTGCTGCAGCTACAGCCAGGGACAAAACCAAACTGCAGCGCGTCATCCACTCAGCTGAGAAGGTGATTGGCTGCAGTCTCCCATCTCTCCAAGAGCTGTACGTCTCCAGGTCCCGGAGACGTGCAGCCAAGATCGCAGCCGACCCCTCTCATCCCGGAAATGAACTCTTTCGGTCCCTCCCCTCTGGAAAGAGGCTCCGGTCCATCAGGACCAGTACCTCACGCCACAAGAACAGTTTCTTCCCCCACTGCAGTCAGCCTGCTGAACAGTGCCCCACTTACCCCCAGATGAACCCCCAAAGAAGAACTTACAGACAACCATGACATTTTCACATTCTAAATTGCACTACATCTTCTGCAAACTCAAACTTCTGTATACAATATTTATTTCATTCTCGATTGTACATACTGGATAAACATATTTGGACAGTCACTTTCACTCAAACTTTACATTCTAAATTGTTCTTCTTTTCACACACATTCAAATGTCTGTGTACATATTTATTATCATTCTCGATTGTGTACATACTTTATCTGTATATATGTTTGGACAGTCTCCTTCAATTTCACTTACACTTTTACATTGTAAATTGCAACACGTAAGTCACTTTCTGTTAACAGCTTTATTTAATTTATTATAGTTTATTTTATCATTCTAAAATTTTATCTGTGTATATGTTTGCACCTGACACCAAGACAAATTCCTAGTACTGTAAAGTGCTCTTCGCGAACCCTTTGCTGTACCTGGCAATAAAAACTTTTCTGATTCTGATTCTGCTACCATGGTGATGTACCCAAGTAAAAATAAACCACTGTTGTGGAACAAATAAATCCCGGGTTAGATAAAAGAAAATATATTTGGATTTGAATTATTAATATGTTAAGAAAAATACTAAATATGGGATCATCAATGAGAGATTGTACACCTCTGTGTAATTTACAGACGTACATCCCACCTTCTTTACTGAGGTGATCATGGACATGCGAAGAATGTTACCATGAGAATTATTAATAAATGACCAGTATTTTAGTTACACACACCTGACCAAATTAACCATAGTGATTTATGGGAGATTATTGTTGAAATGGCAGCACTACATGGATTAAATTGCTTAGTCATTAACCTAAAGTGCCTAATGAGCTCAATTGAGAAGATCTGTCTTTAATGAGGGAGCTAAACATTTTCCGATTTTCAAGGGATTTGCATATTAATTAAGCTGCTCTATAACACATTCTCATGAGAGCTGATGGTAGCACACTCTATGATTATATTAAAGATCAATCAATGCAAACAGAGATGCACCTACACACAGATTTACAGTTGTAATTCTGTCTTTGGTATTGTCACTGACTTTTGATAGTGTTTTGTTGATTAAATCTAGGGGGGCATTGGTGGCTCAGTGGTAGGTTTCTCGCCTATCATGCAGAAGGCCCAGGTTCGATTCCCAGCCTCAATTCCAATGCCTCAACCCCAGCCACTGGATGCAGTGCCAGTCTCAAGCCTGGAAAAATGGGAGGGTTGCGTCAGGAAGGGCATCCGGCGTAAAACGTTTGCCAAGTTGTTGTGCAGACCTCCGCTGTGGCGACCCCGAACAGGAAGCAGCCGAAAGCAACTTCTTGTTGATTAAATCTAGGACTGTTAGTTTGTATGTTTAATGTTTCTTATGTTCTGTAAAGCTGCTTTGAGACAATGCTCTTTGTTAAAAGCGCTATACAAATAAAATTGAATTGAATTGAATTAAATCCAAATGCCTTACTTTATCAAGAGGTGTGTTGAGAGTGATGAAATAATCCTGCCTTTTTTATTTTTCTCAAATGAAAGATAAAAAAAGCTGTTTTCTGAAAGACAACACTTTTATATTAGAAGGACTGCATTGTCAGATTTCAGTGACATTGGGATGGTTAAATTCTGTGAGTGAAGGTCAGGCAGCCTTAGGTTTATTTTGTTGAGTAGCAAGATAAACCAGAAAGCTAATATTTGAGGAGCATAAAGCCTTGGTATCACTGAGTACCACTATTTTTAGCCCATCTTCCACCATGTCAGGGCTCTACTGCTGCCTGAGCTGTCACTTGACTGATGTGTGTGTGAAGACAGTTTAACACTGGGCTGCTCTTTCTTGCCTAAAACTGAGAACTAAATGAGATCATTACTCCGCATATCTGCCACAAAGTGTTACAGATAATTACACAAGGAGTTTATCATGCACATTATTATTAGAAGGGAAGGCATATCATCTCAACACAGCACCCACACTGGGGTGAGGAATTGAAATGTAATTACAATAGAAGGATTATGTTGGTGCTACTGTATCTGATGATGCTTTCCTCTGGGAGAACAGATAAGTGAGGGGAGAAGAGGAGAAAAGTTTTAGTTTTAGGGTTAGTGTGTGTGTGTGTGTGTGTGTGTGTGTGTGTGTGTGTGTGTGTGTGTGTGTGTGTGCGTTATGAGTATGTGTACAGTGCACTATCAGCTTGTCATTATTAGGATATGCATCCTAATAGCCAGCTTTCTCCAGGGCTTGAAAGGAAAAAGATAGGAGCTTGAGCTGTCTGCCTCCTGAGCCTTCACACAGTCACTATGCATCACCTGTCAATCACACAAACACACATGGGTATCCTACATTCACACTTTCCCAACAGTACATGATTTTAGTTTCATAGTATATGATGTTATATAAAGTAAAATAACAAGTATCACATTCCCTATAGACTAAAACAGAAACAGCTTAATATCATATTATAATATTGCAAAACATATTATGACTCCACCATTTGTTTGTTTCTGAATGTCTGAAAACAATAAATTAGAGGAGTTTTTCTGTTTTTTCACTTATTCAAAATGATGTGTATGTTTACATCCAACAAACAAAACCACTAGGCTCAAAAACACACATTCACTCCAAAAAGCGGCAAGACACACTTCTTTGGTTTACCTTCTCATACAGCATGTAAAGTGTTTATTAATGACATAAATGCTTAATTGACATAAAGTATATGACATAAAGTAAATGACATAAAGTATTCATCCTGCTTACCATCTCTGGCACGGCTTGTTGTATTTACAGTTTGACAGGATACTAAATGTTTATGGCATTAAAGTCGACACATGCATTTGCAGATACATCATGGTGTTAAGACCCACTGCTGCCTTTATTGTTATTTTATTTTATTACTCGCTAAACTATTGCATTATATTTTATTCCCTTGTAAAGCACGCTGTAACTGAATAGAGAAAAGTGCTATATATATGTATAAAGATTTGCTTGCTTGCTTGCTTACTTACGGTACTTACCATAATACCCAGAGAACTGATCTTGTGTGTTATCTGTCTGAGCAGAAATGCCACATGCTAGTTGATTCCCAGCAGGAGGCATGAAACAGATAAAGGAGAGCTACAGGCGGGGGATGCAGTCAATTCACCAGGACAATACAGAGCATATTCCAGATAACAGTGATTGGAAAGCACACACATGCACACATCTTATTAATCCCATAATGAGTATCTATAATCATAGTTTCCCCCTTGTAGTGCAAAGTCTCGAGAAATTAAAAGATTCATTTAAATGACTTGCTTTTGTATGTCGCTAATTATTCAGCTGCTTACTCATCTGTACGTGTTGAAGGGATGTTGTCACTCTCTGGCTCAAGATGCAGTGGGTTAAGGCTTTATTACCACTTTGGATATTGTTAGACCGAGATTACCTTCTACTTATTGCCAATAAAACTGTAGTATCTTGCTGTGTCTGTGGCTGAAAGCTTCCAAATATAAGTCAAGCACTCTGCCCTCCTAAATCATTCTCATTATTCCAGGTGCCTTAGCAAAAACATATCATACTATTAGGCAAGGCTACATAACAGGTTGAGGCACAGCTTGCATGTTCGTGTGTGCACTGACCCATTCAACTACCAATATGAGTGACTTCATATGCCCAGAGTACACCTTTTTTCTGTTCCATTCACCGTTGTTATCTCTGAACAGTGGGAGGGAGCATGAGTAGGCTCGCTCTACTTTAATCTGTCGAGCCATTCTATGGCTTAAATCTGCAAAACATTTTTCTCACTGTGTAGATTTTGCTGGGAAAATCTCGCTGCTGTCTGAGCCTGGCCTATTATTCTGCCCTGTGTAATTTCTCATGTTAGTACAGATACTGAAGTAAGCAGCAGCATACAAATGCACTGGAGCATCCTTCAGGTATATGCTGATGTATACCCAAGGTCTAATATCCTACAGCACCAAATGCAAAAGGAGAAATACAGTGGGGGTAAAAATGTATGTGTCTGTCTTTAAACACTGTCTGTGACACAAGGTATTGGATGAACAGACAATGAAAGAAGAAGAGAGGCAAGACTGTGGCAGAGAATAGCCAGCTGTAAGGAAGACGACCAGCTGTCCTCTGTTTTAACTAAGTAGAGAGAAGTGAGAGAAGAAAAAAACAGCTTGTTTGTCCTCATCAAATAACCCAACTCACTAAATGCACCTCAGAGCCTATTAGAACAAAACAGCACATTAGATACAGTATGGCATAAAGATGCTGTTTACTCATGCATGGTCTGCTTAGAGAAGTATCAGATGTTGAGAAGTTCTGTTTACAGACATGAAGGTACAGATTTCCCACAACACAGTTGAATGCAGTCTGCTTTCACTGTCTGACAGGCAGGACATAAGCTTGGAGTCCCTTGGGGTACAAGCCCATCAATCCTGTTATTTAACTATTTAAAAGTAGTGTTCTGGGAGTGTTTAGAAATACAGAAAGAGCACACTACTTATCAGTTATCCATGGCTTCCAACTTCATGCTGTAATGCATATATCAAGCCTTTTTGATGATTACATTTACATGCATAGAGTTTTAATTAATTTATTTCTGTGACCAGACAAGATAGACTTCTGGTAGTTTTTGAATACAAATGTGTATATAATCAAAAATTTTAGGGCATGTTGCGTGGGAATTTGAGCATTACATTTACACACGCAAGGTTATATCGTCATTGTTACCAACAATGACCAACATTGGGCTTTGAGTCTATTGTGTAGCTAATTAGCTCAACATTTCACACATTTCCAGGTGCACATCCCTCTCAATCCTTTTTAAATCTTTTAAAATATTTGTTTCCTCACAGAACCGGTTGCAGTTGCTGTTGTTATTTCGATACACAGTCGCATGCGAAGAACCCCCTATTAGCAGCTTCAAAATTTTATATGTGATAATTAATGAATGCGTACACCACCATGTTTAAACTGGGCTTGACCTCATACCTTTTACAATTCTTTGTAGAATTGTACAAATCTTGTAAAATGTTTTATTTGGTCTGACCTACAGATTGTTACAGATTTGAATGTTAAGCAGAACAAAACAGCTAAAACTGTTATAACAAGAACCATAAATCTGAACAGTGAGTACAAGGCAAAAAACATCCAGAATACAACCGAGACTGAGTGACACACAACAACACATGACAACACATGAACACGATAACAAAAGCTTGACAATGAGATGCTAATAAATTGGATCATATTTAATGGTGCTAATCAATGTGACACAGGCAACAGTGATTGAGATATGTGACATTCTGGGACTGATAAATGTATTGTTGTGCCCCTCTGTGCTACCATGCCAATTTAAATGTACCTACATTTTAATACCATAACTAGTTGTACCGGTCCATAGAAACATTTGCACAGAATTTTGTAATACACTATATGGCCAAAAGTATGTGAACAGCTGACCATCACACCCATATGTGGACCTTCTCCAGACTGTTGCCACAAAGTTGAAAGCACTGTGAACACCTTTGGGAGGAACTGGTATACCAACTGGGAAACCAAAACTTCTCACCTGATATCAGTGCCTGAGCTCACTAATGTTTATAAGGCTGAAATAGCAGACATAGTGAAAAGCCTTGCCAAATGAGTTGAGGCTGTTTTAGAGGTAATCTTGGACCTTGGAATGGGATGTAACAAACATGAAGGTCTATGGGTATGATGGTCAGGTGTCCACATTTGACTATATAGTGTTTCACAAGAACAAACATTTTGACTTTCATCTATAATAAGTAATCCTTTTCCTGTTTGGATCACTGCTGCTGTGAAGAATGTTGTGAAAAGCATAAATATCAGAATGGCTATTATAGGCTATATATAGGTAAATAGGCTATGATGTATTGTTTTCTGGTATCTTTTCTTCTTTTTCTTTACACCTTTAACCTTTTGGCTATATTCAAAATATTCATTCGAGGAAACCCAAAAAAAAACCCTGTTTTTTGGCTATTAAAGTGTTATAGTTTGCTGACTCAGAGGCAGCTTTCAAATAGCTCAGCCTACGGGTTGTTAACCAATCATTTCCTTCAAAACTATATTGATTGGCAATTTTGCACATGAACTGCAGGTGCTCTGGGGATCCTGAGGAAGAACAGAGGAGACCGGAAGACAAAAGAAGTGAACCGTAATTACATTTAAAATACAGGTTTTCGAGGAATAGCTACTTTCTCTGTGGCTGCTCAAGTGGAAACAGCATGGAATATGTACAGCATTCACAGTGTGTGCCTGGCAAAATGAAGCTGGCATGCTGGGTTTGGCATCCCCTAGCCTGGTAGGTTCAGAAAGAGAGCCTTAATGCATGTTTTTGGAGAACTAGGACTACTGATTGTGAGTGCAGTAAATAAAGAGCAATACATGTATTAATTCAGTTAATGTACAATTCCACATACAATAGTGCATTAAAATAAAACAAGAAACATTTTTTAAAAAATTATAAAAGAAAGATTAAACAATGATCATATATGTAGGTATTATACAATGATCAATTGATATGCCACATATCCAAGATCCCAGATCACTTGAAGTATAAGCTCTCCCTGAATTAATGCAAATCCTTGCAACCTCTCACCCTTTTTATTTTATTTTATCTCCAAGCCAGAAGCATGTGATAGCCAACCTTAAACTCCAAATGTGGATAAAAAGGAAAGAAAAAAGTTTATCCAAAGGCATCTTTTTGAAACAGAATAATGCTCAAAAGACACAATTTTTAGTAATTTCTCTTGACACTTCACTGAACAGGGGGATTGGGGGCACAGAGGTTGTAATGAACCCTGCCACTCAAATACACTGCTTCAGCGAATGCTGCAATGAACTCTCTAAATCTAATCAACCGGGCAACCTGGGTGTTCACAGATGTATGCTGGGAATAGAGAGAGTGGGGACAGCTCAAAAAAGATGTGTTTTCTACAGATTACAACTGCCTAGATCTGTTTCTGGATTTCAAAACTGGAAAACTGCTCCAAATATGAAGCAGTATGCTTGAGTATGCTAGTAGGAATACCACAAAGAAGATATGACAAGTTTGATTTGATTATAACTTTTATTTGAAGCAAGGCCATGAACACCAATGAGTGCTACCTTCTCAGTAACAGAAACAAGGGTGATTTCTTTGGAGTGTTCCACTTTAAAGCCAGACTGGTTTGGATCTTGGAGGATTTCTGTGTAGCGCACATGCAAGACTTTTTGGAAAACCAAGAGTTACTGGCTACTGGATGGTGATACTTGAAGTGTGGACTTTTTCAGGATGTGTGTAATCATTTCTGTCTTGTGGGCACTTGTTACATGGCCAGATGTTGTTTAAGATGGAAGTGATGAAGAAGAAAGAGGTAACGAAAGCAAGACATGCAATGCAGATTATTTTGTACGAATTTATTATTTCAATAGATTTATTCCTAAACCTATTGCTAGATGGTAATCCACACCAATAGTTGTATAGAATAATCAGTAACACTTCTTTCGAATTGCGTGTTTTAGATCATCTATAGTCTGCCATAAAGCAACAATACCTTCAACTCTCAACTATATCAAAAAATTTCGGTTGGCTGTTAACATATACACTATATTTTTATGTGCTTAGAATTAGTGCAGTCTTAAATTAAAAAATATGTTTATTAATTTATTCATCTTCAGTATTATATACATAAATATGCTTATTTGTAGACTTCATTTCATAGAGTTACACAAAAGTGCATTGTCATGCAGTTGAGTACATCCAAATGTTCATTAAGCTTGCCTGCATTGGACAAGCTCATTTATCAGAGCTATTATGTTTTATTTGTGCTAGCCAGCAAATCCCAGCTATTCACTTATCAATAATGCTGAACAGCTTTAATGATCAATCTTGGCAAACAGATCTGTTAAAATGAGATCTCTGATCTTTTCATATCTATTTATATATTTAAAAACTCTGTCAAGAAAATCCACTATATTTAATTATTCAACCACATTTACTTTACTTTTGTAAAAGACAAAAAATCTGGCTGATAAAATTTAACAAAAAGAATTTCTCAGAGAGAATTGTTACAATCGTTACTGCAGTGCAGCCTTATACACATAGTATGGACCAATGAAGAAAAAAGTTGGACCTTACCGATACAAAAAATCCTGTATTTTCCTTAAATAGGAGTGATTATTGTTAAAATTTCTGTGTATCAAGTGAGCAAAAGGCTAAACTAACTCTAACAACACACATGTCACTGCTCTTAGACTTATAGGTAACCTGCTTTTAGGATGTTATAACACTCTGGGGAGATTCACTGAACTAAGTTATCGCTATAGAAGTTTTGGTTATTGTGACGGAGAGAGCCTTTTCAATGAGCTAATAAAAAAGGTCTTACCAGTTGTATATAAAGCATGCTTTAGGACGATTTTGAAGGTCACTTCAAAAAACAATGCTTCAATCTGTGAGTAAAATAGATATTACTCACTGGCACAGCATGTCATTTATGAAAGGACTAGCATTTTCTTTGCTTGACTACAGCTGAAAGCAGGTGAGTCGACCTGGTGAGTCAACAAATATGGCTTACAGAGAAAAGTGTATATAGCAGAAGCCTTCTGCTCTGCTTCCTTGCTAGAAGCTGCATTGTTTGGTGAACAAACGCCACTAAAGTGTACGCAGTAGTAAAAACTTTTTCCCCTCATTCACTTCTTGTAGTGAGTCTTTGCTCACTGTGTTCTCTATATTTTTTAAAATTAGACAGCGATTTGGCAGCAAGGTGGCACAACAAGTGGTGTTGACTCAAAGCTACAGGGTGCCAGATTCATTCCTGATCTCAGGCTATTGTGCAGAGTTTTGCATCTTCTTCCATTCCAATGTCTGCATGATTCATCCAAGCCTATGGTTTCCTCCTAACTCTTATAAGTAGTTGTAGGTGTGACTGTGTGAATGGTGGCTGGTGATTGGCTGGTATGGACTTTAATAAAGTGTTCTTGTGCTGTTTAAATAAGCATTATCTTTTATTCTGCCTCCTGCAGTTGTGCCTAGAAACACATGAGACTAAAAATGTGGAACCCAAAAGTTTGTGGACACTTGACCATTATGCCCACATGTGGGTCTTCAACAACCTCTTGCTACACAGTTGGAAGCACACAATTATATAATATCATTTCCCCTCTGTGGAACTACTCAAGGGGCCTGACTATGTTTCAGCATTACAATGCTATTGTGCACAAAGCGAAGTCCATGAAGACATGGTTTGTCAAGGTTGGAGTGGCCCTGCACAGAGTCCTGACCTCAACCCCTCTGAATATCTGAGATGAACTGAAAGACCTTCTCACCTGACATCATCACCTGACCTCACTAATGCTCTTGTGGCTGAATGAGCAAATCCCCTGTAACACTGTAAAAATTGCTGTACATTCACACTGCATTGGTTTATGATAAGAAAATGTGTTGACCTTGGGTTTAACTGTCCGTGAAAGTAAAAGCATGCACTAGCTAGTTAAGCGAATTGTATTGACTCAGTGGTCGTGACTTTGAATTACAGACTATGAGGTTCTGTGTTCAAATCTCAGTGCTACTGTGGTTGAGTCTTTGAGCAGGCCAATAACCTTGAACTGAGGTGAATCCTGCATCAACCAAGTGAGCAAATTTACATTTACTTTTGCTTTTAGCAGACACCCTTATCCAGAGAGACTTACAGAAGTGCTTTGAAGTTTCTAGCAATGAACACATCAATACTGGTTCACTAGGTCACAGATTACAAATACCATCAGCCTAAAACTCTGCTGGGAGGTAATGTGAAAACAAATGCAAAGACATGTTGCAAAAGATGCAAAGAGAAGAGGAAATCTACAGAATTATGTTTTATTTTAATAAACAATTATAGTTATAAGCACTTTAACAGTATACTATTAAAATAACAGGTACATATCTGTAAATGTATTATATTACTTTTTTCTGTAAATATGGTTTACAGTTATTTACTGTCAATTTAAAGCACTTTACTGGCAACTAAGGCATATGGCTGTAATGGTCACATTTTTGGCCATATTGTTTCAAAACAACAGTTCTTCTTCTTCTGCATACACATACTGGCACAGACTATATATAGAAGGCTACAAGAGGAAAAGCGGGTAGCATTGCCTTTTATAAAATATTGATTAAGGCTGCAAGAAAGAAAACTGACACAATCATTCAGTGTTGCTGGCGCTGGGTCAAAAATGGTTTTCCTCAGAAGCACAAGGTTATGCTACTTAGGATATGAACCCAAAACATGACTTGAAAAATAACAAATATGGAATGAAAAGATAGATAAGAAGGGAGCAAGATGATTTTGGAGAGGGCCTAGGAAGTAGGTTTGGAAGCAATCCAACTCACTAAGATCCAGGACTGAGGCTTAAGCTACAATTTGTTTTAGTGATGAATCAATACTTCTATGTACTGTTGTGTTTGTTCCTTTGTCAACACAGCCTCCTGAAATAGTCAGTGCTGCCAGTCAAAACTCAATAGTGGGAGGTCTGGAAGTGGTGGCTCAATATACTGCTCAATATGCATTTCATTAAATTTCTAAATTACAGCAGAAAATGGTTATGCTATGATTTCTTAACTGGATGAACTTTAAAAACTAAATCTTGTTTTCACGTTTCACCTCCATTTGCTACAAATATTAGTAAGAGACAAACACATTGGATGAGCAGTCATAAATTTATCAGCATCCTCATGATAAGATGGTTAATATGTTACTCATGCTGCCTTACCAATGTGCTGGTCCACTCAGCGTTATGAACAAAGACCATTTACTTTGTTTTTCTTGTGCATCAAAATTGACAAGAGTGCATTCAATCAGGCAGCTACTGATAAGATACCCATTAATGCTGTGATACAAACTGAATGTAGTTCTGAGAGCCTAGGATTTTGAAATAAATGGTAATGCTAATCTCATCAGCAACATAGGACACCCGTGACAAACATTTTCATTACTTTACAATTGTCCATAGTTGAGTGAGCAGGTACCAGAACAATCAGGTCACTGAAGAAGTATCCATCAGAGAACTGCAGGAAGCTGTGGAAGACCTAATTGGCTTGGGAAATGACAATCACTGCTGTATCCTGCTAGTACGAAGTAATAGCAAGCAAGGTGAAGTGTTGCTAGTGGCAAGTGGTCCACTCTGTTTGATTCACAGCTCTCATCATAACTGCATATCTTGTCACACACACAGAGACACAAACTCAACAGACAGCCTATAAATCAGAACATCTGTGTATTGCAAGGAGGTCATTTAAAAATCTTTACTGCTATAGCATGGTTATATTAACATGTAGATGTTTTGAATCTGAATTTAAATCAGGATTGCATGTTGTGATTGTGCTGTAGCAGTGAACTTAGACCTTGGACCATCTGTCACAGGGAACACTCCCCATTACTGGCTATTACCTCTTACCAGAGGGATTTGTAAATAATTGTCATTTCCCAAGCCAATCAGGTCTTCCACATATTCTTGAAGCTATTGAAGCTAGTGTCCTGATGGACAATGATTCACTGACCTGGTTGCTCTGGTACCTGCCCACAACTGTGGACAACTATTATGTAAAATAATATTTACTCTTGGCTACTGAGGTTAAGATTAGAGTTAGGGTTATGTGTAACTACTGCATTAATTAGTTGCGTTAATAATTTTGCCAGTAGAAGAGAACAAGAATAGTAAGGCAAATGTTTGTGTGTGTGTGTGTGTGTGTGTGTGTGTGTGTGTGTGTGTGTGTGTGTGTGTGTGTGTGTGTGTGTGTGGAGAGAGAGAGAGAGAGCAAGGTCATGAGTGCATCAGATGGCAAGAGAGATTTGAATGGTTACCTTGCCCAAATGATGTCTCCTTGAACAGCTGTGCCTGCTTCAAAATTATCAGTCATGCACATGGAGTTAGCAATAGTGTCAGGACCAGAGCACCAATACTGTAAATTGTGAACTCTCTAAACACCTTGATATATACTTTTGTGTAAATAAATAAGCCCAGATGTAACCATCTGGTGTCTCTGCTCTAATTAGGTGATGTTGCAGGCATGACAAGCCAGCCATGGAGATACATCTATCCACATTTCTAACAGGAATACAAATGGAAAATAGAAACACTAATGCTAGTAGGGTGAAAGTGGTTCAGAAAATCTATTACATTTTTTCCACTGCATCTGCGTGACAGTGCATGTCTAATGCTTCTCACTTTCTCTTATGCTCTCTGTTTCTTTTACTGTCCTTTTTACTTCTTCTCCAAACACAGATGGTGCCCTGGGTCCCTGTCTAATGCTCCAGGGATTATGCAAACATGTTACATGTTGATGTTGTTTGTACCATGGCTCCCTTTGCACTGTTTTACTTTCCTGGAGGAGATGAAATGATAAGATTGGCAGGAGAAGTGGCAGAGGAACTCGCTTGAGATCGATTTCATTAAGATGAAGAGGGAGCTTGAATGACACCTATTCATCTTCTGAATGTGTGCTCTAGATTTCAGAGTTGCTTTTGTCTCTGCTTGAAACCTGCTGTCCTTCACTACTTTTGGAAAGAAACAACAGTAGATAACAATGAAAAGGCTTAACCAGAGATAGAACTATGACTAATCTTGATAAATTTGAGTATATTTTGGTATGGCATATTGAGAACACAAGACCAGCTTATTATTGATGTACTTAATCAAATACATCATGACATCAAAACAGGGATCTCAGTTTCCCCACAAAAGCTTGACAATAGAGAACACTGTGAGAATTGTCACAAAAATATTTGAAGAGAAAATACTGTTGTTGAATTGATTCATATTTTTTTTTCTCTCTCTCTCTCTCTCTCTCTCTCTCTCTCCTCTCTCTCTCTCTCTCTCTCTCACACACACACATTCTATCTCTCTCTTTCTCTCTCTCTCTCTCTCTCTCTCTCTCTCAAAAAAACACACACACACACACACACACACACACACACACACACACACACACACACACATACAGAAGATCACTTCTCAATTCCTTGCCCTAATAAACACTTTGCTATATGAAAAATGGCAAGAGATTTATGGTCTCTGTGATTTCAAAAACAAAACAAAGCTTCAACGTTTTACACATGCAGTACCCCAAGCTCCCTCCTTGTTTGCCCCATGGGCAATGGTTGCCAGGTCACAACATGGTTGAGTTGAGTCAAAAGGAAATTAAATCCATGACCCACTTTAATGGACAAAAATCCACTGTACAAAAGAAGCAGGGGCAAAATGAGCTAAAGTTTGTGAAAATGGTCAAAATAAAGATCTAATACTTATAAGTTGTACTGTAAGTGTTCTTCTTATTGAGGGTTGTTATTGAATTGATAACTGCTGATAACAAAGCCTTAAACTTTGTCCTACTCAGTCTCACACAATAGCACAGAACTTTAAAAAATAATCATTATTGGTTGCTTATGGATCCTGATGCAGTATGAAACAATGCTCGATACTGTCTGTCTCAACATTTAGCTTGGCAGTCATGTTGTGTCTTTGCCTTTAAGCCTAAACATTGACTTTTCTATGTTGCAGCTCCTTGTTTTGTGTTTGAATTTTACCAGCTTTGACCCATACCTGTTATGTTTGAGGTTTTATTCATGGAGTTGCTTGTACTCACTTGTCTGCCTGTGTTTTAAATCCTGTTTTTTTCTGGATACTTCTCAATAAAGGCACATATCAATAACACCTTGAAAATACTCAGTTGTTGAGGAACCTTGTGGCAGCATGAAGCAACAAATGTCACATTCCTGCTTAATTATGCTATTCTTGCCTTAATGATGTGCCTTATGGCACAGACTTTTTTCATGTTCATGAAAGTGTGGCTTCTTCTCAAACTAATGAATATAATAGTATGACTAAACCTCACACTGACCACAGGGCATGTTGGATAACATTTCCCACTGAGGCAAATATAAACGTACTTTATAATGCTGAGTACACTGGGCTAATAATCAATCCATGCAACAAAGCTATCACTAAACCCTAAACCTACTTTTAACAGCTTTAAGAACACACTGACCAAACAGTAAAAGCCTGTCTAATCGCAGATCCTGGGTGGAAGACTTTTAATATATAAGCCAAATGCTATATTTAGTGAATCAAGACAAAGGGAATGGATCTGTTTGATATGGCCTAGATAGAGACTATGAAACTGTTGATAGAAGATGATAGCAAGAGAAAAAGGAAAAAGGAAGAGAGACAAAGAGAGGAAAGAAACCCAGCTCTAGATTTTATTTTTCCCAAAGAAGGGGGGGTTGAGCATTTTTAGTGCAAGATAGAAAATTGAATAGGCTTAGGAGTTTTTGTGTGTGGTGTGTGTGTGTGTGTGTGTGTGTGTGTGTGTGTGTGTGTGTGTGTGTGTGTGTGTGTGTGTGTGAGAATGAGAGAGAGAGAGAGAGAGAGAGAGAGAGAAAGAGAAAGAGAGAGAATATTTCATTGCCCCTACAAAGGGATCTGGGTAAATCCTTCTAAAATTAAAAGCACGCAAACAGAAAGCAACAACGAGAGATCACAATTTTCTGTCTAGTGACCCTTATAAGACACTTCTAAACACTATATATAAGAAATGCAAATATGAATTGAAGAATCTTCATGTGATGATGAGAGACCCTTCTTTAATATGATAAGGGCTGTGAGGCTATAATCATAAGGCTGTTTTCCCTGGAGTAGAGCGAAAGTACTGAAATTGAAATATGTAATATTAAAATGTTCAGAAACAATGCACAACAAATTAGAATGATCACTACTGAACACGCTTGTAGAAGAACTCAGGGATATGTGTGTCCTTCTGGCTAATTTTACTTCAGTAATTTTTCCAACACTTTTTTAAAAATAAACTAAACACCAGTGACCGTTGATTCTGATACAGATCAAATATAGGGTTGGGGGAAAAAACGTTCCATACTGCAACTGTGATTCCTATGTTCCCATAGTGTCTTTAGTGCATTTGCAGCAGATGATCAAAACCTTGTCTGTCAACATGTGCCCGTGGAGACAGCATTATATATAAAGGGTACATCTTGCTTTTTACACTGCACCTCTTTGATTCCTTACCTTACTTCACTTCCACACCTTCCCTAAAAGAACAAAGGAAGGGATGGTAGGAAAAGAAATGAGGACAAGAGGAATTGAGGACAAACATACGTATTTACCAAATGGGACTTGCTCACTGATGCAACAGGTTACTGTGACATGCTGCTCAGCTGTATTAACTATTTAACAGGTCTCATCTGAACAGAACAGTAATTAGGCCTTTACCCATAATTAACCTTAATGAAAACAATTACATATGTATGTTACACTTAAATGTTGATGTTTTACTCAAACAAGATTCTTCTCAATACTTGACCACTCATATGGATCATAATGTAAGACATATTTTATCTGGCCTGTGCCAGGTTTTTTTTGACAGACATTTTGTATTTATTTAACATTATTATATTTTGTTCTATATTGTTGTATCATTTCATAGAACTAGGTATTTGGAAGAGATAAGATACTTTTACAGCATACATCATACATACATCATCATTTTACATCATATGCATACATCAAATACAACAATAAAAAAAAGACTTCTACATATTAGGCATTTGTGTATCGTTGATCTAAAAGGTTCCTCATCACTGATTTCTTTCAGTACATTTTATGAATTAGTGCATCCAAAATGCCATACTGATTTCTGAAGGACAAAAGCTCAAGGAATTAAAAATGAGTCATCCATTAGAGTTTTGGAATGCACCCCATTCCAAAACTACACGCTTGAGAAAACTAAGCACAAAAACCATTTACAATGAGCAACCACCATTCACTGATACCTATCTGTGGCATAAAGATGGAGAAGCCCAGTGACTGAATATATAAGGGTTAAGGCACAAGAATGCTTTTATGCCCTCTTAAACCCTGAGAACTGAGAATGATACACAGAATATCGTACTGTTCTTCTGGTGAGGGACAAAAAGGTGTCCAGTGGAGGATGCACCCATGTTCATTGACCTGCATGTTACTTTCAGATCACTACACAGTGAGCAACAGAGATCACTGCTAAAGCCAACTTGTGAAAATGCCCAGTGAACCACTGATCAGGTATATTTATTGAGCCTGGATTAAGGGTCAGAGCCTGTAGTGTAGACATATGTCTTCAGCAGGGCCATTGTAATGATTTTTGCAGGCAATAGTATCAATCATGAAGAAATATATAAATGTCATGGAGGTTCATGATCCCAAATAATTAATACCTACACATCTAGTTGGGCAGCATGGTGGCACAGCAACTATTGTTGCCACCTCACAGCTCCAGCTCGATGGTAGGAACCTGATCTTGAGTGATTCTTTGTACAGAGATTCTGTGCTTGATCTTACAGGTTCCCTCTGTGTTTTCCAGATTATTCTCCAAGATGTATTCCTTCGAACACCTAGGCCCCCCTTCGTCTTATATTTTTTCACTTAACCAGAGTGTAAAGTACCAAGAATGGAATGCAGCCAACAAAATGAAATCTAAACACATAACACTATTTAACAGATCAAATCATTAAGTATGGAAACTTACTTGCAACAGTTAACATGTCTGTAATCAAAAGCAAATCCTTGCTTGTACTTAAAATAGTAAGTTATTAGTAAAATTAGTAAAATGTGTGAGTAGTAGATTTCTCTGAAAATCTCAAGAGAAACTGTAGAGCTGTTTTTTACCTCTCATGGAGACTCATTAGAGGATTTCGTAATTACACCTCTATCAAACAAGTAGGCCATGTATTGCTTTTCCACGGGACTCCTGCCAAGCTTCAGGAGAGAATCAATGCTTACAGTTTAGTGCTGCATGACTGGACAACAAATAATATAAACATACCCATGCTGTTATATATAATTTACATATCTTCACATACAGTATATGTTCAGGACAGCAAATATTTTATGTGTGGCCTAGTGAATGTGCTTATTAAACATGATTGTGTCTTGATATTTGTTTTCTCCTCTAGAAGGGCTTAGTGGAGTTGGAAGTGACACAAGTGTAAGTCAAGCAAATTATATATCAACCATTCTAATGATTGATTTATTTAAAAATAAAATAAAAAAATAAATATAAAACCTGTAATATTATTTGCATCACAGGTGACCCCAAGGTTCAAAACCTCAGAGGATTTATTTTGGTGTGGTGTAACCTCGATTAAACATTACATACAGCAGTATAATACAATTTAAAAATAAAATAATAATAAAGATCTTCTTCTTCTTCTTCTTTAGGCTTTTCCCTTCAGGGGTCGCCAAGGCGAATCATCTCTCTCCACCTATCCCTATCTCCTGCATCCTCAATACTTGCACCCACTAGCTTCATATCCTCATTAATTCCATCCATATACCTCCTCTTTGGCCTTCCTCTTTGCCTCCTACCTGGCAGCTCCATGTCCAACATTCTTCTACAAATACACTCACTCTCCCTCCTCTGAACATGTCCAAATCATCTTAATCTGGCCTCCCTAACTTTGTCCCCCAAAGACCAACATGAACTGTCCCTCTGATGTACTCGTTCCTAATCCTGTCCAATCTTGTCACTCCCAAAGAGAACCTCAACATCTTCAGCTCTGCTACCTCTAGCTCTGACTCCTGTCTCTTCCTCAGTGACACTATCTCTAAACCATACAGCAATGGCTGGTCATGTTAAATCCAGTATGCCATATTAATACTGATATGTGCTGCTCCTGATGAAATAGCCATCATATAAGTAATGAAAAATAAATTCTACAGTTAAATATCATAGCAGCACATGTTTCAGTGATTGCAATTACACTGAGACTGATATTGCCATACCCTCCTGATTACCAGGAAAAAATAAATGTCCCAATACTTGTTTTTTAAACTTGAAGAGGAAAAGGAAATTCTCAAAACCCCACCCCTACATATTTGGTCTCATTTGAAAGTGTTAAACGACCTCTTTAGAGTTGGCTCAGTAGTGTGCAGGGTGTAGAAGATATTAAGGTTGACAAATGTCCTCTACAGAGGACAAATTTGAACTGTGGGTAGTCAGGAGGTTATAGTGAACATTTGCAACTTATTAGAGATAATGAATATGAGAAGGGTCCTTGTTTAGGAGGAAGCAGTGCAGGTGTCAGCTGGTGCTTAATCTTGGTTTCTGCTGTGAAGGAAAACACTGGAATGGAGAATGATTTGGATGGGAGGTGCTGGCGATGATTTTACGTGTCCTCTTCTTCACGCTGGATGGTTTAAAGCTGGGGTTCTGGCAGCCAGTGATTTTCTCTACACATAACACGATGTGTTTGAAGTGTGAAGTTGCAGAAGTGAACTAGACAGATATGGAAGATGTGGTGATTTATTCAGTGGTGGTCGTGTAGAATAGGATTAACAGCTTCTGTGCTACAGATGCTGCAGGGTCTTCTCTGAGACTGGGTTTAAGTTCATGCTACATTTGAGATCCTGCTGAATTTCGGTGAGCTGGAATTATATTAAACATGGAACAATCATTAACATTTTATTACTATTTTATTTGTTTTTATTTCATTGTATTCACAAAGATTTCAGAGCAAAATAAATTACTGGAATCTTATTGCCTTGCTGTATAATTATATACTATAAATTATATATAAATAAATTATAAATTAAATTAGTTATTGATGACACTGTGATCTAGCAGTGTTATTCCTTATGTTATTCCTTACAGTATCAAGGAACAAAACAGTCTGATGACCTTATTCTTGAACATTTTACACAGAGGATGAGCTCAATAAATTTTGAGAACTGCCCAAATAAAATAAAAAATGTGACAGTTTCAGTTAGGAAAAAATAATAAATTATTTCTAAGGATGTGCACTCACCCATGTGTCTAGTCACAGATTCTTCTATGAGTAAGTGCTACTTCACCACACAGAAAATACGTAAGAGAAACAAGGTCTTTTATTCAATGACTGTAAATCTTATTACTATTCTGAAAAGAAAAACAAAACTCATTTCCATTCATGCATACTGTTCATACCCCGTTCATGTTGGCTATCATTTAAACATTTAAAAGTATTGATACTGCTCCTTACCCATGTGTTTGTTGTGGGAGGTGAACAGAAATAAGGAGTAATAAGAACAGAAATAACTCTGATCATTAGAATCAAACTCATGCTTCATTCAGCAAGATCACTTGTGTATACATGACATTGAATTTGGTTATTTTCTCACTGAGCTAGTACATTTTATCAGAATTTTTCAGAACACAGTGCTCACATGGTCAGTCCCCATCTTCATGCTCAGAGTATGAGTCAAATCAATTGCAAAGGTATGAAATGGGATAGATAATTGCAGTTTCTTGTTTATCCATCAATAAATAAACCCCTGCATACTTGTACTGGATCAGATAAGACTTGTCTGTGTCTCTAGTTGATTCCAATTGTCCTGAAACATTCAGGTAGGTGGATTAGCTACACTAAATTGCCCCTAGGTGTGAATGAGTGTGTAAATGCTAAGCTATATGCTCTAGATAAAAGCAGTCTGCAGATTCATACTTTCATTCTAGGCTACCAGTGGGATACCATGACATATATCACTGTAAATGAGACTCATTATTAGTAAAGGAGTGCACACTCTATGAACATGTAATTGGTTTTGTCAGCAGGTAATTTCAGAACTTAGCGAGCAGTCCTGGAAAATAATGAGTAATGCTAGAGCACAGAATGATTACTGCAGGCAGTGGTATGATAAAGAGATCAGGTTTATTTTTTTTAATCCTCTTTTAGTTGGTTGATAAATGTAAACTTCAACATATGTTTAAAAGGCTATGTTTTGTATATTGTACTATAAAATTGCTTGATACAGAGATTCCAGTGAAACAAAAAGAAAAGAAAAGAAAAAAAAAGTACACCACATTTAGAAGTGTAAAAGATATCTTTAAAATGTACTCAAGTATTTTTCTGTAAGAATAAAGTTTATTAATGTTTTTGGCATTAGTTTCAAAGATATCAAATGCATTAAAACAGGCAAATATGAAAATGGAGCTTCCAATGTTTTATCTTTTTCATTTGACTTTCATTGGCAATTAAGTATTTTTAGATTAGGCACTTTGGTCAAGCAAAAACATATGTACGTAATGACACAAATAACAAATAAATCTACAGTGTTGGGAAGGTTACTTTGGAAATTTAATAGGTTACAGATCACAAATGACCCTATTTAAAATGTAATAAGTAGTACTTTTCAATTACTATATAAAAGTAAAGTAACTGATTACATTTGATTACTTTTAAGTTTCTAATGCATATTTTCAACTAAATCATTTCCAAACATTTATAGCAGGCAGGGTTAACTTTACAGTAGTACTCAACTCTGTTTACTGTTAGAATTTCTAAATCTTTCACCACTTGAATTAAGATTATATTCATTTCATTTTAAGCACAGCCACCACAACACCAGACTTCATAACAAAAATTGTTTAATATTGTTTTAGGAATCAAACCTTAGCATAGCTATGACAGGACACACTGACAAGTAACAATGCCTTGAAAAAAAAAAAAACAATCTGAAAAAATAACGCATATACATAAACCCAAATAGGCAATAAAACAGTTATTAAAATAGTTAATAAAAGAAAAACACTGGTGTCTCATAGCCGTCAAATAGGGAAAGAAATGAATTATATCTCTGTGTGTGTGTGTGCGCTTTATCCTCCAAAAATCAAACTGGACAACCCTCGTGAAAAATAGGTTATATTTTTGGAAAAGAAACTGCAGCAGATTGTCATCATTCACATCATAAGTCACTTTTCAGTTGAAAATCACAGCAATCTAAAGCACTGATTTTATAAAGGACACTGAATAATAAAATGGCTTAACGTAACATTGCTTTGGCCAGAGGAGTCTGTTGGTGCCCTGAATTTCACAACTCGATGACTTTGTGAGTCATAATAACGTATGCTACAATGCTAAAATAACTAAGTTATATTAGATCTGACATTACCAACACATTTTCAAGGAGGAAAAATGTGAGCTATATATTTTCTGTCAAAGGGTTGATAAATAGAAGTGTGCCTGGTAAAGGTAGCTAGCAGACTAGTTCATTTGTTGTGAATGTTTTGAATACAGGTCTTGAATACACTTTGGGGTCGATGAACGCGCTGGTGTGTTTTGGTGGATTTTTTCCACATAGCAGCTACAGTAACTCCACTGAGTACTCCGTCATTTTTATTATACAGAAACGAGTAATATATCATTCCAAATTAAAGGGTCTGTTTTTATTTCTGTACACTCACAATAATGACAAAACCCATATGCTTTTATAAAATAAAGAAAGGCTAGGTTACATACCTGCAGATGTAACCCTATTTGTAATCTTTAACATTTTCATAAGTAACTAACGGGGGCACGGTGGCTTAGTGGTTAGCACGTTTGCCTCACACCTCTAGGGTTGGGGGTTCGATTCCCGCCTCCGCTGTGTGTGTGGAGTTTGCATGTTCTCCCCCTACCTCGGGGGTTTACTCCGGTTTACTCCGGTTTCCTCCCCCAGTCCAAAGACATGCATTGTAGGCTGATTGGCATCTCTAAATTGTCTGTAGTGAATGAGAGTGTGTGTGTACCCTGTGATGGGTTGGCACTCTGTCCAGGGTGTATCCTGCCTTGATGCCCAATGATGCCTGAGATAGGCACAGGCTCCCTGTGACCCGAGTATAGATCGGATAAGCGGTAGACAATGAATGAATAAGTAACTAATTTAATTACATATTTGTTCTCAGTAATTGTAATGAATTACTGTTACATTTATTTTATAATTAAATTACGTAACGCCATTACATACTCCCCAACACTGTAAATCTATTACTGATACACTTTGTATGAAAACATCAGAAATAAGAAAAATATGGGTTGGATTGTAATTGAAAAAAATCTCACCCTGTCAAAAAAATGTATTGCAGCTGCAGTACCTTTTGCAACATTAACATCATCACATGGTTAAAACAATCAACATTATTATGGAGCAGTAAATCTTTAGTTATTGATGCCAAATTGAGACTCAAAGGTTCAAACACTAAATATTTTAGTCAACCAATATTTGTACAAGCAAAAAGAAGCACGCCATAGACAAATCAGTAAATACTGACTCTATGAATGTACCTTCAGGCATTTCATTATAATGACATTCAAATATTTGATTTTGTAGAAGAGCAGAGTATATAAATGCTAGCAGGGGTATAGACCTTTATCAAATACCAGATATAGAAACACTTTTCACTTCTCATGAGGTTCAGCACATCTCTTATTATTGCAAGCCCTTAACAATGAAGAACCATGAACCAGTTGTGTATGTAAACTCATCACTTGCTGAATTTCTTACATATATTGATCAAGCTGCATTACAAATAGCCCTGGAGCCACAAGGATTGTGGTGTCAGGCAGAATATCCAGTGATTAAACATTTCTGACTGTAGTCTTTGCACTGAGCTTCCACACAGAAGCATCTTCTAGAGCAAGGTAGAGAGCAAGATAGAGAACATTGATTACACCTGTCTGAGATGTATGTGTCTGTGCTCAGTGACCCAGATAAAGTAATTACTGACGAATGAAAGAATAAATGAATGATTATTGAGTGGGAACTAATTTAATTAGTTTAACTCTTATTCTCCCTTTACATCAATTTTGGTATTGAAAGTTGTGTGGCACAACTGGACTGAAATGCTCAAGCTCATTCTCCCACTTTAAACATCGAAGTGAATATCACCAGGTCCTCTAGTTTATAAATAATTATTACAATTTTAAATCAGGTTTATTCTATGTGCAAATAAAAATTATTATTCAACCATTTATAGTTTTGTTCTTAAAGGCTCATTTAAAATACCAAAGCTGTCAGAAACAAAACTCGTATGAAATCCTTGGTTTAAAAATACAAAGAGTAAAGGTACATGTGCAGATACACATGCACCCATTATGTATAGTAACAGATCAATAATCGTACAAAACCACATGGCAGAAATACATATTATTATATACATAATACACAACATACATAATATTATTTTACTGAAATATAAAAAAAATGCCTGCTATTTAGGGTAATTGTAAAACATACCAAAAATGAAGAGTTCTTATTGATCACAGTGCTGTGACAGAAAAAGGAGATGATCAAAATGATGAAAGTGGCCTCTGCATGCTCCTGATGAGGATGGCGTTAAGACAGTCTCTGCAACTTTATTACAAACTTCCTGTACACTCAACTGTCACACAGGCTTGGGCCTCCATCATCGGCTCTGCAGCTAGACGGAGATGGAATAAATCGAACAAAAATGTTCAAAAGTGTTCACCTGTTAGTTTGCCAAAGGTCACAGTGACTTCAAATAGTTCACTAGTTATTAATTGCCAGTTAGTCCAAAAGCTAAAGGCTGATGTGTTCCACTTAGTGAACAGTAAGAACCAAGGCTGCCTTTTCTTCCAACATGTAAGAAAAAGCTGAAGCAACACTTAAACCCACTCAGAAATCTCATTTCATTCTAATCTATGTATGCTATGCACAGAATGGAAGCGGCAAAATGAAACAGACAGAGTTCACACTTTCTTTGTCAGTTCATTGCCTCAGCAATTATGATAATTTGTCATTTAACCAACCAGTAAGAATACTTCACATTTACAAGTTTATTTCACAAGTTTATCTTCTGATGGTAAACAGTTCCTTGGAAATTTGAGCAGTTTACAGTACGAGTCTTTCTGATGACATTCAGAAACGTTGTCTGTTCCAGTGTTGAATTGAGAATCATGTCTAAAGCAATCCTCCATCACATTTCATATGACCTTAGCTTCTCCTCAAAGAATGTTAAAGAACCCTTTTTTTCTTACAACCTCAAGGACTCTCTACCAAGAAAAAGATTTGATAGAGAATGCATAGAGTATTACATTGCTACAGTAGTGTTAATATTTACATATAAAATAGCATCAATGTTTATAGTATTTTAGGCCACCAAGACTATTGCAAAATACAGGTTGTAGGTAGTTCAGTCTGAGGTTGTGGGCAGGGCCCAAGGTGGTATTTTTGTTATAGGGCCCTGGCTGTGGGAATGTGGCTTGTGTGTGGTGTATGTGCATGCAACAAAAGTTACTGTAATCTGTTTTAATAATAAAATAAAAATGTGAAAACCTCAGAGCATGAGAGAAGATATACATGACTAGAATTGAAAACCCTATACAGGACAAATTTCTCCAACATTCTGTAACATTTAATATTGCATACTCTACATGGTCAAAGGATTGTGGACACCTGACCATCACACTAAAAAAAAAGGTTTTCCCAAAACTATTACTATCAGAAAACTGAAAACACCCAATTGTCTTTGTTTGCTGTAGCATTAAAACCTCAAGGCCCTAAGAGGCCCAAATATGACACATAACGCAAGGTCTACATTTGCCACGGTTGGTTTGTATAAACTCAAATGGCCTGTATCCTGACCAAAGCCCCAGTGAACATCTTTGGGATGAATTGGAGCACTAGCTGCTCCCTAGGCCTCTTCACCTGAAGTCAGTTCCTGACCTCACTAATGTTCTTATCATTGAATGGTCAAATCCCCAGAGACACACTCCAAAATCTAGCCAAAAGCCCTTGAAAAAGAGTGGAGGTTATTATAACAGCAAAGGGGAACTAAATATGGAATGGGTTCTTCGAAAAGCTCATACGGGTGTGATGGTCAGGTATCCACAAACCCTTCACCATATAATGTAGGGTTAAACCCAAAAAGGCCATACAATTAAATAAGGGAATACAAATAAAAGAAAACTTCACATACAGATGAGATTTCTATTGAAAACTCTCTGCATGCACTCTCCAAAATGTAATGTTTTTGTTTATATTTGTTGCTTTCTGCCCCATTCAATATACACACTTCAATTCAATTTACTCATCATAGCTTCTCCCTGCTGAACCTAAAAAGCAAATCTGAACCTGCTGAACCTAAAAAGAAAAAAAGAAAAAAAGAAAATCTGCTTTAAAAAACCTTGTTTGCAGAACCTCAAACTCCACATCATATACAATCTATTGCTACACATTTAGCTGATGCATAGTCCCCTCAAGATCGCAGCCCTGGACGACCGTCCCATTTGCATGCTCTTAGAGATGGACCTGGGAGTGTCTGGGTATAATGTGCAATATGCAGTACAGTATTATGCAACACTGACTTTGGTCTCACATACTGTGCTCTAACTCGATTTCAAACATGTTTCATTCATTCATTCATTGTCTACCGCTTATCCAATCTATTCTCGGGTCACGGTGCCTATCATGTGCCTATCTCAGGCGTCATTGGGCATCAAGGCAGGATACACCCTGGACGGAGTGCCAACCCATCGCAGGGCACACACACTCTCTCATTCACTCACGCAATCACACACTACGGACAATTTAGAGATGCCAATCAACCTACAATGCATGTCTTTGGACCGAGGGAAGAAACCGGAGTACCCGGAGGAAACCCCCGAGGCACGGGGAGAACATGCAAACTCCACACACACGGCGGAGGCGGGAATCAAACCCCCAACCCTGGAGGTGTGAGGCATACGTGCTAACCACCAAGCCACCGTGCCCCCCAAACATGTTTCAAGCAAATGAAAATAATAAATTATCAAGTGACTGAGTAATTAAGTCTTAAGTCAGATCTACTTGTCAGGGGTCTTGCCTTTTAGTCCGGGATTTGAAGGTATCCTATAGTCCAGGACCTGTTGCTGATCACTGTCTTGTGGGAAACCAGATGCAGGTAATTGTGGTCCTCTTTGCATTTGAACATTTTCCTAGACCACCCCTTTCTTTTGTGCTCTGTGTCTGTAGATAGACAGCTTCAAGTGGCTCTTCTGGCATGCAGTATCCTGTCTCTTCTCCGGTCATTTTCTCTAACAGAAAATGTGATATCTGATATTATAGATATCTATAGACATCTGATATTAAAAAGGTTTGTTTTTTTTTTAAATCAAGGTAATCAACACAATAGGCAAGACATAAGATACCATGTGAGCAACAGTGTTCCATGGTCCATGGTGGATCTCTCGCAACATTTCATTTCACGGTTCATGAGAAAATACTGTGATTGGATATACTACAGCAACAATATGTTGAGGCAAAAAAGAATCTTCTCACAGTCCAATTGAGGCAATTTCAGAAAGCTCAATCTGTTTTCAGTATTAAAAACAGCAGGAAGTATAATTTGTTCTCCATCCTTGCTGTGTATAATCTCCTTAAGAAGCATCAAGAGATTTCATAAACATAACTGTGCAAAAAGTACTCAAAATGTTGGCACAGCTGATCTGCAGACATTATAAATACATATTTTCCCTTTTTACTTGAGTTTACATTCAATTCATCTGGAACACCACCAGAATGATCCTTGCATTCTTCCTCTATTTTACTCTGTTGATGAATGTAGATGGCTTACTTCTGCAATTAAGGAGTATTTCCATCTGCTGGTGGAACTGTTTCTCTAAGCAACACAAAAGGGGCTGAAATTATTTATGGGTAATAAATTTAAGGGTAACATGTTTGAGCATCTAATTCACACAAATTGTAAGTAATCTGCCTACAAATAATGGAACCACTTTCATACCATTGAAGCTCAATAATAATGTTAACCTGAGTCATCAAAGATAACAGTGTCTTCACTTGTAAGAGCATATCTCTTGAGAAGCTGTCAGTACATCTTTGAGTTCAACTCATGCTTTAAAAAACACCACATGACCTTTTGAGCTGGAAATTGTAGCTACAAACAAAGTCCTATACATGATCTTCTTGCAGATACATCAAGTGAAACTTCATCTGACGTACGGGTGATGTAATTTGTGGGAAAAGCCTATGATTCCTGAGTTTGACAGCTTACTAGGCAGTAAATCATCTTGAACATATAACTGTTTCAACAAGATTATCTCAGACACATCCAACCTCTATGGTTTTTGCTGAAGTTTCTACACCATGTATCACATGCTAGGCTGGGAAAACAGACACTTCATTTAACTCCCAGTAACACTGAATGAGCATAAGAAAGATCGGCTTAAGATTTGCTTAAAGAACATTTATTGCCCAAGTGAATTTGGTTTGTTGTGTATCATACATAATGAAGGGAGACAACTGTCCAACAGTTGAGGAGGTTAGATACATACTGGTGCTAGAAAATATTTTTACTAGACACAAACATACCACAGGTATTAGTAAAAATAAGTAAAAATCCTGTGGGAACAGCTGATGTGCAGATGTATCGTATCGAGTAAAAATGTAATTAAATGTCAACTATCAGATGTATTTGTTCCCACTCACAATTATGATTTCATTTTAACCAGCACTATCCACACCGGCTGCATCAGTGGCACATCAAACCCGACACCATGTGTAGTGCTGCTCTAATCTTGATTCACAACTCAGTGGTGCTGTTGCATAGCACGTAGCATAGCTGCCTAACAGCTACAAGTTCAAGCCCGAATAAATGTGTTCAGTGGCTAGTAAAGCCAACCCTCTCCAACATTTATGTTCATTAATATTTGAGACCAATAACTGACAAGCTAAATAATAAAAATAGGTATCCAGCTCTCAGACTCTATTTCCAGTAATTATTTCCTGCCAAATAATATCTAGCTCAAAACTCAGAAATGTAAATTTTCCTACTCATACCTGATAATTAATGCTCGAATTGTCTAAACAGACTGAAATTAAAGTGCTGTGTTGCTCATTCTCCTGCCAGTAGCACATACAGAAATGTAGCTGTCCAATGTGGACTGACTGAGATCTAATGAGACTAATGTGAAGCTAGACCCAATGTGAATCCAGGAAGCTTAGGGATAAAAGAGAGGCTGCATGCAGCCACCTGCAAACTTTAGGAACTGTGGGATGACTGATATAACCCATTAAAACATGCTTGAAAATGGTTGATCATGACCCAGATGGGAGGAACCTTTGTCTGTCGTTGTCACGGCTCTGCACACACTAGAATACACAGAGAGGAAGAGGATTCAGCCCTCATTAAACCTATGACAGGATGATTGATTCAACAAATAGCTACACAATTTCTAAGGAGCCAGACTCAGCAGCAGTAGCTCAAAATGTTTTAGCAATCCTTTCATAAAAATATCTTAAACTCCAACCACTACGGGCATATTACAGCAATATATCTTGCTGCATTATGACTGACATGTGAAGCCTGCAGAGCAGACAGTGGGAGATCAGGTCATGAGAGAGGTCAATCCACAGGGAGGTCCTTGGAAAGGTAATTGGGTGGAATTGTTTCATACAATGGGCAAATTTCACCTCTCCCTTTAGAACTGCAAAACTACAAAGGCTGATGTGTATCAGATAAAATATACTACCAGTTCTTTCATAGCCCAATGGAAAATAATTACAAGAAAGCTTCACTGAGTATAATTATTTTAGTAGAGCATTTAAAAATGATTGTCTGAATGAATGATGTTTTCACTTTATATAGCAGCTATGCATATAAGATGTATTAGTGTGAAAAATGCAAGAAAAGCATTTGTCTTTTAACTTTTAAGCAACCCCAACTGTCAAAAGACAGACAGACAGAGTGATAGATAGATAGATAGATAGATAGATAGATAGATAGATAGATAGATAGATAGATAGATAGATAGATAGATAGATAGATAGATAGATAGATAGATAGCTATAAGTGCAGTTACACTGGAACAGTAGCTCTAATCTTTCATGCCACTGCTTGTTCTACAGCCTAGCAACAATATTGAGTCCTCACTCAGTGGGATAACAATTGAGAATCTATATTTGTGCCACAGCCACGAGTGTTCAACTGAGGAAATGTTTCTGAGCTTAGAGCTCATATTTTGAATTCTGATCTTATTCTGAATTCTGAGCTTATTTGAGGGGGTTTGATGAATTCATTTAGATAAGTAAATATATTAGTTGCAATAAATATATTGGATTAGCTTTGTATTATATCTAAGATGGAGGCAAAGCAAGCTAAGGCAGATGCAAGGTCTGCAGGGTATTAGGATGAAGAGAAGGTTATGGCCAGGCATGCATGAGGGCATAATTGGTTTTAAAGCACAGCTATGGCCTCTACGGCTTGAATACTTATGACATCAGTCAACATTTCACATCAAGGTACAAAGCCATAGTATACAACAGAAGAATTATTTCCTGTTAGCGAATGTCTCTGTAAGCAATGCATTGTAGCCAAGTTAAACACATTTCACTGGATTTTAATTATATAGTTCTGTACTATGGTATAAGCTAACGGTAATGAAATAATGTATACTATAAAGGTCAACACACACAGACTGAAACATATAGCCTAATCAAAAACTAACCCTAACTGCTGCACAATTCTAGCTGTAGTCTCTGCTAGATTGCATGCAGTCTTTGTAACCCCACCTTTCTCACATTCATGGTTATCATGCTGCAGAAGAAGAGGAATAGGGCACTAAAGGGCATATCCACATATAATCCCATCTCAGTCTAGATTTTAAGCACTACTTTATAATAAATAATAAGCGTAATAAATATATAATAAATTTTATAATAAATCATAAAGCAAAAATAATTACCTTTTAAGCAATTGCTAGATTTGTAGAATGCCTGAGCAATATGTTTAAAGATTACCAGACATTGTATTCAGCACTACTGGACATTTGCATTAAGATTTCTGTTTACAGAGTAGGAAGAGCCATGAGCTCTGACCACAAAATACCTGCTCCTAATAATAGCTCTCCCTGAGTTTCTCTGTGAATACCAATGAGGCTGGAAAGAAGCTCCACTGTGCAGAGTAAAACAGGAAGGTGTCAGCTCTTTCCCTACAGGCTCTAATGAGCTATAGCTATGCTTGGACAAAACCCTGTCATGTGCAATGCAGTATAGTCAGTGTAGGGATGAGCGTTTAAAAATTACTATTCGATTTACTGAAGCTTCAAACTGCTGCCCACAAACACACAAATGTGTGTGTGTGTGTGTGTGTGTGTGTGTGTGAGAATGTGCATACTAGGTGATGTCAAGTGCAATGAGTTATGCCTATTCATTATATCATCTTCCATATATTCTCACATATTTTTACAATACCCTTATGTTTTGAGGATGCAGCATAAAGAGCATGCTGCACATCATGAATAAACATGCTCAAGAAAGTCACACGTAATGGCAACTAAGCTAAATTATCAGAAATAATTAATTTGCTATTTGAATTTTAAGACTAAAAAATATATAAAAATATAAACCCATTCCTAATTCACACTGAGCACATTTGTGATGTAAGCTAAATATTCAAGATAAAGGGAACAATATAAAAAGAACAATATTGATGGCTCCCAAATGGTACATTAAGCACATTTCATGGATCAACCAATGTCTACATATGACCCAATGATTTCACTGGTGTAAAATATTGAAATAAAAATGGCAACTACAGTGAATTTAACCTTTCTACAGTACATTAGGCTCCTTATTTTGCAAAATAAACGTGAGCTTTACAATTAAGATTCATAGGAATCTAATCATACAAATTATAAGTAAGACCCATTTCAGGCCACAAGCTATCCTGATTGTTAGACAGCAATATAACTCCCTATACACCAGAGAAGGGGCTTACCTGGACATTTTTCTCTAGTCTTGTCCCTGCTTCTTTCTGTGGTCAGGGAGTGGTGTTGCCAGGGTGCATGTCCCCCAGCACAAACATGCTATGTCCTATTCCTCCTCCAAAACTGTGGTCTTTATCAGACTCAGGCTGGCTTTGAGAGCGCTCTGCTTTAGGAATCAGTGTCCTGGGTAGCTCAGCCTGCTGCACAGACATGGCACGTCTCAGGTGTGTGCGCTTAGGAAGAAAGTCTGGTTTTGTTGAGAGGCCAAAAGAGCTATTACACAGAATCATGCGCATGGATGAGGTCTTCTGAGGTTGACCCTGGTGGCCAAACCGCAGTGAGAAAAGGTGCATGGCATAACCCTCACTGAGAAACTGGACAGGACAGTAGAAACAGAGGGTACAGTGAGGATGGGGGGGAGGTGTAAATAGTGCAGGATAATTCAACAAGAATGTATAATTTTTGTACATTATAAATGCTATTAGTACTTATATTATTTCTCACAATTACTACACTTGTTAAACTGACTGAGATTCAGGGGCTGAACTTCTAATAATCCATATTAAAATAATTTTTTACACACAGATAGCAATACTATACAGTATACCAAATATCCTGATGAAGCCATGGGAATTATTGGTTAACATATTCATTCATTTATTAAATGTAATTAAGCTATGCGTTTTTAATAACAATCATGCCTGTAGTTGCTATGGCAATCTGACCATATTTTCAGGCCAATAAGATGTCATGACCTATTCATGAAATTGTGATATGTATTGATTTTTTCCCCTTGAAGTGTCCAGATTGTGGGAGGGATACATTTATATCCTGGAAATGGTATACCTGTATATGGTATACATCTTCAATATGCAAAGGGAAAAAAAAATTAGTTAGCTCACCTGGCATTGGTTTTGGTATTTCTTGGATGGTCTGCCCACTATATATATCTGGTTGGGGCTGAGACCCAGCATGCTGTAGACGGAGATGTCCTTCATGGAGCCGTAGGCCAAGCTGATATTAATGTGACACTAACAACAACAACAAAAAAAAAAAGGTAGTCTCAGGCACGGGAAGAATGTACGTTCTGGTAGAAATGTGAAATGCACTTGCTGTCCACTTTATTAGGAACAGCATAGTGCATAAAATCATACAGTTCAACAATTTCAGTTAATGGTCACATCAAACACCAGAATGGGAATAAATGTTCTCAGTGACTTGGTGCATTTGATCATGTTTAAGTATATGCCTTTTTTTCACATCATTCTGTGAAAACTCTAAAGACTGCTGGTCATAAAAATCCCAGGAGATCAGCAATTTCTGAAATAATCAAACCAGCCCATCTTATACCTACCTTACTTAATAATCAATCAATCAATCAATCAATCTCTCTCTATCTCTCACTCTTGCAACACTAACATGGAAATAATTAGTAATTAATTGCTAGTAATGGCCATTCTTTCAATAAAATCTCATCTCAAATTGGCACGAACTGCAAATCTAATCTATTTTTTTTTTAAATAGACACACGCTAACATGGCTTCATGGACTAAATGCTTGCTGTATGGTATAAATCAAGCCTGGCTGCTGAATATGACAATTTACCCCAATTCAACTAATCTGCTAAGAGGTTCCTCTGGGCCAATTCAATTACTAAGATCAAGAATGTACAGATCAACAAAGATGCAAAATAAAGAACAGCAAAGCTTCTTTATTGCCTAGAAGAAGATACATTTGAGTCATTTTTGTAGCACAGAAAATGCACTATACCTCCTGAATAAGATTCCTAAGAAAGATGGCTTTCTGGTGCAGTGGGTCATGCACCAAGCCCTCAGAGAAAAAGATCATGCCCTGTGGGAAGTTGTGCTGGGAAAGCCAGGACACCACTCTCTGTTTCTGCATGTCTGGACGCCCAGTGATGTAGATGATCAGATATCCACGGTCCTGCCAGTGTCTACATAAAATATAACATTACATTAATATTAAAATATACTTATTACATCAATAGTGATTTAAAGGTTATAGTATAATCTGAATTTATCAGTACTGAAAATAGAAGCTCCACATGCTATCTATTAGCACTATTTGCTAATATATTTCTTCTCTTCTACCTCATTCCCACATGAATTGTTCACCTGACCACATCCACTGCGCCTGCACGCATTTTAGGGTCGCTGCCCATGATGGAAACGCTAGCAGCAAAAGACCCATCAATGCTAAATACTACACACTCCATTCCCTGAGGCAGCACAGTCAGGCAAGCTTCTGCACTCGTCTGGTCTCCCCTGTAGGGCACGTTTAAGAGTTAGGAAAGATAAAGTGAGAGAACAAAATGTCATTGATATTTTAGTCTCTAAAAACTAACTTACCACCTATAAATAGGTATTTTACAGCCACCCTGAAGAATTATTCAAACCAAAAGCTTAAACAGACAACCTTTAAGGAATGTTCCCAATTCGATGCAACAGTGAGCAAAAGAGCAATGAACTAAATCATACAAACTGATGTAAAAATTCATATTCAGGGTACTTGGGAAAATAGATATTTGGCTTTGACATACCTAACAACCATTTTAATAGGATAAACTCCCACGGGGAATTTTTTGCTGTCCGGGATCGTGTAAGACACTCTGCCACTGCTGCTGGTGATTTTGGTGTCAAAGTGCACCCAGCGTCCTGAGTGTGGTTCAGTCATCAAATACACATCCACCTGAGGAAGAAAAAGACATTAGAGAGATATTAAACTGAAGACACTAAACTATACACAAACACCAAAAGTGATTTCAGGAGTTTAAGCTAATAAACATTGCTCACATACCTTCTCTCCTCTCAGAGTCACCATGTCCAGAGGGCCATACATAAAGCGACCAACCAGAGTCTGCGGTCCTTCCTCAGTCGCAATGACATCATTCATTCTGTGGTTTGCAGTAATGTTCTGTTCAAATAAAAACAGTTCATAGTTTTCAGCTTTATGGTTTTAAAACTATAAAATCTGCTACAATAGTGCAAATTAGAATAGATGTTTCTAATAGATGTAGAATAAATATGCAGCCCAAAAGTGGGTGTCTTGTCTCCACTCCATATTAGAGCCCTCTCCTCAAAATCGCATTTTCACTGACCTGAACCACTACAGGTCTACATTAATCCCAAATTCTTTGCTGAGGCAGTCAAACTGTTATATTAAAGCAACCAGAACACTGACACACAAAGATTATTACCTACCTTGAAGTGTTTTATTTAGATATACAACGATCAGGCATAACATTATGAGCCCTGAGAGGTGAAGTGAATAACACTGATTATCTCCTCATCATGGCACCTGTTAGTGGGTGGGATATATTAGGCAGCAAGTGAAAATTTTGTCCTCAAAGTTCATGTGTTAGAAGCAGGAAAAATGGATAAGTGTAAGGATTTGAGTGAGTTTAACAAGGGCCAAATTGTGATGGCTAGACAACTGGATCAGAGCATCTCCAAAACTGCAGCTCTTGTGGGGTGTTCCCGGTCTGCAGTGGTCAGTATCTATCAAACGTGGTCCAGGGAAAATACAGTGGTGAACCGGTGACAGAGTAATGGGAAGCCAAGGTTCATTGATGCACATGGGGATTGAAGGTTGGCCCGTATGGTCCGATCCAACAGACGAGATACTGTTGCTCAAATTGCTGAAGAAGATAATCCTGGTTCTGATAGAAAGGTGTCAGAATACACAGTGCATCACAGTTTGTTGCGTATGGGGCTGCATAGCCGCAGACCCCTGTGCACCGTCAAAAGTGGCAACAATGGGCACGTGAGCATCAGAACTGGACCACGGAGCAATAGAAGAGGGTGGCCTGGTCCGATGAATCACGTTTTCTGTTACATCACATGGATGGCTGTGTGCGTTGCTTACCTGGGGAACACATGGCACCAGGATGCACTATGGGAAGAAGGAGCTGAAGCTGGGGGAGGCAGTGTCATGCTTTGGGCAATTTTCAGCTGGAAACCTTGGGTGCTGCCATCCATGTGGATGTTACTTTGACACTTTGTATCACCTACCTAAGCATTGCTCTAGACCATGTACACCTTTTCATGGAAATGCTATTCCCTGATGGCTGTGGCCTCTTTCAGCAGGATAATGTGCCGTGTCACAAAGCAAAAATGGTTCAGGAATGGTTTGATGAGCACAACAACATGTCTGAGGTGTTGACTAAATTCCCCAGATCTCAATCAAATCAAGCATCTGTGGGATGTGCTGGACAATCCATGGAGGCCCCACATTGCAACTTACAGGTCTTAAAGGATCTGCTGCTAAAATCTTGGTGCCAAATACCACAGCACACCTTCAATGATCTAGTATAGTCCATGCCTCGATGGGTCAGGGTTGTTTATTCTGCAGTTGTTTATATAAAACAGTATCAGGCATTGTGTTTGGTCTTAGTCATTCCTGCAGATATAATCTAAACTGACTGAATTATAGGTGGACACAGGATTGTTTTTTTAATCCTACTCCTGTCTGCTCCTGAAGAAATTCTGACCTGTCTCACAATTCCTGCAGACATTCTTCATCAAGTCTGCCTACTACCATATTTAATTAGTTTTGTTTGCCCTTAATAAACTTAGTTGGTGCTATTTTACAAAATGTAACCTGCCTACAGACTTTAGAAGTTAGAAATAAGTGGGTATAAACTTTTAGCAAAATAATACTCAAAATATCACAAAATAATACTCGAAATATCAAATTTGTACACCATGATCAAGGTTAGATCATAAAACACATTGTGACAGTGGCATGACACACAGACTTCTACATTCTGTAATTCAAAATGAAGAGGAAAAAACAGAATATTGTGCACCTATTCCAAAAAAGACAACCATGCAGAAAATCAGACAGAGCCAGATGATTCATGTGGGGAGAGAGCCGATAAAACAGATGAGACAGAGCCGGATTGAATCAGGTGGAGAGTTTGGAGAGTGAGGGGCACAGTAGAGCAGGAAGAGACAGATCGAGATCCTGAAAGTTAGGCTGAAAGTGATTTAGAAGCTGAATGTAAGACAGACATAAAAGCTGTGTATGTCCACAAGCACAGCATCATCAAGATCGTGGATACAAAATGGCTTCTGTGTAGTCCTTTTGCATGGTGAAACTGCTATAAAACTGCGATAATTTTAAAATTGTATTAGCAAGAAGCGGGAAGATTAGATTTGTTAAAAAGGATTAAAGATATATCTTATGTCAGAAATAATTAGCTCCAAACTAAGAACGTTCATGACACTTATTTTATTCTGACCTACTAGATTAAATAATGTATAGAGTTTCTTAGAACTAGCCTTTAATTAAATGTAGGAACTCCACTGTACCTGCAGTAACTGCCTACATAAAAAATATAGCTTAAACACAGATACCTGAACAAATTAAACCAGATTAATTAGATCATTTTTAAAATGATAGCATTGAACGGATTCATGTTCTCATTGTTAGCTGCTCTATCAGTCATTAGCCCTCAGTATTCAAGGGGCCTGATTGAGTAGATTTGTTTCTAATGAGGCAGTTAAACATTTTCAGACTTTTGGGGAATTGCATTAATTAAGTCTCTCAATAATTAATGATCAGCAGAGACTGTAAAAACATGCCACATAAATAGTTTACAACGTGCATTTAGAACACACACAAACAATATAATATTTGTCTAGTGATCGTTTTAACAATCTATTGTTAAGGCATAACAAGAGCATGCGCTATGTATGTGTATACTGTGCATCACTCACCCTTAACTTAACATGTGTACGTCTTCGTAACCATTTCTCTCTGGGGCTGGAAGGAGAGAAGCAGGTGGGGTCTAAGCTGTCTGCCTCCTGAGCCTTCACACAGTCACACTGCATCACCTGTCAATCACACAAATACACATTGGCAACAAATAAGCACAATTCCTTGAGTCTGGGAAGCCAGACTCACAGCATCTGCTCTACAGGAAGTTTTTTTAATGCAAAGAAATAGTGCCCTATTTGAATGTTTCAACAATATCACAAAAATAACTGTTGCCTTTGTAAAGAAAGTTGACAAAAACACTCAGCTCAAAAACAAACTCTATCAGTGTGCTCAACAAATAGAGGCTGTTCTGTTCATAATCAGGATAATACACTATGTAAAGCCTTGCCTGATTATATGAGTTTTGAGAAGGATATACTCTGCTTCTCAGATTTGTTTTCACATCAATCTAACCTTTGTATGCTAGAATTTGAGACCTGAATGTAGAATTTGGGTTTAATGAAACACAATGTGGTAGATCATAAAAGTACTTGCAGACATAATTCTATACTGTGTGAAGGCTAGAGCTCCTACACAGGAGCAGTAATTCCCATTATATCCTAATCCTGTAAAGTACAAGGGTGAGTCAACTGAAAACCTTAATATTGCAACATAATTGTGAGAAATAATATATTACTTTTGTAGTGGCAGAAAGAAAACTGTACTATTAAAGCTACATTTGTGAAACCTATTTGCAATAAACAATAGGGAACAACTCTCATTCAGTTGGCCTCTTCAAACCAAAGCGAGCTAATGTATATTCTGTGTTATATAATACATTAAGAAAAGCTCTTCTGTTTATGTTACCTGTCTGAGCAGAAAGGCCACCACATCAGTAGATTCCCAGTATGAGCCATGGAACAGTTGCGGCAGAGCCACAGTGGGGAATGCAGTCAATATATCAGGACAATAAAGTGCATAGTCCAGCCGTTTAGTCCCCCACCAGCTACTGGAGACTGAAACAATCATACTTAATACACAATTATGCCCAAGAAGCATCTGATTATATCAATAAATAGAAGCCATAAATGTCTCGCTAAACCTGTTCTACATAAGGTGAATCAATGTCACATTAAACCTTTCAGCACAATAAGCCAGCTAAGTGGTAATGTGCTGCATAATGGGCTTAAGTACACAGATGAAAGAATATGACTTAAGCCAGGCATACAGTGAATGCCTATTAAAATCATGTTCTTTGATGACAGCTCACAATGCACATTTTAATCGCTCAGTCTGTAAAGCCTATACACTCGCATTGTCGACATTTTATGATGTAAAAACTTATGTAGAAACACTATCACTCCCACTGTATGAAAAACAAGCCCTACAGACAGTTCTGTATATTGACAATTTTGGTTTGGAAAAGACATTTTTATCTCTCAGCTTTGGTGGATCTGTCAGAATGCGTATAGTAAGCACAGCTTATCCGTGAGAAGCTTTTACTCACTTTCAGTTCGAGGTTAGGAGAATGGCAGTGCCTTGTTGCGACCGTTCAATCAACCAGGCCAATGAGATCTCTCTGTGCCTTTCTGTGACATTTGTTATTATTGTTGCCACATGCAGATGTAAAAATTTGAGTTCATGACTTAACATTTACATTGAGACACTGCTCATGCTGCAAGCAGCTGACCAAAAAATTTAATTCATACTTTTATCTGCAGTAAATGCTTTATGCGTGTCAGGGTGGCAGTGGATTTGGAGCCTGTCCAATAGCACTCACTCACACCTAAGAGCTATCTTACAGTAACCAGTGTGTATTTGGGAGATGAGGTGGACATAGAGAGTCAGCTCAGGATTGAACTCCAGACCCTGGAACAGTGAGAACCCAACACTACCTGCTGGTCAACCATGCTGGTGTAGCCATTTGACAACTCTATCAGAGATTGTTTAGGCAGCTCCTGGGAGGTGCAAATGAAAAGCATTCACTTTATGGTTCGGAGATCACATGCTCGATTCCCAATGATGCCATGGTCATCCATGGCCAGTATCCAAAAGAATAAAGTTGGCCATGATCTCGAGTGATAGTGGTCTATTTAACAGTCTGTGAGATACAGTTGGTTGGCTTCACATTCTCTGATGAAGCATGTGTTAGCCTTTACCCATAGGAGAGCTTACTGAAGGGTGGGAATTGACAGATGGCCATATTGGGGAGAAATTGTAGAAAAATCCAACAATTTTCAAAAAAACTTTTAACATGAAAAGATTATTTGGGCAATTAATTAAGCCCACCCTCCCATATCAAGCAACAGCTGATGCAGCTTGATGCAGGCCTGACTGTGACAATTGATCGTTACTGACCAAATCTGCTTTAAATCTCACAGTGTATGTCTGGCATGATAAAACACAGCAGTTCAGAGTGGGTGTGGGGGCGTTTAGATTGATTAATAGAATGAGCCTGCCTACACACTCACTGTTGGCGATAGTGAGGCTCAGCTTGTTCTCCCTGCAGCCGGAGGGCTTGCTGTCATCATCCACCTCCTGCTTCATTGCCTTCTCTGCTTCATCCTCACAGGAGGTGAATGCAGCACCGCCTGGAGCAGGGCCTTCATCCAGGAACAAATCAGGGTGACTATGGATCTCATCAACTGAAAGGAAGCAAAAAAGTGCACTGTAAGTCAATCTGTAAATTCTTTCCGAGAAACAGTTGTATGGTAGAAAAATGACGCTACACTGAACTGTTAGTGTATTAAGAGTTAAATATAGTGTAATGACAATTATCAATAACTGAAACTGCACTAGACAAACTCATGCACAACCACACTTTTGTATTTGTTATTACAAACCCTGCCAGCCACAAAATTCGCTTTCCTTAAAAGTGTATATTTACCATCTTCAGTGGCAGCTGATGGAGTTATTGTCAACAAAATCAGGCTTTTTTTTTTTTTTTACCAGTACTGTAATACTATCTGAACTCTCTCCACATGAGCTAATTTCTTACATGTAGGCAGGTAACAGATGACTTGGTTAGTTTGTCCTTTATGGTCATATGTTGCAGTTACAGAAGAACATATTCATTAGTTGACTAAACATAACAGTGTCAAGGTATTTTATTAGCGTATTGTCTTTTATCAATGTATACCTCTTCCAGATCAATGTGCTTTAGACCTTGTTGGGTTAGACTAGGATTGTCTTCAATCAAACAGGCCCACTTTGATAATCCTGACTACAGAGGCTTGTTCTTTATGTATCCATGTTTTTACAGCATTACCTGGAAAAACATGCTATGAAAACCAAAATGCAGTTCAGGACTAAACTTGAGGCTGCACATTCACAATTTCATATTCATGAATATTAATTACATACAGCAGATTGTAAGCTAATTTTGGTATAGTGTGATTATATGCTTGTGTGTGCAGTGTGACACACACTGAACAATAAGTGATTTCTACTTCATTGTGCTATTTTTTTTAATACAGTTGAAACAGATTTAATTGGAGATTAACAGATTTTCCCCACATTAACAATGACAAAGGAAAAACAAATCCAGTTTGTTATGAAGTTGAACATTCTCTTGTTCATTGCAAATTCGTTAAACTTGGATGGAGACAAATGTATCCTTAGCAGTGTAATGTCAATATGTAATGAATGAAACATTTCAATGAATTTACAATTAACAGCTAAGGTTACACACAATACAGCAAAACATACAGACTATGGGTAAGAATATGGCAGGCAAAGCAATAACCAAACAAGATCAACAGCAGCATGACAACGAGCTACACCGACACCAATACTTAAGTAGGTAATGAGGGAAAACACAGATCAGGTGAGTGACTAGAGAGACAAGTGACAGGGTCATACTAAGAATAATGTAGTCAAGTGATAACTTAAGCATAACCATGACACCAGTATGACAGCCTTTTTCAGGAATTCTGCTTATTTATTTTTTCATGTAAAGTTACTGTAATATTTTACATTTCAGAACTGTAGATACAGTTTAAAGATCACATGCTTATTCAAACCACAGTGGCACATTTTAACAATAAGATGGCAATGGGGCCAATTGTAGAGTGATTTCAGCAGTTTGGGTTTTTTTAGTTGTGTTTTGCATCAAGACGGGGATGGCTAAATTAAAAGAAAAATAGCTGCATCCTTTGAGGAAATGTTCATTTAATCAGAAATAAAACAGTCTGATCCACTTACCACTCACTGATCCAAATATAACTGCAACATCTTGTTGGATCTGTAATTTTCTAATACAAGTATTTTTGAATGTTAGTCATAGCTATAACTTCTTCCTCTATATGCATGTCTTCTCCACATGGTGAAATAGAGCCAAAACATATATGGTCTCATTATATTATGGCCCTTGATGTAATTATACCAGTAGGCAAGGCTCAGTTAATGTGTCAGTCACAATTATAAAAAAAAATGGCAGAGGTTCACCTTTCTGGTCCTATGCCCTTTCAACAGTTGGCCATTTTGCCATTTCTCATTTACCAGCCCAGTGCGTCTGTGGACAGCAAGAGCCTGGATGCTTATAAGAGGAGCTGTATGGAGCAGGTGACAAAGGAGAGGGATGGAGGAATTTCCTTTATGACAAACCTGAGAGCAGCAGTGAGGTGAGTTTCATATAGCAAGAAAGATGGAGGAGATAGAGAGCAGATGGCTGCATGTGGGAATTTTAAACAGGACTAGCCTTATCAGAGCAGTTTGACAAGGTCAGGTACTCAGTTCCAGCTCTGTTCATATCTGTGAACAGCAGCAAGAAGCAGGCAGCACTGGTGAGCCAAACACCATGGCTAAAATCCATGGCTGAATTAAATCAGCAACATAATATATGCAAATAGGAAAAAGACAAGTAGCCCACACACATTTATCAAAATGCACACCATAAGTAGTTCATCTTTGCTTTGCTTAAAACCCTGTCTCTGAAACAACAAAAGAAACAAAGGGAGATAAAACAGCAAGATAGAGATAAACACAGAAAGACAACAGATATGGTGTCCTTTTCTTAGAACTGGACATAAAATTTTATGATTAAAAAATAAACAACTCCTTTTGTGCCTAATGTAACTCCGGTTGTCACGTGCCGGTGGTACCAGGCAGGAGAGATCAGACCCAATTGCAGGGACAGACATAAAACATGGGTTTATTATACAATAAACAGACACTTACATGGGAACACTGGGGAGAAACCCAAACACAAAACCAACTCCAAAGAACAGAACAGACACACATTAAAGACGAGGACTAGCAACAAACACAGCCACGACAACCAATATAAATAGGGGTAATAAATCAAAGGAACACAAGGGACAGGTGAACAGAGGCGGGAACAGACGGGGCTAAAATGTCAACACAAAACACACATGGCACAGAGAAACAAAACCCCTGCTAGAAGCCCCCTAGTGGCCCAACAGGGAACTTTGCCAACCATGACACAGGTAAATCACTTGTGGGAAACAATTAGGCAAATAGACATGTCTGTCTTACATGAGATAGATTTTTATGTAGATATCTAGACCTAATAAGGCACAGACATTTTAACAATACAACTGAATGCAATACAACTAAAGAGCTTTGGCAAGAAGTTCCATGATCAAAAATTTGGGAAAATAAGAAAAATCTTTGATAGTACCTATGAATAAAGAGGCACAAATAACTCCACACAAATAACACCAGCCTTGCTGCAATTTTCCTTTAAATCAGCTTACAAATGAAGTCAGTAAAATGAACACCCAGAAAAGTATATACAAGGAACCAGCTCTTCCTGGATTTTAAAGACAATAATCACATTTTAAGATGTCCAGTGTTTGGCTGTGATGAGTATGATTGGACTTCCTTTCCCATGAGGGCAGCTTCAGAGAAGCTTTGTGTGGCTATAAAACTAATCACCAGAACATATACAAATATTTTTTAAAAGCATTCCTTGTGGTAAACAGAGTGCTGCTTCAGTCTCTTCACTCAGTTTGCATTATATTTCTCTGAGGCTGTACGTCATTTATCTGTCTTTGGATCATTACTGCTGTGATGCAAGATTACAGTTTTAATTATGCTCAAGTTCCACATGCAGGAGCTATATTAATATTAATGTCAGTGTTCTAGCTGTGAGACCTAGTGTATCATATAGAAATATTATATTGCTACACTCTAAAGATTGCTAAAGATTGTACTTCCTTCAGCAGCTGAGGAAGTTCAACCTGCCACAGGAGCTGCTAACACAGTTCTACTCAGCCATCATTGAGTCTGTTCTGTGCACGTCTATAACTGTTTGGTTTGGCTCAGCTACAAAATCAGACATCAGAAGACTACAGAGCACGGTTCAGACTGCTGAAAGGATTATTGGTGCTCCTCTGCCCACCCTTCAAGAACTGTATACATCCAGATTGAGGAAAAGGGCTCAGAAAATCACTCTGGACCCCTCACAGTTTCTTCCCCCAAGCAATCTACCTTTTGAACAGTTGAATGTTCCCAACATTGGGAAATAAAAAAAAGTGCAATAACCTCATATTTATTTTTTACCAACCCCACATCCCTACATCTCAACTCATTTGATTCAATTCTGTACATACAAATTAATTTATTTTCCTATTTAAATATGTATATTTTTATTTCTCATCCTATTTTTTGTTGTTGTTTGCATTGTTGTTGTTGTCTCTGTGCACTGTGACACTAAAACAAATTCCTTGTATGCACAAACATACTTGGCAATAAAGCTCTTTCTGATTCTGATTATCTTTGCTTTAACGTTTGGCAGGCAATAAACTGATGCATATCACATTGTTTCATGTCATACTCAAGGTCTACAACATTTGTGCTAGTTTTCATTGTCAGGCAGCCTAGTTTAAAAAGGGGGCCAATGCCAAAGTAACAGAAACATTAATTAATAAATATGTGTCCCAAAAACTGGACTATAATGTTCTCTTTTCAAGGTAGCTTATAGAGAAAATGCAGCTCTGGGGATTGTGGCTAGATTGACAAAACGAGAGAAAGTGCTAGGAGTGCAAGTGCTTAGGTGCTCCTGAGGGAGAACAGAGGAGACAGGAAGACAAAAGCAGTGAACTGCAATTACATTTAAAATGCAGGTCTTGCAGAGATGCAGCTACTTTTTCTATAGCTGTGTAGACGGACAGCGTTTGCATATGTTCACTGTCATTCATGTGTCTGGAAAGTGTCTATGTTGCATACTGTGTTTTGGCAGTGTCTGCTTTTAGAAGTGTGTTACACAGAAGTGAGATACATTTTGTGCATACGTATGTAGAATGTGCCTTGTTTCAGGGTGAGCAAAAATTTCAAGATTTTATCTAAATCATAAAAATATGCTGCACATATACCATGACATACCATAACATATATCATGTTAAAATAAATTTGACAACAGTGTTTTACACAAGTAATAACAAACCAACCTTATTTAACTGATCTGGTTAAATGATAATCTCATCCTCACCAATGAGGGTTGAGTAGCCATTGCCTAGCGGGTAGCTCTGGTATCGTGGAACAGGGAATGGAGGCAACTGTTGAAAGCAAGAATGCAGGAGGGGCTCCAGTCTGGAGGCTGATGGGTCGGAGTGGTAAAATAGGTTGAAGATCTGCAAGCAGGCAGGCTGCAGCTGAGTCACTGGCACAAAGAGGTGTATAAAAGTAATTAAAAAAAAAGTAATAAAGTGAGTCACAGTATAGACACATAGCATGTTCTTAATTATATTTGTTCTAAAGGTAAGAGGTGGAAACTGATTGGTCAGCCACTGTAACTGAAGGCTTGCCACTGTAATGTAGTGATAGTTCTGCTGGAAGTTACAATAATTAGACTGTCAAGTGCAAGCTAACAGAGCATGGAGAGGACAATGTGCAAAGGACAAACAGCTGGGGATTTTCATGCTAAAGTTGTATTTGCATGTGTGTTCATGCAGTACTTTAGCATGAGACTGACCTTTGATTGAAGGAAGAACAGTGCGTCTCATGGCTAAGACTAGTCCAAGGGGACAGCCGAGGAGGAAACATTCAGACACCTCAAAGTCAAAACGGCCTGGATTCCACCTTGGATTGATTCTTCTTGAGCTTTGGCCTGTTCCATCCTGGACCTGACTATACATGCACAAGCACACACACACATTCATATATATATATATATATATATATAAAAAAATTTATATATATATATATATATATATATATAATATATATATATATAATATATATATATATATATATATATATATATAAAATATATATAAAAAATTTTTTAACACACAGACATATTAGGAGCTCATGTGACTGGAGTTGTACTGGGTAATTTATATATATATATATATATATATATAGATATTATATATATATATATATATATATATATATATATATATATATATATATATAAATACTCCAGTCACATGAGCTCCTAATATGTCTGTGTGTTAAAAAATTATTAGTTAGAATTAGTTATTCTTTATATAATATTCTTTATATATATATATATATATATATATATATATATATATATATATATATATATATATATTTTTTGTATAAGTACATAATATGTCCATTTAACCACTTAAACAGCTTGAATGTTGTCACATAAACCATTTCAAGCAGCAGAATGCGGCTGATAATTAAAGGTAATTCAAATCAATAGCAGTTTCATGTTGTCAGTGATATGTGGTGAAATCTGCATCAGACTGTTTAAAACTGAAACCTGTTATCAAGTAGTTAGTGAGAAACTCAGACACATGCAGCTCACACTCCACTTTATCAGCAGCTTAATAATTATACAGATAAATGAGTAGTTTTGCATGTATCAGCATTTTTGCTCTTGAGTAAGAGTCATGGTTTCATGCTGTAATACAGGTACTATATTCCGAATTTCTCCTTGAATATATAAGGATGCAAGGCTGATATGATTTTGAGAAAGTTTGAGAAAAAGAAAAAAGCCCTGTTTTTTTTATATAATAAAGATTTTTATTCTAGACCAAAACCAAGACCAAAAAAGAAATCAAATTGAATGATTATTTATTCGACAAATATATATGCTCTAGAATTGTATAAAATTGTATATTAGTTTTAATGACTCTGATACACTAAAATATAACCAAATAACAACAAGTAACAAAAAAGCTTAAGAAATACCTTAATAATCTGTAAAAAAAAAAAAAAAAAAAAAATACCTTTGGTCCCATGACCCCCACCCAAGTCTATTTCAGATCTGGAGGAAACACTATTCAACTATGTACTATAATACTTTCAACTATGTATTGTATTCTAGTATAAAATGCATGTCCTGTCCTTTTCTGTGCAACTGGCAATAAAATGCTGAATCCTGTAACCGGTGTCACACGTCCGATTTGTGAAAAAATTAGCTGTATTACTAGACTCAAGAGACTGAAAATCAAGAGGAACACAGCAGCACTTCTAACAGAAAGGTATTTCCTAGTGAACAAACATTATTGTTTCTGCTATCAGCTTTACACACAACCCTACACACCAAGCCTTCACACTCAAGACTCCTTGCACACATGGGCAGTGGGCACTTTGCCAAGTCCAAGGTTTCAAAGAAGGATGGATAACATGTGCCTTCATTATGCAGCTGATTTTGTCTGCTTAAGCTTATTTCTTGAGTTTCAGGCTGCTGAACACTGGTACACGGTGCTGCACTAAGAAGCCTTTCTGCTGTCTGGTGTCAAGCTTCTCAATAGCTGGTGGAAGAAGGTAGATATTAGTGTGAGCCTCAATGCCAGTCTCTGGTCCAACTTTCTAACACTGGTCAGGAATACTCCCTGTTCTCCACATTTTAGTGTTTTTCCTGCTCCCAATAGTCCAAACTATTAAGTTAATTTATAGCCTATATAATATATATATATATTGAATTGGGTATGTTAGAAGAAAAGGAGTTCTAAAATGTGAAAAACAGGGGACCAGATTTGGGCATGTGTTCTAGACATTGTGAACGTTATTGACATTCATAATTTGGTATATTTCTAGACACTGTAGGACCCTAGGACTGAATATACCAGTTGATTACACCGACACTGGTAACCAAACTATGTTTTATTTTTATCACGACTGGCCCAACCTATGACTGAACCAAATCCTCATGACACTGTTGTATTTATGAAAATTAGCATTATTTTTTATGTATAAAAATGCACAGTTATTTAATTCCTGCTGAAATACACGTTTTGTGGATTAGATGAAAAAAAATTGCTTATGCCCTGCAGCAAAGTTTCTCCATTCTAACTGAATATAATTTAAATGCTAATACAGTATTGTATTATTGTATGTAATATAATGTCTACAGATGGGAGCTAGTATTCAGTCACCTCTCTATTCGGTTAAGAGAAATGCCACTGTGGTAAAAATATGGTTATTAAATGGTTAATAATAGATTTGAACAGAGTATTTGACCCAGACTGGCCTCCACTGAAGAAGATCATTTTTATCATTTTTATTTATAATAAGCCATACTATATTAAGAATATTCTACTGTGAGACCTTTTGGGGAAATTTCAAAACAACAAAGTTGTCAGGAAATTTCCTCTTTGGCCCTTTTGCATGTGTATACTAGCAGAAGCTATTTAGAAAAGGCAGCAGGAGGCAGATCAGTTGTGTTGTATTATAAATGGCTTGGTGAAAAAGCCATTTTCAGCTGAAAACCTTAAGTGAAATGCTAGAATGACAATCAAAGACTTGAATACATTTCAAGCAAACATTTGAATATATTTCAATATATTCATTGTCTACCACTTATCCGATCTATACTCGGGTCATGGGGAGCCTGTGCCTATCTCAGGCATCATTGGGCATCAAGGCAGGATACACCCTGTACGGAGTGCCAACCCATCACAGGGCACACACACACACACTCACTCACTCACGCAATCACACACTACAGACAATTTAGAGATGCCAATCAACCGACAATGCGTGTCTTTGGACTGGGGGAGGAAACCAGAGCACCCGGAGGAAACCCCCAAGGCACGGGGAGAACATGCAAACTCCACACACACAGGGCGGAGGCCGGAATCGAACCCCCAACCCTGGAGGAGTGAGGCAAACATGCTAACCACTAAGCCACTAAGCCACCATGCCCCCTATTTCAATATATAAGAATATATATTGTATTACAGTGGCTTGGTGGTTAGCACATTTGCCTCACACCTCCAGGGTTGGGGGTTCGATCTCCGCCGTGTGTGTGGAGTTTGCATGTTCTCCCTGTGCCTCGGGGGTTTCCTCCCCCCAGTCCAAAGTCATGCATTGTAGGTTAATTGACATCTCTAAATTGTCCGTAGTGTGTGATTGCGTGAGTGAATGAGAGTGTGTGTGTACCCTGCGATGTGTTGGCACTCCGTCCAGGGTGTATCCTGCCTTGATTCCCAATGACATCTGAGATAGGCACAGGCTCCCCGTGACCCGAGAATAGATCGGATAAGTGGTAGATAATGAATGAATGAATATATTGTATTAGCACATTTTCAACAAGGGTGTACATTTATGATTTTTTTTTTAAAAAGTAGTATTCTGTAATGTGTGTGTTCCATATTTATACAAAAACAATACCTTCTGCAAAATGGATGCTGACTGTCAGAGGAGTCAGTGGCAAAAGAAATGTCATTGTTGCTCTTGCTTAGGCGCTTCTTGGAGCTCAGGCCACAGTCATCCACTCCCAGAAGTCCAAGGTTATCCTGTGGGATATGGATGAGAAAGAGAGAAAAAAGAGGAAGTTTAAAAGAAAAAAAATATTCCTGTAGTATGTATATAATATAAAGTATTGGAGAGAACTGAAACACAATGACTAATTAACCTGAAGGTGTAAACATTACTTAAAGAAGATTTAAGGGAAGGTATACTCAAGCTGAAAAAAAAAAAAACACCAATCTGCATCAATATCTAGATGAGAGGAAAGTCAGGGAAGTGATTTTAGCTTCAAGTACTGACCCTTAGGTTCTCCAAACTGTTGTGTCTCCCTCTATGACTTGAACTGTCATGTTGCGGAATGCTGCTGAAAGACAGTGCATCAAAACATAGCACGCCACCGAGACAGTCACCCAACAGACACACCTGGAAAACAGTGTACACAAACACACAAAGTCAGAACCTACTAACAGCACATTCATTTCATCCAGGACTCATTGACTTTCATTGGCAACTGTTCAATATGACTCTCAATACAGTCATATACAGTATATACTATGTATATACTCACATATCTGATTAAACCATGAGGACAGTAATGTTTACAACAGGAATTTGGGAATCAGGCATTTACCTGGCATTCAAGCTCTACCTGTGCTTGAATTCTAAAAATATATTTAAAAATTCATTCACATCCCTCAATTTAGCTTATATAAACAGACATATATTTTAGAACCAAAATGCAAGGGACTATCATTCCTTGCCCAAATAAATCAATAACTTTAAGCCTTATCAGAGATGTGCATAGTTTTTCAAAGATTAGAGGGATTAGGTGTGTTGATCATGCTGCCTCTCAATGTCCTGGTCCACACACAAGCTGACTCACAAACTGTCAAGAGTGTATTATTGGATTTATCATGCCACATTAGGAAGCAGGAGGAGTAGAGAGGCACTTCTACTATTGTTTGGAATGACTCATCAGGAATGACTCATGCCCCAGGTATGATACCCATTACCTCTCTGGTATAAGTTTCTCTTCAAAAGGAAATTCCACCCATTGTTTTGATTGACAGAGCACTTTTTTTGAGAAACAGTCAATCAACCTGACATATTTAGACATTGGAACCAGGTTTCTCTAAACTTTAGCAGAAAGTGAGATACCTGCATGAGAGTCCATGCATACCTCATAAGTAACAAGAGGTTAACGCTGACCTCAAAAACATCATATGTAACACTTGAATTAAGTGATTTGTTTTATATAATAAACCAAATAAATCATGTAATCAACAGCTGGATTAACCTTCAGAGGCAACTTACCACTGATGAAGGAAACAAAGTCCTTAATGACTCTTTTTCTGCTCATTCACAATATATGGACTATTCATGGATTCAATACAGATTATTCCGTGCAGGTGTATTTTGTTTACATTTCAGCAACCTTTTAAATTAATATACAATGTGAGGGTTTTTACTGTTTTTTTATGCTTAATGCAGAAAAAATTAATGCAGTAAATGTTAAGGGAACCTTAAAGTAAAGTGTTACCAAAAAGTATCCAATTAAAACATAGATTTAACAGTGTTTAGTGTTATTAGCATTAGAAATGTAAACCAACAATGCATTTGTGACTTCTGTGGTAGTTTGGATAGCAAACTATACAAACAAAATGTAGAAAAAAAGAATTATAAACCTCACAACCCCTGGTTCCTATAACAATCATACTTTTGGATTTATCAAACCACTCTGCATTACTTTTCAAACTATATATTCTGCTGAAATATCTGTGAAATTCTACTTCAAAGCTTCCAATACCAGCGTCTTAAAACTGAAACCAAGTTTCTGCAAGAAAAAGGAGAAGCAATCTTAGATCAGAAATTGAAGACTTATTCTAAAGTATACCAGTTGCTATGCTTTTTACCCAAAGCTATGAGGTAATAAAAGAACGACCTGTCCAGTGAAGCCTTGTCCATCAGGAGACTGTAAGAAGTCGTGGTAAACTTCATTGGCTCTGGAGATGACCCTTGCTACAGAGTCCTGGTAGTGTGGTGATGCAACAGCGAGAAGAGGGAGCGCTGCGAGTGGAAGGTGATCTACACTGCTCGACACACAGCTCTTATCGTAGCTATAGGGGTTCAGACTGCAACCGAGACAGAGAAAATAAAGCCATGTTAAAAAAGAAATACTACAAAGCAAATTGGTCCAAATGCAACCCTGAGATAGTGCCATCCTTGAACAGGATCAGCTTAAATATGTTTAATCTCTTCTCCAGACCTAATCAGGCAAGGAAGTAAACAAAGCACTTCATCAGCAGCAACATCATCTGCAGCCTCTCACTCATCAGACAACTGAAAATACTTTTTCCCCTTAAATCCTTTTCCCACTCTTCTGATAATACATAGCAATATTCCATATTCACATTCTCTTAGAGGGCATTATACTTACACAAAATTGTTACCCATTATATAAAATATATAATAGAATATATATATAAAATTGAAATATGCATAGGTTATTACCTGTATTGGTCCTGGTTAGTATATATATTTCCCCTCCCATATATCCGGTTTTCTTAAATATGCCCCAATTTACTGTGGGCTTGAGGTCTGGACTTTGACTTGACTTTTCCAGCACCTTGATTTTTTTTCTTACTCACTTTTCCATAAGATACATACTTGTTCAGTCTTTTTCTGATTGTGCTACTATGAACATAAACATTTAATGTACTTCAAAGGCCTGTAGGACTGAATTTGCTGGGATATCTTGGCCTTTCCATTTGTAAAAAATGCTCCTTCTATCTGCAGAATGGTACATTTCAAATTGTTTGGAGATGGCCTTATAACCACTCTCAGATTGATAAGCAGCAATCATTTTTCCTTTCCTCTTGGTATGAATAACAAACAAGCTGCCAAAAGTTCTCCTTTTATAGAGGTAGGTACACTTCTTAATAATCAACTGATGTTGGTGTACTTTCTTTTTCCCATGACTGTATGTGAAAAACAGTTATGGTTTCTCAGCTTGATATTAGACAGAGCGATCAGAATAAAATAAATGATGTACAAAGCAGGTTCAGACCAATCACCCTGCAAATATGTGTCTACATGCAAGAAAGGTAATGAATGTATAAATTAACTGCAAGAATATTATAGGATTGCCTTGCCCCTTTGTACATATCAGTCAAGAGATTAGGGTCATGATAATACATTTCAACATGACAAATGAAATATTTCTTATGCTCTTATCTACAATAAAGGAAGAGATACAGAGAATATGTATAAATATTGTGAGGTTGTAAGGTAACTAAGGGATTGCTTTTTATGTTTTCATGATTGGCAAAAATATATCCTTATAGTTCCTGAAAAAATAAAATAAAAATTTCACAATAGAAACACTCCGTTGCAGTTAACTGAACCTGCCACAATTTCACTGTAGGTTTCAAAACAGAGTCATGTCTCAGATTTGTCAAGACCACCAAGGTTAATGAAATTACCTTTATCTGTATACTGTATACTTTACAGCCACTGATGTAGGATTTATTCCTTCGCAGGATGAACGTTGAACCGTTACTCCTTAAAAAAGTCAGCAAACTCTGTATATACACTTTTCTTCTTTTCTGGCCTATCCAGATATTTGTGTCATATACTTCAAAACTCATTGCAGCTTTGCAGAAACCACCATTTTTCTTTTCATTTATCCTCTGAATCTTTTTACATTTGTTCCTGATTCATATTTGTCCTGAAGCACTACAGTTTATTATTGAAGGTTTCTCAAAATTCGATCAGATTAAAAATGTCTCATCTTTTGAGAGTAAAAACATTAAACTTGGGCTGGTTCTGTAAATCAATATTTTTTCCCTCTTGATGTATTACTTGTATTACTGTGTGTGTGAGAAGTGTCTTGTCTAATCACGCCCTCATTCTCTCTATCCTTCAGGTTTATTCCCTTCTCTTCTAAACACAGACGGTGTTTTGAGTCCCTGTCTATGCTCCCAGCATGCAGCTCACCCCACAGAGAGCATGACCTGAGCTGTGTGACTCTGTGTCCAAGCTTGCTCCTGTCATGTTTACATGAGGTGTCCTGGCACGACCATGGCCATTACCACAACACGACCAGGAAACAGATGAATTATACTACTAATTATGCTATATTACACAATCTACACAAGCAGCAAGTTGCATAGCACCTCCAAGTCTCTTAGTCTTCCTAGGATTCAATTTATTTGCAGAATTGCAGTATGAGTAATGAATGTATTATGCAATCTTTGGTGGTGCTGCTACTCTCACACCTTTGGCACTGTTTTACTTTACTGAAAAAAATGAGAAGTTAACAGGCAGGGGAATTAGCAGTGGACCTGACTTCATCTTAATTCCATAAATATGAAAATGAAAAAGACATCTTGAATGGCATCTATTCTTAAAAGCTGTTACCCTTTCACATAGCAGCACATTATGAACTCTCTTCATAATGAATTATGAAGGTTTCAGTACAAAAGACAAAACACACAAGGCAATACCAGATATCTGGTGCAATAAAGAAGTTCTGTCATTGTTTTTTTCTGAAGGACAGCACTATCCAATGGCCATAGCTTTTCAATCTATAAAAGGTAGCATGAGTGAAACAGAATATCTGAACCATGACAGTAAGCACATGCCTTAATGAGGTAGCCATGCTATTGGGTTTCATTTACTTTCTCTGTCCATCTCTCTCACCCTCATATACAGCTTTTTATGACTCATACCTGGAAAGGTGGATGCGATGCATCTTTTGCTTTTAAAGACAAAAGCTTCAAAGTCTACAGAAATACAGTCTGCCAGGTCTCAAAATACTCAAGTGTTAAGACGTTCTATCAGTTACACCTTTTCATGATCAAAAACCCACTGAAGTGAACCCACAGTGAAGAGAGAGATGCTAGATAAAAATCGTGCAGATCGAGGCCAAGCAGAGCCAAGTCGGGCGACATACAAACAGTATAGTGTGTGTTATTTTTCTTATAGTTTTGACGAATGAAATGCTGAAAAGTGATCCGTTAAAAACAAATAATAATAACTGAAACATCCACTCTATCCTCCAAATTCTGCCTCTTTCATTCTCGCTTCCCTTCATTGTGTTGTATTAATTTTTTTTGCTGTTTATTGTTAATAAGACAGACCACTGCTAGGGCTGCCAGTAATTTGTTAACAGGTAAACCTGATAATTCTCAAATTATATCCTACTCAGGCTAACAGCTGAACAAATTGCAGCCTTGAAAATTTGTCAATATCTTAGAGTCTCTGAATCAGTGTGAAATAATGAACACTGAGTTCCTGTTTAAAGATATTATTCTTATCCAAATTGTTCACTTTAGATTATTATTCAAAGTATAATATCAGAACAATGAATAACTGCAGATGTGATCTGTATTGCAGGAGCAATAGAAATGATTTCAAAATAAATTGAGAAAGCAATATACATAGTGAAAACGTCACTTTATTCAGCACATTGGTTTAGGTTTAGTTCAGGGTCAGAGCTCGTAGATTTTAGCACAGCAGTGTGGTAAATTTTGTCAATAAACATATGAAGAAAAGGTCTGTTTTCACTGAAGGACGGATTCTGATTAACATGAAGGATGAGGCCATATCCTGCTCTAGAAAGCTTCTGTTTTTTAACAGCTGAAAATCTGCATACAGAAATGTCTTTGTTTTCAAGACCCTGAAGCTAGTGGCCGGAAAGGTGTACAAAAGATGTCAGATGCTATGTGGGCCATTGATGAAGCATCTGAGTAGAGAGCAGTAATTACTCAAAACAAAAAAACAAAGAGAAGAGAAAAAAAAGAAAAAATCTACTTGGTAAAACTTCATCTCTGCTAAATGTTTGAGGTTATATGCCCTATGAGTTTGACTGCTAGCTACAAAGTATCTTTGAATTGGCCTGCAAAGACATCCTTTAACATTATTACCCACATCACAAATCCATTGCCCTCCCACTACACACAGTCCTTCCATTTCAACAGAAATCACAGTGGTCAAACACTACTGTAACCAGAATATATCTTATTATGAAAAAATATGAGAAGGATACTCTGAAGTGAACATTTACTGGCTTGCCCCATTACTGCTAAAATGGCTTCAATGTAAGTGTTTTGTACATATTTGGGCAGGGTCCCAAACTATTTAAAGTACCGTATTAAACAATACGTTACTACACCAACAGTTTCATTATAACTCAGGAATAATATTAATCATGCATTATACAGTTGGGGAGGCATTGGTGGCTCAGTGGTAGGCTTCTCGCCTATCATGCGGAAGGCCCGGGTTCGATTCCCAGCCAATGCCCCAACCCCAGCCACTGGATGCAGTGCCGGTCCCAAGCCCGGAAAAATGGGAGGGTTGCGGCAGGAAGGGCATCTGGCGTAAAACCTGTGCCAAGTTGTTGTGTGGACCAGTCGGTCCGCTGTGGCGACCCAGAACAGGGAGCAGCCGAAAGCAAATTCTTCTTCATGCATTATACAGTTGGGACACAGCTTTTAATTGTTTTTAGATATTTATTGACTTGGCACTTGCAAGTAATCCTACAAAAGGTTTTAGAATAGCATTTTTCTATAAGAGAGGTTTCAAAATCTTACATTCAATTTATTTAATTATTTTATTTATCTGTGCATTCTAATGCTGTCTATTCTCTTCCTACAAGCATTCTCCAGCAGGCTGAAGAATTTTAAAACAGTCTCTCAGAATCCATCTGTCCCCACTGGAGTTGTTTTGGCTTATAATGGCATGCAGATTGACTGTGAGCAAACAGATCCACCTATTCATGCCTTGATTAGTATACAGCACAATGAATTTCATTAAAGTGTGCATGGAGGTGTTGTATTAATGAAGGATTTGACAACTCATTTTAAGAATGAATGTTATTTTGTTATTCTGTGAATATTTGACGTCTGGATGCTGGATGCCAGGCAAGCAGAAATCCCATGAGCCCATGAACCTCATATCATTGCATATTTATCCCCCCCCCCCCCCATTTAAAGCGCAAGTGATGCCAATAAACCAGAAGTCAACCACAAACCCAGTGAGAGATGAAAACATTTGACACTAGCCTCTGCACCACATAGGCTTTCCACTATTAGCCACTTAAGGTAATAAAAATAAAAAGTGTGCATTTTCTCAGAAGTCAACTACTCAGTTCCTGCAATGACAAATACAATTTCAAGGCTTTGGGAGAATATATTACTTGTGCAATTTCTCTTAATGCATATTATGATTACTTGCCTGCTTTGAGCTGTTTTCTCCTCTGTTTACTTATTACAGACCTTAGAAAACAACAGCAGTCAAGACGGATTATAACAGTTTCTATAATGAGCTCACTACGCATGTCACAGCACATTTTGCCGGTGTCTCTTTTTCCCAGACACACACATACACACAAAACAGTGGGTAAAATATTACTCAGAAATTCTCTCTAAGCTATGCCTATTGCATAATTGCCTTTGCTGTGTTAAAATTAGTTAATAGAAAGAAACAGACATCACTGTTAATGCTTACATTTACATTCTGCCTGTGACACAGGATAAAAAGGTTGCAGTGCTTTACTTTAACATACTCTTTAATATGCTATTATGCAATAATACACATATCTCTCCAGTTAGAATGTGCTGTAACACAGACTCAAAATAAGGATTTAAAGAGCCTAGAAAATTACCTTTCTTAATCCTGCTGCAAAGCTGCACATAAATCCCTTTTGGTCCTCAAATGCAATTCTCTCAAATCACTCAATAATCTTCATTTGCATGTAATAAACCTGCTCTTCTAGCACCACATTTCTTAGGAAATAATTGAATATACAGGTAAGTTGAAGCAACTGAACTAGGGAAGTGGTTAGTGCTCTAGTGTGCTATTCAGATGGTTGTGAGTTTGAATCCTGGTAACACCAAGCTGCCACTGCTGGGGTTTTGAGCAAGGCCATTAAACCTCAACTGCACAGCTCCATCGCTCAGTCACTTTGGACAAATGTATCTGCTGAATGAATGTAAATTTATCTACATGGTTTTATGACACTAAATAATGAATCAGCAAATTGCTGCTGAAACAGCACCAGGAGAAAAATGACTGATTTCAAAGACATTTGCTTAGAATATTATACGAAGTGCCTGCTTTATTAATGATTAGTGGGGAGTGTCAAGCTGACCATAGTTTAGAGAAGCAGATGAATGGTCTCTATATAAAAAATATATATAAGTCATTTAAAACCATATTTCACATACACAAATATTTTTAAATGTTTTAAGACTGTAAGATAGAGCACCTTTTCACTTAGAATCAGGGATTTTATAACAATAAACAGGTGACAGCAAAATGGCAGAATATAAAAGAAAGTTACAATCATATATCAGATGTTTGTATTTTTATTTTTATTTTTTATTGACGTAAAATATTATATTCATTTGTGTCTCAGACTAAAGTGTCATAGCCAAAATCTCTATAAGGAGCCCAACTAAGACCTGTCCATATATGTCATGGTTGGCAAAGTTCCCTGTTGGGCCACTAGGGGGCTTTCAGCAGGGGTTTTGTTTGTTTGTGCCATGTGTGTTTGTTTTAGCTCCGCCTGATCCTTAGCCTGTTCCCGCCTCTCTACACCTGTCCCTCGTGTTTCTTGATTAATCCCCCTATTTATATTGGTTGTTGTGCCTGTGTTTGTTGCTAGTCCTCGTCGTTATTGTGAGTCTTTGTTCTGTGTTTGGTTTTCTTCCCCTGTGTATGAGTGTTCCTATTTTTGAATAAACCCCTGTTTGATGTCTATCCCTGCGTATGGGTCTGCTCTGTCTTGCCTGGTACCACCAGTATGTGACAATATACAGTAAAGAGAGTTGTCAATGTACCTACTTATTTCAGCTTAATATATCATGTTATAATTGTCTAGCATGAAAGCTTACTTTATGATTCTACATCAATCTCAGTGACTCACTTGGAAACCAGGGAAAAGGCCTCTGCACATAAAGCAGGACAGGGCACCAGCTTGATAAGTATCTGGTGTGTGGCAGCTTCAAAGTGCGCCTGTGCCACTTTGTCCAGCACTGAGGAAAGAGTGGCCACATCTGCAGCCTTTGCCTGCAGGTCACCACTGGCCGGGTCCAGAATATTCCCCCCATGGACCACCAAAATTAGCACCTGGGTCTTATACTTTGTCTGGAAGAAAAAACAGACAAGCTTAAATTAACAAAGGTGTTAAACACCAAGCTTCGGAGGTGTAAACTGTCAGGTTGAACTGAATGATCTTACCCTACTGTCCTCTAGGCCTTCAATGCCACTCTGTGGAATACACCAGGGCTTACCATTATGGTACAAGCTCTCTGAATGACAAGCCAGAGAAAAAAACAGACAGAAAACAAGAGTGCACAAGAGAAACTAGAAAGGACTCTCCATACAGACTATACAGGCAATAAATAAATACATAAAAGCTATTATTATTATTATGTAGCACCATTCTCAAACACTTTACAAGACACTTTACAAAGTGAGCAAGTAATAAATAACAAATATATATTCCTCACATACAAAGATCTTAAGCAACAACACAATGAAAATGAGAGCAGTAACATAAAGGTCCACTGCAAAGTAAAAAATCAGAAAGAGCTACAGGATAGAAGAAGAAAAACTGATTAGTTACTGATGAGAGACTTCTAACACTGAAAACAGAGCTGGGATTTGAGTTGTGTTATAAAGAAAAGGACAGAGGAGACTTCAAGGAGGCTTTGAGGAAGTGAATTCCAGCATCAGTCACCCATGAAAGTCTAAATCTGGGAATCAAAGGTGCAGTGGAACTAGAGGATGTTATAACCAGGATTTAGTATTGAATATGATAGGGGATGGGTAACCTAAAGAGTTTAACCTACAGAGAGTAAGCGAGAATTTTTGATATATTGATGTCTGGCATGAAGTATGGTAGGAATAGGATAGGTTGTAGTGTGGAGGTGAAAAAATGCAGTCTTGGTGAGAGAACTGATATGGAATTCAAAGATAAGTAATGCAGCAAATGGTTCCAATGGTTTTAGACAGTATAACAATATCCCATCAACGGCCTCCTGGTGGTCCGGCGGCAGGACCCCGCTCTCTCATTGCTACGGCCCAGGTTCGATTCCCGAGCAGGGAATGGGAGGGTTGCGATAGGAAGGGCATCTGTGTAAAAACCTGTGCAAAATCATCCGGATCAAATGATCTGCTAAAAAACAGCGGAACTTGCCATTGCGCGGGACAAACGCTAGGATAAAAAAAAAAAACAATATCCCATCAATGTCAGTTTATACACAGGTATAACTGTTTAGATATTAAAGGTTTGAAACTAATTAGAAGAATTCAAGGTAATAGTTTGTTGAGATGTATGCAGGCTAATAGAACAGTGGTAGTAAGAATGTGTTAGATGTAGTGATGTTATGAGACTGTGTGTCATCCAGGAGAAGGTCAATAACAACTCTAATGAAGGCAGTGTCTGTGCTATCAGAATTCAGATTGGAATGGCTTATACAAATTGTGAGAGACTAGATGAGCTTGGTGTATTGTTTAGCATTTCAGCTATTTTTAGATCTGCTGCCACAATAGCAGAGGGTAGGCTACTATTAATAAGGTGAGAAATAGGGGCAGTGATATCTGATTTTTTCTGAGGAGTGTTGTAAGGTCAGGGTGTAACTGATAACATTTAATGTTTATTGCGTGTTTTATATTTTATTCACAGCATAAAATCACTAACCAAGTGGTGCTGCACTTTTAAATAAATATATTCCATTATGCTCTTTGTTTTATCATTTCAAGAAAGACAACACAAAGGACATATTGTTATTATTACTGTCAGCTACCAAACTCTCAGTTCTCCCATCAGTAGTAAAATCTCAGCATTGCAGAAACCCAGTTAAAAAATGAGTGAGTGAGAGTACAAGCTGTTTTTCCATTTATTCTGCTTTCAAGATGCTGCCAGTGAATCCAGTACACATGACCCCCTCCTTCTGTGTCTCTAGTTTCACTCATTCTAACACTGGTTGATTCCTCACGTTCCCACTTTCTCAAGTGGATGTACAGTTAAGGTGTTACCACAGCTCTGGCAACAAGTCTGCTACAGATATTCCTTTACAACACCAAACCTGGACACTATTCTCAAACCAAAAGGTACATACTGAAATGGATGTGAGAGAGACGTGAAAAGAATGTTTAAGGTTAATTAGCAAGTTACGTGACAGCAAGCAGCCCATATGCAGAGCTTCAAATAAAAACTTAAAAAATAACCTTCATTCATTGCTGTGAAAGTCTGGTAAAAAATGCTGTACAGACAGAACACAGAGCTGCTGCTGCAGACTAGCAATCAGAGCAGGCCGCTGCGTTGGAATGTTTAAAATTCTGCTACATGCATATTCATGTGAATGAGTATTCATTCTGAGTCATTCTGCAATTCATACACCTGCAGCACTGCTTCAAATTGTAATTACATACCATAACTTATTTAGAAACAGCACAAAGTCTCATGGGCAAACAAACAGAAAATAGACATTAATCCATCTGTGCCATCAGTTAAACAAAACAGTGCAACACTAGGCTGCTTAGTGTCATACTGTGGATGTCATGACAACCCAAGGCTGACAGATAATATGAAAGCCAGACGGAGATTTGTGGGTGCCCTTTAAGTAGGACACGCTTTTCTTTCCAAATCGACGGCTCTCTGAGGAGTGATTGTGCTGAATGAAAGCCTCAAGCTCAAAAAAGCAGCCTTGCCTGCTGTGGAGGGTCTCGGTTGCAGGCAGCCCAGCTGCACTTTACCATTCATGACCCTAGGAGTGGAGCTGTTTAGTTCTTAGCATGCCATACAATAAGCAAATGTCAGTCAGCCCAACTTAGAAGCACTTAAGACTGTCAAATGCCAGATGTCAAGCTGCTATTCCTTACTTAACATACTGCATGTGTGTGTGTTTATTCAACCTAAGTCTGGGTTATTTCAAATTATATCTAAATCTAAAGTGTTCAGATCACCTGTTGAATGCTTGCTATCCATTGTACTAGTACTGACATATCCCACTAGAATGACTAGAATATTACTTCAATTAATCTGTAAATCAATGAAAATTTTTTGCTGTGTATCCCCTTTTCTGTATGTAACAAGCTACCAGACAGTGTCTCAAATCCTACTTTCTACCTACAGCTCCCACAAATGAGAGAGCAAGAGAAATAAAGGGAATGAGGTGCAGGTTTACTTACAGTATAGGGACATGCACTGAATAAGACAATAAACATAGCTGTGTGAAAATCCTCCAGGGTTCATAGTGGGCTCACAAAAACAAGGCTAATAATGGCACTCGTTCATAATTAGCAGTGAGGTGAGGAAAAGCTGTGATGTGTCTTGTGCCATGTGGATTCTACCAGCTATTTATTTCCTTCAGAACAGATACATAAGATTAAAAAAAAGAACTATCACAGAGAGAATTGGAATTCATGTTTATGTCAATTAAACTGAATTAACGATGAAAAAATTACAAAAATTTATATGTTTTCAGAAGCATTAATTAGTTCAGGTCAATATCAATTCAAGTGTGAAAGATATGCACCATCATCCAGTAAAAAATATCTGGCATGTCCATGCTGATTTAACAACACTCAACTGAATAATCTCCATACTATTACAGCCTTTACTAATATGAAATATGGAGTCAATAGTGCACTAGGGCCACTAGCACATACAGTAACTGCATGGTTTGGATTGTTATGATGTCTCTGTAAATGACAATTTCACAGACAGTATATCTATACCATCTAACGATTATTGATCCAGTAAGTCTTTTAAAATACACATTAAAATGCATTCCTAACAATCATCATCTATGCATTTTTGCAGTTTTGCTGCAAAAGAGCTGCAGTTTTGGAGATGCCCTGATCCAGTGGTCTAGCCATCACAATTTGGCCCTTCGTCAAACTCACTCAAATCCTTACGCTTGTCCATTTTTCCTGCTTCTAACACATCAACTTTGAGGACAAAATGTTCACTTGCTGCCTAATATATCCCACCCACTAACAGGTGCCATGATGAGGAGATAATCTGTGGTTATTCACTTCACCTGTCACTGCTAATAATGTTATGCCTGATCGATGTATATCGTGTCCAATATATCAGTTAATATTAATTCTCGTTTACAGAACAAGATAATGGCAATATTATTGTATAACAGCAAAATCACACTCGCAATTGTGCAGTTATACTGAATATCAGCGCAGCTGTGATTTTTGCTAGACTGAATGTGGCGATAATCACTATAACCACACTGTTGCTCATGCAATATTGCTTATTAAAAGCTTAATTTTTTTGACCATGTGCTTGTATTTTATTCAAACATATTGCTGGTTCAAATGTAACACGCAGGGTGGAATTTTGGAATATCTTTTTTTTCTGCAGCAACTCTAATACAACCATGCTGCACAACCACACAAACACAGGGTTAGAAAAACAAATATGAAAAAGATACAGATACAGGTACAGACAGATCCCCAGAAATGCCAGAGGCATGAGAAATATTTGTGTATACTACAGAGAGAAAGAGTGAGAGTGGGAAAGGTAGAGCAAGAGAGAAAAGAGGGGGATGAGTGATTGATGCAGATCTTTGGGTGTGTGTGCTGTGAGCAGACATGCCTTAACAGTGTCACTGCAGGGTTGATGACTTCAGGTCTGGGATCATCTGGTTGCCAGCAATGCGTCACCAACACAGCTTTTGTTTGTGTTAACAACACCTTCACACTCTCATTATCCAGAAACACGGCTGCTTACACTGTTCCACACAACAGAAAACTGTGCAAATACGCTTGTTTCTACTTACTCTATCCACGTCCCCAAACAAGGCTTATCATTTCATTCAAACACATAAAGGATTTTGTTTAGGTTCTGTTTATCTAAGTCCATTTGCTTTCCATTACATCACAATGCACTCAGGAGTGGAAAAATGTCCTAATACTGCATAAAAGCTTCTTTCTGCACAAATATATAAATGACAAAATACAATAAGATAGAGAGTTGTAAAAAAAAAACAAAAAACAAAAAAAAAAACCTCCATCGCCCACTTGTCTGTCTGAGTCGCTCTATTTTTGTCTCCTTTCCATTGGAGGCATTATGCATTAAAATGGTGAAAAAGGCAAAATTAGAAAAATGCAATTAAATGAGAATTAGCATGTCAAGGAGATCATGTCTGCTGCTTATGAATAAAGAGACTTGATGGGAGATGGTGCTGGTGAGAATACAAATGAGCTGTGTGTGTGTGTGTGTGTGTGTGTGTGTGTGTGTGTGTGTGTGTGTGTGTGTGTGTGTGTGTGTGTGTGTGTGTGTGTGTGTTAAACCAACAGGGCCAAAAGCCAGTCAGTTACAGCCCACAGATTATGGCCAGAGCAGATAAAATCTGTGATAATGTCTGGAAACAGAGGGAGGGCCAACTGCATTCTAAAAAGCCTTCTGGACTAATTAGTTTTCTAGTGTAGAGCATTTCTTCCCAACCTGTGTCTAATTGAGCTCTGAACTGCTCTACATCTTTTTTCTATGTGATAACTACGTGTTACGGGGGCAAGTGCCCCCAATGGACCACTAGGGGGCCTTCAGCAGGGGTTTTGTTTATTTAGCCATGTGTTTGTCTAGCCACGCCTTCCTAATGTGTCTCCGCCTTTGTTCACCTGTTCCTAATGTGTCTATGATTATGTGTCTTATTTATAGTGGCCGTCTGTCTCCTTTAGTTGGTTAGTAATCGTCTTTGTGTTACGTCTGTGTGCTGCATGTTCTTTTATTTAATAAAACCCCTGTCCGCCGTCTAACTCCGGCGTTGGGTCTGATATTTCTACACTGGCACGACCAGCGTGCTTCCGTCTCCTCACATCACCAGTTCTGTGACACTACGCAGTTAACATTTCGAAAACTCAAAGATGAAAGTAATAAGAAAATGTCAGCTAAATTTGATCCAGGTTGCACACCAGCTTAAACAGAAGAATGCATTAAAACAACTTGCATTTCTAATCAAAATTCTTCATTCCCTCCGGTCACACAACTAAAAAAATATAGAAGGAAAACCTAACCTTCATCACTAATAGAGATTACTGAGAAGAGAGAAAATGGGTGTGTCCAAGTTAGCATTTTTTACACCTCAGTGCTTTACACTGCCAAAGTACTTACAGAAATCAGCAAACACACAACACACATTCATGCATGTGGGAATCTGATCAGTACAACAAAATGAGGACCAATTTTTTTTCCCAGTTTCTACATTCAGTTTAGCTCGAATGGAAGCTCTAATTTTGCTCCCATAAGCAATCCTGAAAATCACACATACATCATTGCTCATGCTAAAAATAATCTACCTGTCCAATCTAAATGATTAGCCAACAATATGAACTGAAAAACTATCAGTGAAACAACCATGTAGTCATATATTTCTATGTTTTTAATGTATTAGATTCTCTTCTCATTGAGTTATTTGTTTCAAGGAAAATATCCCTTAAATTTTACTTTTAAATCCTTTACATTTCTTTCAAAAAAGTATTTGAAACTTGCATCATCAACCAGCTTGAATTTCCAGGCTTGTATTTACACGTTTCATGCCTTAACTAAATGAAATGGGGCTTGAAGAAACTGATTTGTGTTAAGAATCTCTAGTGTCTAAGACACTAGACAGAACCTGAAGCAGTAGCTTAGTTATTGCTCTGTCACATGTGATTAAGCCTGATCACAAAAACCACACACCCAACACAACAGATTCTCCTGTGAATGGAATGCAGTGTCGTTATTTCGCAATAGCTATTGTTTTCTGTTGAAATTTATTACAGTACTGAACCATGTTATTCAAGACTATTTCACACACTTATAATATAGAATTAAGTAAGATATAATACCAAGTATACTATATGTATAAAAATATGCATGGGAATATTGCATCAAGAAGGACATTTGGTGTAAAACCTGTAACATAATCAAATATGCAGATCGGATGATCCTCTTTGACGATCCCGAACAAGAAGCAGCTGAAGGACAACAACAACAACAAGCATAATATTTGTGTACATATGTGTGTTCCTGCACATTTTCTATCACAGTAAGTGTTTATTGTAAAGTATTAACAGACATCTGACCAATATTGCTGTTAAAGCCTTAACAAAAAATAAAACTAGCATTAGTTTTATTTAAATCTAGCTAGTTTTTGAAATGTCGAACTAAATCAAATCTATACTTTGCATCACATCACATTCACTGATTATAACAGCATGACTTGATGTGTTTTATTCCTTGTAAATTGTATTACTGCTTGATTGGTTAGTGTACTTTCCATCAAACCCCCAATGTTTAATAAGACCTTTATTATTTTTACTACACTGAATATCATCTGACCTGTCAACTAACCTGTTTTGTATATGCAATGACATCAAAGGTAATTACAAGTGGATATAGGCACTTTGGAGTGGTAACAGTAATAGTTTCACATTGTACTATATTACACCATCACATCATTGATTATTTCCACACAACATTTTGTTTTATTAGGTAAATAATGTTCACTAAATTATTTTAGGTGATTTTTCTAAAAAATAAAACATAAGGGATTGTCACACACCTGAGCCATTTTGTCACTCTGTCTCATCTTTCATTTTGACCCCTCCTATGCTTTTGACAAATAAATAGATGAGAATAAACAGAAGCACTGAAACTAGCACCCTTAGGGAGATGGCATCCTTGTGTGCTAAAATAAAGGAGCTTTTAAGAAGCAAACTGAATGCTGGAAACTTTTAAGCTGCCCGGCCCCTATGTTATATGGATCAATATAACATAGGGGAAGACTATAGGCCTGTGAAACAATGATCAAAGAAAGGATAAAATATATATATATATATATATATATATATATATATATATATATATATATATATATATATATATATGTATGTATATATATATATATAGAGAGAGAGAGAGAGAGACAGAGAGACACAGAGAGAAAGAGATCTTTTGTGGTGTGACGTGTACCTAAAGGACAGAAAAGCGAGGAAAGAAGAATAAATAAACCCCACAAACCATTCAACAGAGGGGAGCCAGAGCAAGAGCTTTTTATTATCACACAAAAGAATAAAAGCAGGCCTTCTATAATAAGCAAAAAAAAAGGAAGGGAGATGGGTTTTCTCTTTTTTTTATGTACACTATGAGGCAGGATGCCAAGGCCTACTAATGCCCATGAACAGAACGCAATGCAAAAGATATCATCAACATGCAGTTAGCTAAAAGCCTCACTTGTGCAATTATAGATGACACAGTCTAGAAGTCATTATCAACCTCTTAAACATTATGATAGCATTCTTATAATAGTAAAAAATTTGTTTGCATTTCCAAGTGGCTGAATTCCACCAATAATATTCTGAAAATAGATAAATACAGGGCTGTCATCTCTGGAAGAGGAACACAGTAGCAAACTAGACAGAAATTGATATATTAAAAGTAACAACTAAAAAAAACAAAAAAAAAAATGACGATGCCAAGCAGTGATCCCATTTAGACTGGAAAATTACAATAATCTGCAACATGTGACATTTTTCCCTATTCAGTTTTTCTGGCTGTAATTTTGGATTTTAATAGATGATACAATTGCAAACAGCCATGAATTTATAAATAACTAATGCTTCAGAACAAGCAGCAAACTATTTATATTTGTTTTCCTAAACATAGCATTTCTAATGTAGAACTGTGAAATAAACAGACAAAAAACAATAAGATATATCAGGACAGACACAAAAAAAACAACTTAAGGATTGCTTAAAGCTATAATATAGTCCTGTCCTTTAGTGTTCAATGCGCTGACACATGTCCTCACAGAAAGCTTCGACATATCAACACCACATCAAGATTGTAACTCATGTTCCGTGCTGACCAACCTGCTACCAGGGTCACATTTGCCGGAAAAAATTCATGTTGTCTGACTTATCTTATTATTCTTATAAAAAACCGTTCAAGCAAACACAATGTTGCTGTTCACACTCTGAACACATGCCGAGACTGTGATTAGTCTGTCTGCTTCTTCACAGCATCTGCTATGTGCAAGGGGATGGACTGTCATCTGCCTAACACAACCTTACACTTGGTGATCCAAACCAAACAACACCCACATAATGATGAACTGCCCTATTTCCCACACTAAAGCCAGGACACTGACATTAATGAACGGTGAAGACATTCAACAGTGCCCTTGATCCTACAGAAATCACAAAATACCTTTCAGAGTAAATTTGATTATACTAATTTATGATGGTTTATAGTGGTATAAAAGACCTAATGTTCAGTCAGGCTCTGAGCCACAGCATCTGCCACATAATCAATAGGAAAAAATCATGCTGATAAATTTGAATGCTGCTATATAGCATAATATCGTGTTAATGAATTAGTAATGACAGCAGAACAAATGCCTCCAGTAAGAGTGTAAATGGCGGAAGCAATCTGCCTTTAGGAGCAAGTCATAATGGATCTAAATCATGTGCCTGAGCTGATAATTAATTGCAAACAAGGTTAGGCAAACTCTATCAAAACTTCTTTCATTACTCATGTGGGTGTGCATGGACAAAATAAATCGACTATAAACATTTGTCAAGATGTCAGTAAAGGCTTTGGAACAGTAAAGTTTTTATAATAAACAAGCAGAGAATCAGTATCAGTAGTGTAAGTTGCAATGTTCCAGGAATTTGTGTAACTCCTGTTCATATCTTTATTATTCCTGGAAAAAACTTCCTCACTAATTATTACTATATTAGCACATTGACCTCACATTTAACTCCATGCAGCATTGCTGAGTCAATGGGTAACATGTAGTTACACACACACACACACACACACACACACACACACACACACACACACATAACTGAATGGAATAGTGAGGGCAGTCAGGACTGGTTACACATCAGATAATATTTTAAGAAAAGAAATAATATTATAATAATATTACAGTACCATGCATCTTGAACTTTTCCACATTTTATAGTTTTCACGCAGCATATTTGCTCAAGAAGAATGAGTAAAAATATCAGAATAGAGGTACGTCCAAGAAGACCTGTAGCTGTTGCAAAGTACTGACCCAGACAGGTGAATAGAAATATCTGCTTTTTTGTTCAACATTAGTGTCACAATGTTAAACATGTTATGTAATGTTATGATGTCTATTTCAATTTTAATTATAACATGTACCAAGTTTAAAATGTGAAAATTTTCTTAATTTTTTTTTCTCTAATTCATAAGATCCTTCCCTTGCATTAAACGATTTGTGCAACTTGGAGATGTCCCTAGCAACCTCAATAAAGGCTGTAAGCACTTGACACATGGCCATTGGAGAATCAATCTTTTTCCCGCAATAGGCCACATGGAAGGCATTTGACACTTGCACTAAGCTATAGAAATGTCTCTACATTGGTCAGAAGCTTACACATATCTGCTTCAGGTATTCTCACACAAATGCTTACATAAAAAAGTTGCTCTGTTTGTTACATGATGCCGCAGGTGGTGCAGCAGGTAGCACCACTTTAAATCTACAAGGGCCCAGTTCTGAGTATGTTTTACTACCTGTCTGATTTTGCATGGCCTTCCAATGTTCATGTGACTTTCCTCCCATCTCCTACAAACATGCCTGCGGGTGGACTCATGAATTGATTGGTAAATTGCCTTTAGTTGTGAATGAGTATGTGAATATGTGTATACATTGTGCCCTGTGAAAGACTGGCATCCCTTTCAAGGTGTTTCGCTGCTTCATTCCCAGTGTTACCAGTATAATCTCCGGATCCACCACGACTCTGACCAGAAACAGCTACTGAAAATGAATGACTTAAATGTCTATTATAGCAAAAAAACAGCCTCCTTTATTTCATAAATATTTCCTACCAATAGCTATCATATCATCCAGACTGGAGATGTAATCAGGACAGGAATACATTCCTGCATTATTATGTATCTCCCAAAACATAGTATTGTCAATCTCTCTGTTCTGTTAAGCCATACATTTATCTCGGTTATCAATACAACCCTAAAACACAGACGCTGACTCAGATTAGACAGCGGTGCAACACAACAGGCATGAAGTGTAACTATCTTTTAAATAAACCCATCATTAAAACAGAGTCAGCAAACTGACTATGTGTCTAAGAACAGAAAATGCACACAGAGAAAGACAGGCTTAAGAAATGAATTCTAGACACCAGTGGAATAAAAGTGACACTAACCTCGGGCATCAAAAAACTCATCATCTGAGCTGTCCATGGACTCTTGGCTGATATGTTCAGTCCGAAAGGTAGAAGCTATGTACTTAAGTGAAGTTTCTGCAGAGAGACATGTCAAAAAGAAAATTTACTGTCAGTAAAATTTAAAATTACTGTATAATTTACTAATCAGATAATAATGCATAATAACAATAATGTAGATTAAAGTTGCTGTTAGATACATGCTATTTTTACAATATGGTCCTCAAGTACTGACACAGATACAGTATTGTGGTTAAAAATCCCTGACTATTAGACTATATACATACACCAAACATCCCTGATGATCTAGCATACTAGCAATCTTTATACTTAAAATAGTAAAATTTGCAATCATGATAAATGTAAATGTTAAACAAAAGCCAAAACACAATTTCCCATTTTCTGGCCATTTCACACATAATGTATATAGCTATAACTCCAATTCCTGCATAGACCAGAAACATTAATGTTTTGAGTGGTAGAAGCACAGTGAACAAATTATACACAAATTATATTATACTCCAAATTAATAAATGTAAGTGTGAATGCAAATCATTGCTTTTTAAAGACGTGTGTGTGTGCACGTGTGTGTGTAATTCACTGTATCTGTCATTATGATATACAGGGATATAATTATTCATTTCGTAAGTAACCTTATAAACCACAGGTTATAAGGAATTTATAAGGAAATCAGATGGATATTTTAGATTTCCAATCGATTATATACTGTAAAATGCCATGAAACATTTTCATAACAGCACAGAATTTCTTGATTGAATAAAGAAAAAATCACATTAAATTCCTACAAATTGATCTGTAAAACTCTGTCTCCTGGGAGCGACATAACAGTGAAATGTAGAAAGATAGAATATAAGATAGAAACATAAAAAAAGATTATTATTCTAACAGCTTCCATAGACTAGATTGTTTGTTTCGTTGTACATAAAATGTATGCAGATTTAATTACACAATGCCTCATTTGCATAAATAAACATCATTTTTTGTTGGTGGGTGGATGGAGGGGGGTGGTGTTTCTTGCCTTAAGTGGTTCACAATCAATTTAGGACTGGATGCAAAGACAATTCTCTGGAATGCATTGGTAATTAGTGTTCTATACTGAAGATCTCTAATAATCTCCAGTCAAAGACACATGCATCAACAGAAATTGCAACTTTATGCCTTATGTTTTTCCCAGCCTTATGTTTGAACGTTATACACAGCAGTAGGATCAGTGAGAACTCAGTGAACTGAGAGAAAAGTCCACATGAAAAACATAGGTCAGTTTCAGTTAGAAAACATCTTTTCTGACCCATACTGATATGCACTCACCCACATGTCCAAAGGCAACACATCCTTTTATGCAAGGCTTATACCTTAGTGCATTAGTACAAAAGGATGACTGACAGAGAAACAGCTCTGATTCAGAGATTGAGTATCATATCATTAACCATGTAAATGAAAAGCAGCAACCTTGCTCCATCCTCCTTCATTCCTGTCTGCTACATTTTAAAAGATTCCACGTTGCAATGTTAAATGCCACATTTGCTACACATTTGTTATATTACCCGTGTACTACATTAGTTAGGGGAAAGGTACAAGAGGAAATGAGGAAAGCACTGATAACAAAATGGAATGGCTACTTGCAGTTTATACATTTTTACAGATAAAGCATTGTACAAATTTAGCATATCAGTTAAGCATATCAGTTAAGTAGCCAAGACAGCACTCATGAGGTGTTCTTAAAAATCATTACATCATACTCTTGCCACTTAATACTAAATTCAATAACAGAAGCACGTCCTATCAGTTTATTTTGCCTGTCAACTTTCATACCGTTAATGCAACAGGTTTGTGTGTTTTCGGAGTGTTTTCCGTCTCAGTCACGCATGGTCATAGCTGTAGATTGGCTTCCCTACACATTAGTAGTAATAGTAGCAGCAGTAGTAGTAGTTAACAGTGTCATATTACAGTGTCATATACAACACCTAGAGGAAATTTTAATCTCTGGGAAATGTCCAACAGTGAGAACTGTCAGTGCTGTGCAGTAACAAGCAAGTTTAGCACAAAAGCAAACTATTCTCTGCTTCCACTGACCACAACAAACATGCAGGTGAGCAAACATTGCAAACAATATTCATTATTTGGAGGAATAATATTGGATTTCTTCAGTTTGTTTATAGCTAATGATATTGAATTGTACCTACTCAGACCATACACAGACAAAGCTAGCCTCATTATGTCATTCTCTACAGCTGCCAATTAGTATTTTGGACCACCATAGATTGCCAACCCAATAATGTCTTCAGGTCTGTCATGGCTACCTCACTGAAAGATCTGGCTTCACACCTTCAGTCATTAAATGCGTGAAGTCACTATGAATAAAATTTCTGTGGTGTTCTGTTGTGACTGCAGTGTGCCAAGCATCCTTCATGGCAGTGTCTTCAGTGTAATTAAACACATGCAATTCCCACATTTCACAGCCAAACAGGAGCAAGTTCAGAATATTGCCAGATGACATGGCAAGTGTGCATCTCGCCATCTAACCGGCACGTCTGCGCATAAATGTGTAGCAGTGGACAGCTGGCATTTGTTGCTGCAGTTCTGGAAGATAACCGATCACAAGATAACCGGTACAAGTAAGATTTGCGCCGTAATAAATAGAAAGAGACGGTTAAACAAACGAAGAATGGTGTATGGAAAAACACACAGCCCTAGAAAGCTTTGGCTGCACGACTTTAATTCGCGCTCTTAAACACCTCACCTAAGATTAAGAATTTTTTTTTTTTTTCAAAAGTTCATTTATTTGGCGTGGGGTGAAAGTACTAAAAGGTCCGTCCATTCATGCTAGTCGTTGTGTGTTTTGTGTAAACCATTAATATCCTCAGACATGGAAGTTAATAAATTAATAATTTTTCCGGCGCCTTGACCGCGCACGCATTCCGCCAGTAACACATTCAGTAACAGTCGCTCTTTCTGTCAACCTTTAGAAATGACGACACTGAGCCTTTCTCCTAGAAAACAGACTGTCACATTGTCACTCACCTTTGCCTTTTGAGTGATTAGCCATTCTGCGAAGGTGTGTGTGTGTGTGTGTGTGTGTGTTTCCCCCGCTGTCAGTGTCAGCGCGTACCTCTCAGTGCAGCTTCAGGATGTCCAGCGTGTTGTTCTGTCTGTAGGGAGCAAGAGTCGTGAAGGGTTAAACCGTGGTTTCTGTTGAATCGCACACACACAAGCACACGCACACACACACACACACACAGGTTATAACAGGCCTACGTGTTCAGACTTCACACAGACCCTCCCAGTGTGTGTACAACGCCTGATGTTTGCTTCAGCAAGCGTCTCGTCCTGCTAATTTCCGTTCAGTGTAATGCCTCGATAATTAACAATGTCATATCAAAACACTGTCCTGTCAATGTGACATCACTTTGATATAATTCACCCACATGGGCTGGTTTAGGGTGGAATCTGGGGACTAGTGATGGAAACGTTAAATTGGACTTATTTCAGCTGTATGTAATGTTTCAGATTTCACTATTCATATAAAAACAAACAAAAATGTGCATATGAAATGAGGACATCAAATGTAATTTATATCTTACTTTTAGTGTGAGCCCTTGAAAGTTTTACAAACTTGCGATCACACGGTGTGATTAAACTGGTTACACTGGTGGGATTAAATAGGATTAGCTTCCTGATTGCTACACTGCCAGATAGAAATTGCAGTGAACTGTATTACCAACAGGTATGACCGACTGAAACCATTATAAACATACAATATGAGATCTACTGGAATTATCCCTGTGGGTGAAATACGAGTAAACATATAATTCCATGCAAACATATAAGTCCATGGTAATAGAGGGGTAGGGAATAGATAGAAATTCATCTAAGGAAGTCATAGTTTTAAGTAATATAAGGCAGACATTGAACCGGTGTGTGAGTTAGACTTGTTCCAAGTTTGATTTGGTTCAGGTTTTCATGTGCAGACTAAGCTTAGGTTATTTAAAAAGTTAAAAAGATTTTCACCTCAACATCCACTAATAGAAAAGCAGTCAGATTCTCCTATCGTGACTTGTATGACCATATAATTAAAACTTAATAATAAACAGATGATAATGTTTAAAGTTTTTAAAGGGAAACATTTATGGAAGGACTCCCCAGTGTCAGTTACTTTTACACAAGTAAAATTGTTCCTTTAAGATTTCTGCCACAGGAATATCTTCAGGACAGAGGACTTCATGCTTTGCCGGGTCTCTGTGAAATAACAAGTTGCAATGTAATTTGTTTTGGGAGTAAGTTTTGTGCCAGTGGCTGAAGAGCACACAGATTCATTGATTTTTGATAGGTGTTTTCATTTTTTCAGCTAATTGATACATTGCCATCTTTGTCAAATGAATAAAAATCATGATGGTTGCTTATAGTAATTTCTTAAAACTGCAGGCTCTTTACTAATTTAGACTTATTCAAATTAGTCTAGTATGTTCAACACGAATAACTGCAATACTGAAATGTTCTCAGCTGATTGTGGTCCAATCTATCAATGAAATATAGTTGGAGAACTATTATATTGGGTTCATTATGGCCAATTATTAGGCCAAGCTGAACTGATTTGAATGCAATTGCATGTAATATTTGCAGCAACATCTACCATAAAAATCATATAATCCTACACTGTCATTAAATCATATTACACCATGACAACTCTCGATCAATCAACGTGTCAAATAACAAATCTTATTTAATTAAATATTTATACTTTGTATTAAATAAAACCATGAATATGAAATCAGTGCTGTTGTGCAGAAGTTACTGAGATCTTTTCCCATTAATTTCAATTTGAGGCTCCAGTGCTTATAATGAATATTACACAACCAATTTTTTTTAGAGATCGTCCCAGGCAATACATAAGTAAATTTGCACTTATGACTGTGTCCATAAGAAATCTAAAAAAAAAAGTGATGCCTAAAATTTGTTCTACATTGGGTAAAACAATTAGATAGTTCATTGTATATGACATCATTATTTTTTAATCATTCAGCAACATCATACATGCTTTATTATTTGAACACCAAAAAGAAATTGTGCTCAAACACAAAGCCACATGGTGCATCAACGATCAGATTCATTCTGTACACAAGTATCTCTAAATGAATACTGCTAGAAGCAAAGATGTGAGGGTCAGCTTTCCTCTTGCAATCTCAGTAAACAGGCCACACTACATTAGCACACTGCTTTAGAGACTGAGGCTGTTAGTATCAGAAAGAAAGACCAAGAAAAAAAAAACACTTCTTGTTGCGATCACCATAGTTTCTTATAAAATAGCTACCAAGAAAGACATGCTATTAAATTATACTGCCATGTTGCAGTGTAAGGTGGAGAAAGCATACTTTTCCTTTCTCTTTCTTTCTCTCTTTCTCTCTTTCTTTCTTTCTTTCTTTCTTTCTTTCTTTCTTTCTTTCATTCATCTGATTGTTTGTTTATTTTAAATTAGTAAACAAACAAAGCTTCTGTGTGATCAGAAAATATCAGCGAGAATCAAGGGGAAGGTGTACAGGACAGTGGTGAGACCGGCCATGCTGTATGGTTTAGAGACAGTGTCACTGAGGAAGGGACAGGAGTCAGAGCTAGAGGTAGCAGAGCTGAAGATGTTGAGGTTCTCTTTGGGAGTGACAAGATTGGACAGGATTAGGAACGAGTACATCAGAGGGACAGCTCATGTTGGACGTTTGGGGGACAAAGTTAGGGAGGCCAGATTAAGATGGTTTGGACATGTTCAGAGGAGGGAGAGTGAGTATATTGGTAGGAGAATGTTGGACATGGGGCTGCCAGGCAGGAGGCAAAGAGGAAGGCCAAAGAGGAGGTATATGGATGGAATTAATGAGGATATGAAGCTAGTGGGTGCAAGTGTTGAGGATGCAGAAGATAGGGATAGGTGGAGAGAGATGATTCGCTGTGGCGACCCCTGAAGGGAAAAGCCGAAAGAAGAAGAAGAAGAAACAAACAAAGCATTTTAATTTATTTAAAAAGGAGTATGGTGTGGCACTTGAATTTAAAATGTTTAATCAACTGTCCTGCAATAAAAAGTAAACTTCATAATAAACAATGCTTCATTTAAAATAAATAAATGATAATAAAATTAATAAAAGATAATTCCATTTCACTCTGGTAAAAAAAATGGTTTATTTCATTTAGAAATGAGGCATTATTTTGTGTGTAAATAAATAAATATAATGTAATTTGGAATAACTTTGTTGCCCAAACAGCACAAGTAACAGCGAAACATTCTCACATTTTATAAAGAACATTATATATTTACACACATTTAACACAATAATGGCAAATTTTTTTAATTGCTGTACTTTTCACAAATGACAAGCCTGTTGCCCATCAACCACCCTGTCTAAAACATATGTAATAATTTAGCATACTACTATTAATTAACACTTAATGACAGTGTAATAGTAAAATTAATAAAATAAAATTACATGACATTAAAACATCTAGGGTCAGTGGGAACAGGCACAGAGGACAAAAACAGGAATCTCTCAAGTACAGTGTATAAACATCTAAAAAATCAGAAAATAATAATACATTTAAAAAAATAAAATAAAAACGCAGGCCCAGTGTTCTTGTGTGCCACTGACCCATATGTGTATTAAAATGCACAGGTCTCATATAAGTTATATATGGAAGAGGAAATTTATGATAATAATTTAATAAAAAATATAAGAAATGGGGCAGACTATTGGGAGGGGCAAGCGAGATTCACATTTATTATCTCCATTCTAAAACTCTGTGTGTGTTCCTGATATCAACTGCCTAAAGCACTAAAAAAAAAAGCACCCATAGTTAAAAGGTCTATTGGTCTCATTGCTGTGACACAGATGGAGGAGGAGACTGAACCGGTTGGAGAAATTCTGAGGTGAAGATGGCTTCTGCATACTCTTCACAAACATCCTGGAACTCTTCTGCCACGTCAGCCAAGGCCTCCATCATCAGCTCCTCAGCCAAACTGAGAGAGAACAGACAAAATAAACACTAGCTCTATCCTCTGTTTACTGTTAGACTTCAGTTTGTTCAGGTATTTTGTTCCACGTCAGGACTTTTTGTTCACCAGTCAATATTATCACTTAATCCAAAAGCTGAAACCTGCTGCTGAAAGCTGAAGCATGTGCACAGAAGCAGAACAAAACAGTCCGCATGCAAGTCTCTTTAGTCTCAGAGTGCATTGGGAACCTGAGAAATCTTGTGCCCTGATGCAATAGTACTTTTTTTTCACATGAATAAATAAACAACAAAGAATCATTTCAAATCTTAGAAAAACCTTACATTTTGACTCCATGTGGATGCCTTTTTTTTGACATTGTCTCCTTCTCTAACTGAATTTCCAGTACTGTGAAGGGTGAATCATCCTCCCTTGGGAGGTTTAAGACTAGATGACTACTACATTCATTATTCTCTGCTGCAGGGAGCTGGATACTAGTCACAGTAGTGAAAATAACTACAAGGCAGATGGCTAAATTTACTTTCTTAATTTCAGACTAGATTAAGCTTAATTTACAGTAAACTGCACAATGTCAAAGACAATGCAAAGGAAAGTCATTTTGATTTAATGGAAAACATCACTCTTGCTGTTAAGTGTAATGGCACAGTGCAGGCAGGTATGGGATTAAGAAAAAAACATCAGGTCTGTTTTGCACTGCCTGCTTGCATTGTGGCACAGTGAATTCCATCACAACTAACGCTGTGGGATAGGGTGCATTCTGTGCTGCGGCTTGTACGTCACTATCCAATCCTACTTAGCTATATTCAAGCCTGTCCCTGGCGCATAACACCTTACAGTTTCTGATCCATACTAGCTTTCGGATGCCACTGAGGCCAATAGGAAAAACTTCCCAGATGTTGCTGCAGACACGGCATCCTTTAATGAAAGAAGGCTACTCTTTGAGATGCTGTATAATGGCTCTGCTGATCAGCTTCTGCACTGCACACTCCCAGAATTAACATTAATATTTCAGATGAACTACCAAGACATACACAAATGAGCATTTTAAATGCTTGATAAAAGCTTAAATAATAGAATATGCTACACATGAGTATTACTTGGTGCATTTGTTGAGAGTAGTTTAAATTGAAGCTAAAAATTTGTAGCATGTCTATGTCTGTTTGATGCACTGTTTGTTGTTTATCAGCATTTTAATGCAGAAATAAATTAGCCTAAAAACAGTCTAATGTCCTGAATCAGTTTTTGCTTTATAAATGGAAAAGATGATTAGTCAACTCCTTTTTCTAAATACTAGTAAATATTAATAGCTTCAACTACAGTGTAGTGGTAATACTCTAAGCACGTCTGTGTTGATTTTATTCATGCACTTTAGGAGTGAGTTTTAAATCAAGGGCTTTCTGCTGATCTTACGCACTGCACCAACTTAAAAAATTCTGTTTACAATACTAATGATGTAGCGGTTGTGCTCGAGCATAAACTGCAACAGCCTGAATACAGTGGGGTTAGTATTAATAAATAAAATGCCACGATGTTTCAGGCTCTTTTTTGGCCTCCAGGCAGTAAATAAAGTTTTATTGGTCGTGGGACTGGGAAAACAATAGCACAAGCAAAGAGTAATCTGTGGCTTCGCTTCGGCCACAAACATTTTCAGAGATGCAAGGGAAGCATGTATATATTTACCATATATGAACTCGATCCACTGCTCTCGCTCTATATATGTATATATTATATATATATATATATATATATATATATATATATATATATATATATATATATGTATGTATATATATGTATGTTTTATATATGTATGTATATATGTATATATGTATATATATATATATATATATATATATATATATATATATATATATATATATAGAGAGAGAGAGAGAGAGAGAGAGAGAGAGAGAGAGAGAGAGAGAGAGAGAGAGAGAGCTCTCGAGAGCTCATAAAAACCATCTGTATAAATATATATATATATATATATATATATATATATGTATATATATTTATACAGATGGTTTGTATGCGTCAAGGTCTTACCTTTCTGCTACAGCACGGGGGCTAAAACTTCCCACTGCTGCATGGGACACCAGGCGCAGGTAGGAATCATACTCCTTCCTGTACTGCTGGATGTTCTTCTGAATGCTGCAGGGGACATTCAGCCGAACCCCTCCTATCTTTTGTGCTCGCTCTGTGGGTGGACAGCTGGGAACAGCGTCAGGTGGTACCTCATCCAGCATGGAGCTTTCTGACCCTACACTGGAGATGCACACACAAGATACTGGTTACTCTACACATTTCATAGTTTCGAATAAAACTGATCATGGTTTGTTGTTAATCAAACAACAACCGGAACCAAGACACATGCATAGATGAAATATGACAGTTGATGTAGGTCTAAGCCGAGAGAACTGCTGGAAGTCTCACAGCCAGTGGCCAATCATTCTGGTCACATGAACTGAGATACATGCTAGGGCACTTCTAGGCAAGGCTGGGTTACAGATCCCACTGTGCCCAAATCAGTCATATTGAAGCTGGAGCACTTTAACTATCCAGATTTAGAACCTTCACTGGTGATTTAAGTTTTAATAGCCAGCACTAATAGTTACCTGAAGCTATTTGAGCTTGCACTATGGGAAAGAGGCACATAATCAAGCAGCTAAAAATTTCACACAAATGACAAAATTAAATCCCCTCCATTAATAGTTTTATTTGAGCAGAAGCTGAAAAAGATACCGAAAGGGAATACGATTCATTTTACTGTCTTAAGCAGGATTAGCATTGCTATATCAGACAGACAGAGGTGAGTTCTTGCAAGAAAAATGGTATGGATGTGAATTTGGCAGTGCAGTAAATGACCAGATAGTGCTCTGAACTGAATTTAATGTAGCCAACAGAAGCAGCAGAGGGCAATGAATATATGATCTGAGATCAGGAAAATAGTCTGAACACACAAACTATAGGGCACAACAGAAACCATTTCAGATTTTACTAGTCACTGGGTTTACAGATGATATAGTGAGGGTATGTGTTTAAAGATAAAGCAGTGCTGCAGGCTCTCCATTGTTCTGTTCAGGTGAGTTTCTGCCACTTTGTATATACAGATAATTAAATAATTCAGTCAATTTGTTTCTCTCTGGAGTCAATCCACTCCACTTCTCAAAATGCACCACCATGACGCTCATTCAGAGAGCACTCTAAATATGTACAGTTTGCTTCAAGAGGATAATAAGTCTTTCCTCACCTACTAAAAAAAATTCATACATGAAAGAAAAGCTATACATTAGCTAAGTAGGATTCAAGTGTCCCTGCTGGATTTGGTTGCCCCTTGGTACCCAGATACTATGCAAGCTAAGCCTAAAATAAAAATATAAAGGGATAAAAATATTGTAGACCCTTGATTGGTCTAATGTATTCATCACAGAATCTATCTGATTATTGCGTCTGGCTGGAATTGCTCCTCCACAGGCACAAAATCTTTGAAGTAGGAGTCTAGAGTAATGTCTGCCAATGTTTTACAGTCTTAAACAGACTGCATACCAAACTCCCTATAATGGCAATGTGTTGTGCTACAAAACAGAATCCACAAAGTTGGAAGCAAAGAATTGTATAAAATGTCTATGCATGCTGCAGTATTACAGTTTCCCTTTACTGGAACTAAGAGGTCCAAAACTGTTCCATCATGACAATGCCGCTGTGCACAAAGTTTAGTCAATGATGACATTGTTTCAATATGGCTGGAGTGGAAAAACACAAGTGGCTTGCACAGATCTCAACCCCACTGAATATCTTTGGGATAAATTGGAAAGCTGACTGTGGCCAAGGACGTCTCGCTTAATATCAGCGCCTGACCTCACTAATGTTCTTGTGGCTGAAAAGCCAAATCCCCACAGGCACACTCCAAAATCAAGTTGAAAGCCTTCCCAAAGGAGTAGAACTTATTATAACAGCAAAGAGGGACTACACATGGGCATGATTTAGAAGGATGTGGAAGAATTACACGCATGCATTATATGGACATGATGGTCAGGTATCCACATAGTTTTGCCCATATAATGTATTCATGTAATTCTTCCACATCCTTCTAAATGGTTTCTGTTCACATAAACAGCCGCTAGAGCTATTATCTACACCTACATGTTTACTTTGTATAGCCGTCCTGCATATACAAAAAAGCCTGATCATCGTGGAAGAGCTCATTCCAACCACAAAGGAAATGTTTCCTCATGCAATAAATGTAATCAAAGTCAAAATAACTTTATACTGATTAGGAGTGACTTCACTATGAGGGGAAAAAAGGAACAAAGCCATTCCAGCACCATGTCCCAAATACATGCAGGGCCAATGGTTTTCTTTTATGCCACCTGTCTACTGTTTCCTGTTCTACATAATAATATAGCAGAGAACAAAATACATAACAACAATACATTTTCTGTATTTCTGCTGGGTGAATGATTGCTAGGAGTGTACCTATGCCTCAAAGTGCACAATTACTGTGGTGCTTGTTCTGCAGGTATTCTAATCAATTTCACTAGGGCTGCCATTGTTTTTTTTTTCCTGGTCTAGCAACTGTGCAAAGGAATAAAGGATCCTTGCTCAGTGGGAAGACAAGTGAAAATCAATATTTGTGCTACGGCCATCAGGAAAGATTCTGAGATCTGGCTAATGCTTATTTGATAGTCTGCATATTATCTATTTCAATGAGTATAAATTTATATCTTGTTTAAAATTCCTTCCATACAAACAAACAGTTAATAAAAATAAACAGTTTAGTTTCACAGTGTGTGAAAGGAAATCACTGTAAAGGGTGGTGAAAACCGCCCAACGCATCATTGGCACTCAATTGCTGCCATTGAGTCTCTTCACCGCAGTAGACGTCTGTGCAGAGCACACAAAATCATCAAGGACTCCTCCCACCCTAGTCACAAACGGTTCAACCTCCTTCCATCCAGGAAGAGATACAAGAACATCAGCAGGTTCAAGGCCAGTTTTTTCCCCCCACAACCAGAAATCTAAAACTCTACACTACACAGCTAGGACACTCATGTCTCACTAACACTTCCTGTGACTATCTTGCAGTTCTGCTCCACATTTTGCTATATATGATTATATATATATAATCTGTATATACACTGTATATTATCTGTTACTATTGTACATACAATGTACATAATGCACACACATTGCACAGATATATAATTATACTTTTCTTTACACATTATGTGCTATAAATACAACTTGCACATACTTTTCTATGCACATACTACCTGACAGCCCGTGTTCGTTTGAACAATTTCTGCTATGTACCTATACTTTGCAATGATGCATAAAGTTCTGTCTGTCTGTCTAGTTGCCTGTCACACTGTCATTCTGAAATAGACTGACTGGATTAGTGGTGCCTATTGGGCCCAGGCCCAATAGGCAATGGAGCTACACCTATTCACAGACAGAAAAGCACAAGAGAAGCTATCACATCCACCAAAGTCTACAGAAGTAAGAGGGTCTTACAACTATGCCTATTTTACAACAGCAGTTCATGGCAGTAGAAAACTGGGTTTAAAAGCTCTCCTGGAACCTGGAGCCTCTGTTTTTTTGTGAAGCAAATAGAAGATGCTGCATTACGCAGAAAACACTTAAGCCTAAAAAAAATTAGACACTATTGAGAGCTATATAAAATGCTGACCATTGAGAGCTACATAAACTGCTGACTCTGTGAGGTACAAAGTTGGCACTAAAGGTTTTAATATCCGTTGACTGCTTTAGGGATAGGAGCTTTTTTCATCTCAAACATACCGTTTCATCTCATTCACTAAATCTCGCTAAAATGCCTGTCTCACATAGTGTCATTTACGTTTTCCCCTTTTTCTGTGTTGTTTTAAGGTCCAATCTATCTGACGCAGCACCGGTGCAACCAGAACCCTGGCAGAGGCACAAGTCAGTATCAAGCTTCTTTCATTTTGGCTGAAATTCAGAAAGCTGACTGCGCACATGCATTGGTTAAACTTTATAGTGCATAAACAGAACCTGCTGACACACTATTCCTTTGCCTTACTGATTACTGCAAATTACTCAAGGGATTTTGCTTGTTAGCTTTCTAATACATCAGGCTGGTCTAATACATTATGTTTATGAAGGGTTTAATGGTGCATTATGTCATTAACTCGAGGACACCCATAATCATTTAATCATTGATCTCTCCTTTGAATAAATTATCCTTCATTCAAACCTTCTACAGACAGATGGGTATGAAAAAAAAACTCTGGATGTTAAAACATCTATAACAGCTACTACTAATTAATCAAATGGAAAGAAAGAGAGCATGTTTGCCAACTTGAGCCGTCAGAGTCCTTATGGTGTGTTAGGATTCACAGATGCTCACAGTTACTTACCCTGTCTCCACTGGTTTCTGTAAGACAATGTCTCCTGTAGCAGTGTGCCTCTGAGCAGGTTTAGTCAGTCTTATGGGTTGTGGAGATGCAGGCCTGGAACTATTACGTTTTCTCTGGGTTCCTATAAGAGCAACAATTGCATCAACAATGGTGCCACCTGCTGGACAATACTATCAAATCAAATTAAAAACAAAAATCTCCTTGTAAAACTATACAAAAATATACAGACAATCTACAGTACTTTGGTGGCCATGTACACATCTATATACAAAGAATTTATTTTGTTTATATTTGGTGCTTGCATAAAGGGGCTGTAGTATGCTATAAAAATAGTAACCATGTATTCTGGCTAGGATATTTTGCAGAAAGTGCAAGGAATCCTTGTGGATTCAGTATAATGGAGCCTGTATTTCACATGCTATTACAGGAAAGATGCATAATGTTTGTCAAATATGAAGAGAGAAGCAAGATATGCAAATGTCTAAAGTCAAGTAACATGTGGAGTGCAAAAAAAACAAAACTTATTGTTCATAAGGGAAGAGCTAAAAAGTGTTAAAGAAAGTGTAACAGGTACATCCTGCTGTAGGAAAACACATTGTGAGAAACCTTCTAAGGAACTAAACTGAATTAGACAAGACTCTCTTTTTTTGCACCTGTCGATCTGTGCTTTTTCTGGCTGGAGAAGCTCTAAAACACCTAAGACTCATTTTAATCATTCATCTATCATTTTTACCTGTGTCCATGTCCCAGAGAAGAGGGTCAGAGTAAGAAATCATAGCAAAACGTCGCCGTACTTCCTCCTCGTCTTTCTAAACAAGGATGCAAAGAGGAACACAATCAATACATTCAGAAAACTATTTCAGCACTTCATTTTAATCAATACAGAGTGCCTAGCTTCATGTGTGACTCTTATAACATCAACTCAGATAAACTGAACTAAAAGGTTATCAAATAGTTACAAAGCATCAATGTTGGTTATCCCACACATTCAACTAGTTTCATTTATGATGTATGAAAAAAAATGTATTGATAAAATGGCACTCCATCTGAACAGTACAATAAATACATTCAGATATTAAGGTATAAATAAAGTATTAATATGTTAGATAGTTCAGAGGGCTGACCTCTATCTCTTCCATGCGCAGTAGCATATTGTCCAGCATAGGGTTCAGCAGTAGTGTGTCATTCTCCCCACCCACCGTTTGCACAGCACCAACTATGGCATCCACATCTGTTCTTACTGCAGTCTGAGTACACACATACACATAGCATGACATCAGTGCAAAGGTTTTCACTCACAGGGCAAAAAAATAAACAGTAATGGTTCGTGTCTGTCATTTCCTCATCCTGATATTTACTAATCAATTAAATACAAAATGTGTAATTATGTCACTCCTACAGTGGAGCAAAAAAGTATTTAGTCAGCCACCAATTGTGCAAGTTCTCCCACTTAAAAAGATGAGAGAGACCTGTAATTTTCATCATAGGTACACTTCAACTATGAGAGACAGAATGAGAAAAAAAAAAAAAAAACAGAAAATCACATTGTCTGATTTTTAAAGAATTTATTTGCAAATTATGGTGGAAAATAAGTATTTGGTCACCTACAAAAAAGCAAGATTTCTGGCTCTCACAGACCTGTAACTTCTTCTTTAAGAGGCTCCTCTGTCCTCCACTCGTTACCTGTATTAATGGCACCTGTTTGAACTTGTTATCAGTATAAAATACACCTGTCCACAACCTCAAACAGTCAGACTCCAAACTCCACTATGGCCAAGACCAAAGAGCTGTCAAAGGACACCAGAAACAAAATTGTAGACCTGCACCAGGCTGGGAAGACTGAATCTGCAATAGGTAAGCAGCATGGTGCGAAGAAATCAACTGTGGGAGCAATTATTAGAAAATGGAAGACATGCAAGACCACTGATAATCTCCCTCGATCTGGGGCTCCACGCAAGATCTCACCCCGTGGGGTCAAAATGATCACAAGAACGGTGAGCAAAAATCCCAGAACCACACGGGGGGACCTAGTGAATGACCTGCAGAGAGCTGGGACCAAAGTAACAAAGGCTACCATCAGTAACACACTACGCCGCCAGGGACTCAAATCCTGCAGTGCCAGACGTGTCCCACTGCTTAAGCCAGTACATGTCCGGGCCCGTCTGAAGTTTGCTAGAGAGCATTTGGATGATCCGGAAGAGGATTGGGAGAATGTCATATGGTCAGATGAAACCAAAATAGAAATTTTGGTAAAAACTCAACTTGTCGTGTTTGGAGGAGAAAGAATGCTGAGTTGCATCCAAAAAACACCATACCTACTGTGAAGCATGGGGGTGGAAACATCATGCTTTGGGGCTGTTTTTCTGCAAAGGGACCAGGACGACTGATCCGTGTAAAGGAAAGAATGAATGGGGCCATGTATTGTGAGATTTTGTGTAAAAACCTCCTTCCATCAGCAAGGGCATTGAAGATGACACGTGGCTGGGTCTTTCAGCATGACAATGATCCCAAACACACCGCCCGGGCAACGAAGGAGCGGCTTAGTAAGAAGCATTTCAAGGTCCTGGAGTGGCCTAGCCAGTCTCCAGATCTCAACCCCATAGAAAATCTTTGGAGGGAGTTGAAAATCCGTGTTGCCCAGCGACAGCCCCAAAACATCACTGCTCTAGAGGAGATCTGCATGGAGGAATGGGCCAAACTACCAGCAACAGTGTGTAAAAACCTTGTGGCGACTTACAGAAAACGTTTGACCTCTGTCATTGCCAACAAAGGGTATATAACAAAGTATTGAGATGAACTTTTGTTATTGACCAAATACTTATTTTCCACCATAACTTGCAAGTAAATTCTTTAAAAATCAGACAATGTGATTTTCTGGATTTTTTTTTCTCATTCTGTCTCTCATAGTTGAAGTGTACCTATGATGAAAATTACAGGCCCTTCTCTCATCTTTTTAAGTGGGAGAACTTGCACAATTGGTGGCTGACTAAATACTTTTTTGCCCCCACTGTACATACAAGTGATTTGTATTTAATGTCACTGTTTAGATGCCATACAAATGGAACTTCAGAGACCCCTACTGGTTCAGTCTCATTTACTTTTTAGTCCCTCATTTTAGTCTTGCCTGTTGATTAAACTGGCTCTGTTATAGAGTTTTCTAAATCTAAACCTCACTGTTAAATAAATCTCTGAAAATCTCTGAATGTTCTACCCTAAACCCAGACACAGGTTTTATTTAAAACTGACATCTAAAGCATTATATAAACACTGTCTTTAATTAAAGTGTTAGCAAACGGTTTGATGCTGAAACCTAATTCATTTTCTAAATAACTGCTTTTGGTTTATTTATTGCTTTTGCTTATTATAACCTTGCAGGATTTCTTCATGTTAAAGGCAGTGGAGGTCTTCTAACTGGTTTAATATTACAGTAGTCCATGCTTAAGATAACAACCTGTAAAGGCTTCTACATGGCATGCAGCATGGTGATTTCTGGTTGCCATTTCAACTGTGTTTTTATTTATCAATGTAAGTGATTTAACTTTATGTGTGGGTGGCATATTACATTCAGAGCAAAAAGGAGAAAGAAAAAAATATGTAAACTTTTAAATGCAATCAAACATTTAAAGAAAATGAGTTATTAAATAACAGTTTTAAGGACAATGTTTGTAGTGTAGAGTGAGAGAGTAAAAGAGGAGATCTACACCTTATCAGCAGCCTGCTCCAAAATCTGCTGTGTACGAAATGAACTGATTTTGTCCCAGCTCTCACCAAGCTGCGAGAGAGTATCAAATCATATGTCCAAAAAGAAACCACATACATCGTAGATCGACTAGGATTCTAACAAATAAAAATCCTAACAACCTTAAAGCCTGAATCATAATTATTTATTTTGGACAAACTCTTTATTTTGGGTTTGGCCATTTTTCTGTCCCATTTTATATAAACGGGACAGTCTGACACTGTACACATGCAATCTAGCAGCCAGTCTGTTAAGGCTACAAAACTCCAAAATGCTGATAATAGTACTTCACAATGATTTCTTCAGTAGTTACCTGCACAGAGTCCAGCAGAGGTTGGTGTCTTTCTCCAGTTGCTCGCTTTGCTCTCTCAGTCCACTGTGTAGGCGTTCCCACTTCTTCCCTATTACACAAACACAATGAATTAGGTAAAGCCCAAGCTCTCCTTCACACACAGACAAACATTCCTTCATGCCGTAGACAAGTGGCCACTGTGATGCCCTGTACCTGAGTGTGTGAAAATCCCCCATTTCCTCTTGACTGAGTGGATTTTGTTCTCTCTGTCTATTTTCTGTTACTGCAGTCAGCCAGGCTTGCCTGCAGTAAACATACAGACACAAATAAAATCAGACATTATTTATTTATGATCACAAAACATGAAATACATCACAAATACTTTCCAATACAAAATGGTCATGGATCATGTGACTTTACCAAATATTATCTACATAAACTGACATTACCTAACTGCTTATGGACTAAAATAATATCAGGCAATGATCATTTAGATTAGGAAAAGCTGTTAAAGGAAAATTAATTCCAGCAGACATCTACAAGTAATTTATGGTAATGACTCATTTGTAATTAGATGCAAATTCCTAGCCTGTGGCTTTCAACTACACTATGAAATAAATTAAGAATTTAAATTACTTAAACAAATCTATGCTTCCCACAGGAACAGTCAAGGGCAATTATTTTTCTTATCCTCTGCACAGTTAAAAACAACAACTGCTCAATTAATAACAGGATTATAAGAACAGATTTTTTTGCAGTGGAAAATGGACAGGTGGTGTTAGCTTCGTCGACTGAAGCAGTGTCTGACCTGAGGGCTTGGTTTTGAGCGTCTCTGATGTTTTCCGTGCTGGTCTTTCCCTGGCTTTGACTTTTCGCTTCCACATCTGTGGGATATGTGGAGTTCTTAACTGGGGAGAAGAGACATCTTGGCTCTGGTCTGCTGGACACAGCTCTGCTAAAACAAATGCATGTTTTATTGATGCTTTGCGGAAAGAAAAAACTGAATAAAAGTTAAGAACAGCAAATAACTAACAAAAGTAATATATGTACTACTATATATACTAAATGCTGGACTGTTTTGTCTTCAGTAAAATTTTCTGATGAGAGCAGAGGGACAAGCAGGCACAAAATGTAAAACATCGAAGGTTTATTGGATATTCATAATCTTCAGAGATCAGTGATGTTTCTTATCATGTTAATCCTGTAATTATGTCTTTAATACAATAAACAGAAAGAATAATTGACACGTACTACACCTAAATCTATTTGAAGTGAATATAATATATAAACCTAAAATGGTAATTGAGATATTTATAATGAAAATGAGATAATTAACTTGAAAATGGATGAATGACTTCTATTCAACGTATATATACATAAAAAAAAAAGACTACACTTCAGGTGGCTATTGATTTCAAATAACAAATGCTCTATACCGCCATATGTGTGTGAGTAATGAGATTTTTCTAAGATGCACTTCACTTGATAGGCTCTTATTATTTATGATACAATAAAACTCTTCAACAGTTTTTTTCATGTGGAATACAGTGACCATAAATGTAAATTCATTTGAGCAGTTCAACCCTGAAAAGTTCAAATTATTCTACACACACGGTGAAGTAGAGAAAGCACATGAGGTTCATGAGTGAAGTGTGTGTGTGTAACTGTTAAAGTTGTGTTAGTGACTGACCGCTGTTTCACAGGAGAATGGGGAGATGTAGGGATCCAGGGCACTGACGCCACCCTCTGTGGTAGCTGACTTCCTCTGAGCTTGGATGAAACAGTGGGTTGCTGGAAACCAGCATCACGAACATGAACGGAGGGCTGTAGGAATTAAGAGATCAGTCTTTCCCTAACACACTTCGAGTTAAAGCAAAGTTAAAGCTCCATGTTCCCAATCTATTACATGTCAATACAAATACAATGATCTCATGAATATCCCAAATATGACCATGAACTATTTTATTATAAACTATAACATACATGTTAAGTTATTCTATTTATCTATTCTGTATTATTAATTTATTTCTGAGTGACCACAGATCAAGTGATAAAGATGTGAAAATTCACTGGACCATGTTTTATGATAGTGAGCTCTAGTCTCACCTTGCACTTATATGGATGGGCGGAACCACTAGATGATTTAGGGACATCCATTTCTGGCCTGCTCTGACTCTCTCCCTCTCTCAGTTCCCGCATGCGCACCAGGTTCTGGATCCCGGCCTTCAGAACCTCCTTGCGATCTTGATCCAAGAACTGCCCTGCTTTCAAAGGCCGGCCTGCCGCTCTACTGTCTGAAAAATCACAACCAATACAACAACAGTCCTTTATAATTTCTATGGTCTTCACTGTTTTTTGTGTCATATCAAGGACCACACATATTTTGTTTTAATAATTAAATATAAGCATGTATCAACATTTATAGTTACATTTAACTCCTGTACAGTATTTGTTACTTAATAGTGTTAATAGAGTGTTACATGATAAAATGGTGGTTGTCATCAAAATTTAAAAATCATTACATGCCCCGTTGAAAGTCTGAAAGCAATTTAAGACACAGCTCAAAAGAGGAGCCATGATTTATTAAATATCTGCATGTACAAAAAAAGACTTATTTTCAACCTTGAGGAAGTTACTAAGAGTTACTTTTCTTGAGTAACATGATTTATTATTATTATTACTATTGTTATTGTTGTTGTTGTTGTTGTTGTTGTTTAAATAGATGACAGCTTACTCTTTTTCAGAGCCGATGATTTCTTTGGTCGTCGAGTGGCTTTGGCAGTCTGGGCCTGAGGAAAACGATTAAGGGACTTGCTGCGTCCACTGACCCTGGAAGTCCTCTCTCTTACAGGAGAAATACTCCTCATGCGTGTCTCCTTCTCCTGCTGACTATCCTGTTTACTCAGTGCCAAATCCAGCATCTTAGTGGAAATTGTAAGAAATAAGTTTCACACTGCTCCCTTCAATGCACTCATATCTGAAATATCAATCAATCAAACATCCCAAAGGTGAATTCAGAGGAAAGAAATCACAATACATAAAGTCTGTCATTACTTCTAACTTCTGCAGGATGTCCAGTGTGGTCTCTGGGACAGCTGAGCCCTGGCCCACCTCCACCTTGGCAGAGCAGAGCGAGAGCTGGCGTATGAGCTGACCCAGCTCTTTACACTGGACAGGTACTCTGCTCTCAGCAGGGTCTGACAGCTGCTGAATGAACGCCTGCATGGCTCGGACTGCCCCTCGATGAGCCGCTGCCAGCCTGTTCACTGCAATGCACTAAAAACCATAACAATAAAGCAAGTCAATCTCAGAAGAGGCCATTTTTACAGCATAAAACATCTTCAATGACACAAACCTCTTACCTTATTGGAAGTCCTTACACTCTGAGAACGCAACTTGTCTAAATCTTCCTGAATTTCCTTCACCTAGATATATATAAAAATCATTAATATTATTGTATACTAGTCTACAGTGCCAGTCCAAAATTTTGAGAGACCAAAAGTTTATTCTTTTTACAGTTTAAATCACCAATAGTGCTTAGAGAAAAACAAAAAGATTTTAATTGCCAATTAAATGAGGTAAAAATGTCTAAGTCACAAATTCTTGCCATTTAATGACTTAACTGATTTACAAACTAAATTATTACATTATTAAAGCCATGTGCACACAAAATAATAATAAAAGCCTCATGTGTTTTAATGTCCAGCTTAAATATATAATCTATAGCTCACTATAGCTATTAAATAACAAATAATATTATTACTTAGTAGAATTTTCTGAGTGAATTTAATGAAACTGATTAAAAAATGTATTTGAAAAATCTGTTTTAATCCTAGTAGGAGTGCAAATGCGCCTACTGCACCTTTATATACTCAACAACAGAAAATCTCCCTCAGAAACATTACAGTATTGTAATAATGAAAAAAAAACAAAAGAGGAAAACATATGAAATTTGTTGCACTGAGGATATACTGACCTGCTGCTGTAATACATAGATAATCCGTGCAGAGCGAGCAGCCTGCTCCTGCTGGCGGATCTCAATCCTGCGCTTCTCATCTGGCTCTAAACTCTCCACTATTCTTCCTGCAGAGCACAGCACACTCAGGACGTCTGCATCTATACATATAGACACTGCACAATAAATAACAGTATTATTATAAGCTTTACCCTTATTCACAAGCTGCTCTATTCTTTGGACGTAAGTCTCCAGTTCCTTCTGTAGTTTGCGGATCTCTCTGCTAAGCTGTGGCTCACTGCTGATGGCTTTTAATCCAGGGTCTCTGGTTGGTGGAGACTGCCCTTGTTCAGCCTTAGAGTTTGGAAAAAACTTCTGAGGAGTGTATACAAGCACCTGTGTGCTCGACTTTGTCTGCCTTTTTAGACTTCCTGTCCTCTGTCTACCTTCAGGGGAAAGCCCATTCTAGATTTGGATAAAAATCACCAAGCATGGATTAATGTATATTATATGACTGTGATATGTTGACATTAAAAATTAATTCACATATAATATAAAGGTTACTGGTACCTGGTGACGGTCAGTTTTATTCTTATCTGGACTTGGAGACCTTGGTCTTGTCTTGTGTGACAAACTATTTATGGATTCTTGTCGTTTTCGGCGCAAGTCTTTTTTGGCTAGTCTCACTGCAGCCTGTAGTTGATCCTCAGAGAGAACAGAAAGGCGTAAAGAGCTACTGCAGCACGCACCGCTGTCCTGATGCTCCCGCTGAGCCATAAGTTTCTCGATCACAATAGGACCTGGAGGACCTACTCGAGTTGCTCGGTTCAGGGCATTGGTTGGCAAGGCAAGATTAAACAAAAGCTGTGAGAAAGAGGGCAGAAAGTAGGGGAGATTTTCTTATTAAACACCAATCCTTTTTTAAGGTGATAGGAATGAGATTCACTTGATTATTGAGAGTCATCTCAAAGTGTATACACAGTTTTTATTTTGTAGTAATCTGTTGCTATGTATAGATTGTCCTCCCTGCTCTCCTCCACCAACACCACTCTTGAGAAGATTTTCTATTTGGATGGTGGAGTATTTTCGTATGGTATTATTGAATGGTTATGGTTTTGTATATCAGGTATAGCATTGTAGCTTTGTGTCCTCACTGCTGGGCTGAGGACAATACACCAATCAAAAATCTCTACACAATAGCAGTCCTCAGGGAATAAACTAACATCTATGAAGAGGACTAACACAAACTGTTTACTAGTTGTGTGTATAAGTATGTGAAGTGATGTGAAGTCAAGTGAGTCTTTTTTGACATGCATCCATAACTTGTGTAAATCAACACCCATGGTGCAACACTGAACCACAGAAGCACGGTACACATAAGCTGCGAACACACAAGTGTGAGACTGACAAGTGTACCCCAAAAGACTTGCAGCTGTAATTGCAGCAAAAAGTGGTTCTACAAAGTATTCACACAGGGGGGCTGAATACAAATGCAGCTGGAGACCCTAGAGCTGTGAGGTGGCTAGATTATTTGTTTAAACCAGTGCAAACAAATGTCTGTAATCCTTAGACACTTCCGTATAACACGGCCGAGTACAAAAACAGACTGAGTACCTGATCAGTAGTTTTAAAAAAGTGCCTCACAGTAGCACAACAGTGTATAAATTAACCATATCAGTGTCACTACCCAAATAATGTGTGATGGAGGGCTGTGGATATAATACACCAATCAGGCATAACATTATGACCACCTGCCTAATATTGTGTTGGTCCCCCATTTGCTGCCAAAACAGCCCAGTCGAAGCATGGACTCCACTAGATCCCTGAAGGTGTGCTGTAGTATCTGGGACCAAGATGTTAGCAGTAGATCCTTTAAGTCTTGTAAGTTGTGAGGTGGGGCCCATGGAGGCCATTACAGAACTTAAAGGATACTTTAGATAGATACTGAGCACTGCAGACCGGGAACACCCCACAAGAGCTGCAGTTTTGGAGATGCTCTGATCCAGTGGTCTAGCCATCACAATTTGGCCATTATCAAACTCACTCAAATCCTTACACTTGCCCATTTTTCCTGCTTCTAACACATCAACTTTGAGGACAAAATGTTTACTTGCTGTCTAATATATCCCACCCACTAACAGGTGTCATGATGAGGACATAATCAGTGTTATTCACTTCACCTCTCACTGCTCATAATGTTATGCCTGATCGATGTGTATGTGTGCTTCAAATGTTTCAATTTCTCGACCTGTTTCACAGACAATTTACTTTGTATTTAACATACTCTGTATTTAAACAGCATTATGAGCTCACTTCCGCTTTACCTGCGTTTGAGGTCCAGGGATCCGATCTAAACTGTCCCTTTTAACCCATGTCCCATTCTCCATGTAGTTATTTATGCCCCCAGCTGCTCTCACTGGGGATCCGCTCTGATAATCTGTGCTCATCGACCCGGAAGTCAGAAACTTTCAGTTGTCAAAAACACGCCTAACTAGCCAGCTAAAAACAGAAAACTAGCCAGCAAACTAATCCATTAAATCGAGAAATCGTGACAATTCTAAAATATTATAACATTAAATATTATATGACCTTATTCTTCTAATTGATTGATCTCTGTGAGCAGTAATTAATTAGCTGGATAACACAAATAAATGTAGACAAAACTTTAGTTTAAAACGCCGCCATGACAACATTCTTCTTCATGGATTGTGTTACAGGTTAACTGTGGATGTGCGATACTGCCGCCTAGCGTTTATGGCCTGTAACTGCACATCTTGTCGAGGTATTTAATATGGTGCCTTTTCAGAACTTAATGTAAATACTGCAGTCAGCAGTCTATAAATATCTATATCCCTGACAGAGGGATTAATTATAAACCAAACATTATTATATCTATTGTAGTTTAGTGTCTGGCATGCTTGCCTCACACCTCCACAGTATTTTCAAGACAATTTCCAGTTTTCCCTGTCTGCCCAGTGCCTCCGTGTCCTCCCCTTTCTTCTGGGGTTTCCTCAGAGTACACTGGTGTTCTCCCACAGTTCAAAGATATGCATTGTAGACTGAATTGTGTGAGTGTGTGTATGTGGTTGTGCGCTATGATGGACCCCACCCAGTGTGTTTCCTGCCTTGTGCCCGAAGTCCCCTGGAATAGACTCCAAGTTTCCTGCATCCCTGTGTATTATAGACAAAACAGAATACGAATGGATGAATCTAATGTCACTGTTACAATCTTCTTCAGCAGATTGTAATATTTTTTCTTGTTTCCACTTATGTATGTTGCCCATTTTTCATTCATTCATTGTCTACCGCTTATCGATCTATTCTTGGGTCACGGGGAGCCTGTGCCTATCTCAGGTGTCACTGGCCATCAAGGCAGGATACAACCTGGACGGACTGCCAACCCATTACAGGGCACACACACACACACAATTTAGAAATGCCAATCGAACCCCCAACCCTGGAAGTGTGAGGCAAACGTGCTAACCACCAAGCCACTGTGCCCCCCCTTTATCTATCATTCATTCATTCATTCATTCATTCATTCATTCATTCATTCATTCATTCATGCTTATCCGATCTACACTCGGGTCACGGGGAGCCTGTGCCTATCTCAGGTGTCATTGGGCATCAAGGCAGGATACACCCTGGATGGAGTGCCAACCCATCGCAGGGCACACACACACTCTCATTCACTCACGCAATCACACACTACGGACAATTTAGAGATGCCAATCAACCTACCATGCATGTCTTTGGACCGGGGGAGGAAACCGGAGTACCCGGAGGAAACCCCCGAGGCACGGGGAGAACATGCAAACTCCACACACACATGGCAGAGGCGGGAATCGAACCCCCAACCCTGGAGGTGTGAGGCAAACGTGCTAACGCCCCCCCCTTTATCATATTTATTTTATTCTGTTTTAATGAGTTGTGTGTGTGGGTGAGTTTTATCAAACTTGGGTATCAGCACAGATTCAATCCACTTCAGCTAGAACTGATTTTGAAGATAACTTACAAAAGGCCACCACATAATAGTGATCTTGTAGCCCAAACTCCACAAGTTTAGTCTTATTTTTCCAGACTCTAGTCCAGTGTTTAATCGAAGGTTCTGAAGCCTGTTTCCAGTTGAGCAGAATCAATCGCATTGCCAGCAGACAAGTGAACGCTACGCAGTTTATGCAACTGAATTGATTGAGTAGACATTGTGTGTACACAGATTTTCCTGCTGTCTCCTGGGCCAAGCAGTCCACCACCACCTTAAAACCCAAAGCGACAGATGCACTAAAAATAAGAGGCTGTGTGACAAAAGAGGACAAAGCTGTCAGTGAGTATCTGGTAAAGGCAGAGGTGACCTCCCCAAAGTGTCAGTGAAGCATAAGAGCAACAGTACGCCTGTGGTATGCAATTCTCTAACACAGTGCAGAAGTAGAAGCTTTTCCAAAGCTCTTTCCAAATGATGAGTACACACAAGTCTTTCACTGAGCAATAGCAGCAATATTTTTTTATTCAATGCATATAGAGCTGGAAAATCTATGCATACTATGAAGTTTATGTTAGAGATTATATATAAATTCATATGAAATAAGCATTATTCTATATATTGACCACATTAATTGTTTTACCATCAACTTAAAGTATATCATTTTAATTATGTTCACATAATCAAACAAATTGCTTTTGTTAAACCTCTGTGTCAACCTTTACATCCATCAATAAATATATAAACTAATGCACATGCACATACATTACATTGAATAATAGATGTAAAAATGTATATATTAGTCAGCAGGATAAATATAGTTTTTTACAGAAAACCTGTAAGACTGCATTAAGGCATTAGCTGCAATAAACATTTCCAACACTTTACATCATTTGTATTCCAAAGTAATTCTACTGTTAAATGCTGAAAATCTCCTTCACTACACCAACATTTTCATGATGTGTTTATAAAAGCATCTTAAACCATTTCCTGAAATATGACTGATTATAAGCAGTTAATGGAGAGAGTATTTCACTCATATATTAATTTAATCAATGTTTAGAGAACCACTCCAGAGTGACTAGAATAGTCTTTAAAGCCAGCCATGGTATTTATATATTTATCAATCCATCTTCTGTACTATTTAGCCTACACACTGTCAACGGGAACCTGGAGTCTATCTGAAGAAAATCCGTGCACAAGACTGGGGACACCCTGGATGGGGTTCCAACCCACCAGAGTACACAAGTGCATACATACTAAGAAGAAATTAGAGATCAGCCTACAAAACATGCATATGGAGTGGGGAAGAGAACCAGAGTATAAAGAGGAAACCCCTAAAAACATGCAAACTCCACTAACATAGGCTAGAAAAAGAAATTAAACCCAACACCTCAGATGTGCGACTACAAAGCCATGTATATATTTATTTTACAGTATAAAGCAAGAATAAACTCAGGCAATACAGGAAGTGTTAAAAAAGATTCTTCTTTAATTTCTTTGTCAAGATCATATATGTGAAGTAGTGCCCAAATGACCACCATGTGACCAATAAAATATGACTAAACATAGATAAACCCAACATTACGGTAATGACATCATGAGAGGGGTTAGGAAAGTATCAGAACATAGAAATACGCATATAAGCATACTGTACACTCTTACACTAAACTCATGAATATGTGTATTTATTTTCTATTTCCACTTTGTCTCCATTATCAAGCACACAGCAGAAATATATTTTGGAGGCGATGTAGGCTATAAATGTGTTGAACTGTGGTGTACTTATTTAATGGGAATTAAATGTAGTAAATACTGTATATACTCCTGCTGCCTCACAGCTCCAGTGTCCTTGGCTTGATCCCGAGTTTGGATGTGAACGCATGTGGGAATGTGTGTGAAGGCTCCAGCTCCACTGTGATCCTGAGCAGGATCAAGACATTACTGATGATTAATGTATGAATAAAGTAATTAAAATGTAAACTAGTCGATAAAACAATTATTTTATTCATTACAGGCTGGAGTGGCAGCAGTGCGTAAGACAGCCAGAGGAAAGACAAAAAGGTCATGGTATGGAAAAAGAACAGTGAGACACCAGGTGTAGGAGGAAATATAGAAGTAAATCGAATAAGAAGAGAAATGTCACAACCTCAGAATGAATGAACACACTGAAAATGACACTCCTATAGCTAAAACGGTTCAAATCTTTTCCCAGGAACAAAAAAATAATTCCCTGTTTGTCAGCATTTATGTGCACATCATTACTTGTTACATGCTTAAAACCATATTTGGATCATTATCAGTGTCATGATTATTTATACATTTAGCTTATTACAATTATATTGGCTAACTGTTTTTTATGAGAAACATCACAAAGTCCAGTGTAATGATTACTTACAATACATGAATTTGTAATTCTTACTAGAGCTGTGCAAGGATGCAGACTCAAGACAAACAAACAAGTAAATAAACAAGTGCATAGATTGTATCATATATATTGGTTATATATATATATATTGGTTACATAAACGTATTGCCAAGTTGAACAATAAGAACAACAGATACTGAAAATATAACCACGCAGAAAAGTTCGCAGTGATTTTCAGTGAAAGTTCAAACGTCCGAAAGACTGAATGCCAGAAAATGTCAGTCTCATGATTGCAGTAAAAGAAGTTTCATGCGTGATCACTTGTTCTTCCTCGCCGTTGTTATTTCCCAGCAGGTGTTTGGTTTCCTCCATAGTCCAGTCTGTTATTAAGCTTTACCGCGTCAGTGGAGTTGGACGCCTCCGGAGTCCAGAAGAAAACGTAATAAATCGCTAAGAAGAAGGCAGCGATTGAAACGCAGAGAAAGTAAGCGATGCCCATTGCAACCTTAACCCAAACCCTGGTGCTTGTCTTGGCCTGATTTTTCCAGGGATCAGCCGGATAACTCGGTCTCCTGGATGCGTTCCCGCTTAGCCTTCCTCCTGCGCCTTTTTTGCTACCCCTCATTGTGGGATAAAAGATGAAATCCTTGCGGGATGTTTTCTTCTAGAAATGTGAGATCTAAGAAGAGTTCAGCTGGGACAACCTGCTGATAAGTCTCCGTACTTGGTATGGGACAGCTCAGCTCAGCTCAGCTCAGCACAGCTCCCTCTACAGCATCACTCAAGTGCGCGTCCTCGCAGCACAAAACACGCGCAATGCCTCCCGTTTGTGGGCGGGGTTTGGGGCGGGGTTTGGGGTTCCAACTCCGGGTTTAGGATTCAGAAAGGATTTATGGTTTTAAAGAGAAACTGGAGCTTTCAACACATTAAATAGTGTTGTGATGAAATGTTTGTGTTTGGTGGAGCAATTCCGGGGCTCATTTGTTATTGCTCTGAGAAGTTAGGAGCCACACTGGCGTTACAAGCTGACAATGTTTACTCAAGAAAAATGTCGACCGATCATAATCATAAGCTATAGATCTATGTTTCTACATTTAAAAACAATAAAAAAGGTCATTGTGAATTTATATTTATGACTTTTGTTCACACTTTTGAGTTAACAGCTCAAAATTCCATCTTTTTTCTCAGAAATGCGAGTTTAAATCTCAGAATTTTGACCGTTTTCCTCACTGTTATAAGCTTACATCTCGTAATTTTGACATTTGCTCTCACATTTGCGAGTGCTCTCACAATTCTGACTTGATTTCTCGCAATGACAAATTTTGACTTTTTCCTAAAATCGAAACATCCACTTGATGCAGTAACTGAAATGTGACTTCAGGTAACAAGCATCAGTTTTTCCTCTTGAATAGCTGGTGATTGTTGTTTTAGAGAATGATTGATGCTTTGTCTGTGCAGTCTTTGTACCTTACATGCTGAAAATAATCCTCTATAATATTTCCATGAGCATACAGAACTACCATCTGATGACACGCACAGACAGATGCAATGACCAAGAATGGCAACTAAGAAATTCAGAGACCATTAATGATGTACAGCAGGACATTTAAGGCAAAGATATACATTTATTTAAAAAGAAGATTCAACGTAAATAACACAATGCATCATTTACATCATGAAAAATAAAAAGGCATAAGCATTAATTCATAATCTTCCTTAAAATAACTGATTGAAATATAATAGTGCTTCACTGTGGGAGGAATCCTACAAACACCATCATACTACCACGTGTGCACTGCTGAAACACCAACAGAGGCAAACCTAAATCTAATTATAAAGTAAACATGAGTAGACTGACGCAATACAATCACAATTTTCATGATCTTTGCAGCTCCATGAGCATGTGTTTTTGAAGATGAGGGTTCTCAATGCAAACAGTGAAATATGCTGCATGAAGCACTGGAATGTACATCTTATTTTTAAAAACTAACTACAATCCATATACTTCTACTAAATTTACTAAATGGTAGAAACCTGTGCTACTAAAACAACCTCACTGAGCCAAACTGCCTGCTTTCACATCATGAAAAACGCCTAGCCAAAACCAGGACAGCATAAAAGCAAAAATAATAAAAGAAAAACAAAAAAAATCCAACCAAGATTAGTTCTAATGGAGGTACACATTCTTTGTAGCCTCAAATCATTTCATTATTTATCCCACAGACTCAAATTCATCTACAAAACACCTTCTAAGAAGTATCTTTGGTCAGAATACATACGCATACAGTTTGGGTATAAATTATAAATGAGTTTATGTAGCACCTTATTTTGCAGGCAAATTACAATCTTAAACATGATTTTTTTTAAAACAAAACTCAAGACTTTTATAAATCACTTTGATAATTCTAATGCCCGTTTCCATTTTGTTTGCATAGGTATCATACACAAACTAAAGCATGCATTTGATTGACTAACCCATGAGGACCTACAGCAGCATGAAGCGAAAGTATAATTGCCTCCAAACTATTCGAGAGCAAATGTATCTTGTGACTAGGATAAGACGTTACCAAATGTCATGTAAAACAAACGGTTAAAGTTCTAAGGGTATGTTTATTTTTTGCCTTGCATATAATTCTCTCATTAACTTTACAGTGTCACACAAATGGTTTGCAGAGCCCCGTAGATTTCAGTTCTAGATTTTGAAACACACAAAGCAGTAGAATAGGTCTGCGTGCTGAGAACACACAAAACCACACAATGAGTTGTTATAGAGGTGGGGATAAGTCATCACAGGGATTGCCATCCTCCATATTTTCAGGCTGTGGATATCCATTACACCCGATGTCTTCTTCACACCTCTTACCCTTCCACCTCACTTGCAAGATCACTAGCCATGCACTTACTGCAGTTACTCTTTAGCCTGGAGACAGAAAACAAGAGCACAGCACTGGTGTCATTGTAGTGCTTTAAAAAGCTCAAAAACTCTCACTACACAGCTAAAAGCATAGATATTATTATTACAATAAATCAAATGGCTACCATAAAAAAAAGTTCAGATGTACTACATTATTACATTTTGGAAAAGGGTGCTCAGAAACCCTTAACTGCTATATACAGGACCCTTTAGCAGGCTCCAAACCCTCAATTATCCCAATGCAGTCTTGCAGTACCTTTAAAGACGCATGTTTAATGAGTTTTTAGGAACACATCCTATTTTACAGTACAGTTTTATGTTTTAAACATTTAACAATTAATTCTCTGTACAAACCACGAGAGACATATCTGCTTGAAGTACAATAAATTATTTAGCACATTTATTCTTTCACCTCAAGTGACTTGATAGCCAGTAATTCGACGGATAAAGAACACTGCAACACTATGACTCCATAATTAGTGCATTAAGTGGCTCCATCATATAAAATGCATCAAAGACAATCAACGAGTTATTCTGTCTTTTCAGGGTTTCCATTACCACCCATCATCCTGAGGATCCAACATCTCAGTTTCCACAGAAAGGCTGTTTAGCAATAATTCGAGGTTTACTGCAATTTCCTGCCCTCTTAAACAGGCTTAATGTGTGTCAGTAACTGGATCATGGGGAAATATAAGAATGTATTACACTCATCATTATGTTGATACAATGCCAATAGCCTTCTTGCCTATTGTTAAATGACAAGGAGAAACAGAACCGATTCAGTTCTTTTAGTCTTTTGCAGATGTAACTGTGTCAGTGAACATGAAGTCTAATCTCATGCAAATCTGAAGTATAAAAAAAAAAGAATGATGCTGACACATCATGATATCATCCTTACCTTAATGCCATCCTGATCAGAAACAAATTAAATGGCAGTGTATTCAGCATGGTGTTATTCAGGTCATTTCAGGACACGTTAGAAACTGCCATGACGTGCATTTACTTATATAGACTTTTATAGATCAAGGATTTTGTATTTGGTTAATCCATCAAGAGTGTTGTGAGAACTAGAGTTAATCAAAGTTGGGGGGGGGGGGGAATCAATCTTACCAAAAATCATTCTAAAATCAATCAATTGAGAAAATCCATTTAAAGGAAAACAGAAACTGTTACAGGTATAATGAATGGCATAACATTTATTCTGTTTTTTTTTTCTAGCTCTATAAATTAAAAACTACTATAACTATAAATATGAAAATGTAGCCTAAACCTGTATTAATAAAAATAAGCAAATTAAAAAAAAAAAAAAACCTATCTTATGGATTTATTTCATGTGCTAGTGCCTTGATAGCATTTTATATGTATGTATAAATGCTGTTTTTGTTGCAGATACATTTAAAATGTACAATTCTGAATTTTCTAACATTTTGGTTGTAATGTTTGTGTGCTAAAAGGGCATCTGGACTTTCATCCACTGATGTAAACAAAGATTAAACAACTGGGAAACAGATTTAGCTCCATCCATTCAAGACACAACTACTGGTGGATGTCTGGAATGAAATGTAATTGTCTAACTACATGCTGCCTGACAACTAATCGGCTCTGGTGCAGCAACCAATTCAGCCATCGTTTATCCTATCAAATGTTAATGACACCATACAATCAAATGAGATGCAGCAGGATGGGAGTTACAAGATCAGCTGTAATTGGCATCTTTCAAATGACCAGACATCACAGATCATTCGTTTAAGCAGATGAAGAAATGTAATTTTAAAAAAATGTAAAAAATAAAAGCAAGCAGACGTGCATGACGTATCCATATGCAATCCAACAGAAAACAAAAGAAGTGCAATGGACAAAATGAGGAAGCAGTGAATAGAGATGTTAGTACTGCTCTTGAGGAGACTGACAGCCAATGTGAAGCTGTAGACTAGAACACAGAGTCCCAGAGCAGAAGAAGACTGTCACAGGCAAAGGAGCAGAAGGGGGACATTCACATTTGTCATTAGAGAGACAAACATAGCAGCAGATGCCATCTCACAGGACAGATGGACAGAAGGATAGACAGAGAAGTGAGTGAAGGGACAGGTCGTGACAGAAGGGGCCAAAGAGCGAGTGAGGGCGGGCAGGGCAGGGCGTTGGCGCATGCTCAGATGTCAGCTTAAGTAAGGGAGTTCTTGCGGAAAACCACTGTTTCAAAGTCTGTAATAAGAACAGCACCTGAGCATGGCTGATCCGTGGACTCAGCTGGAGCTGCGCTTTCACTTCTAGATTCATTCAAATCCAGCTCCACAGTCTCTTCAGTCTCTTCACTCTCCTCTGATGGAATAAATTAGACAGACTTAGTAAAAAAATATATCATACTACGATGCTCATTGAGAGCAATTTCAGAAACAGTTTTCGTATTTACCCTTCTGTGCAGTTGTATCCTCTGCAGGCTCTGTGGGCTTATTGCTGCTAGATGTAGAATCAGCCTGTTGTGATGATGCTGAATCTTCAAGGAGTACAGGATCAGCTGAATCTGCTACTGAAAGCAAAATGATTTAAATGTATTATATACGCGATATGGTGCAGTGTCTCTATTCCTTTTTAACCACCCCATGACAATGTTGTGGGGATTCACATGAAAAGATTAATAGAATTATTAACCTTTAAAGATTATTAAGTAGAAACAAAACAAAAAGTAAAATTTAAAAAAAAAAAAAAAAAAAAAAAAAAAAAAAAAAAAAAGACAACGCTCATCCTTTGTTAAAAATATATATTAACAGATAATAATAGTAATATTTTATTTGATTTTAACACCTGCATGAATTAAACTTTGGTGAATTGACAATATTCCATACTGGAAGCCATACCATTAAATATGTACATAGTTAATGTCTTCCAATTCCAAATATCATTAGACACGAGAAAAGGCACATCAGCGTGCCTAAACTTTTAGCCTATGAAGATTCTTAGGAATATGCAAGAAACTGGAAACGTACCCAAATCACCCTGACATTTGTCGTTTAAATGAGTGTGGCATGGTCTGATTGGTCCATAAAAGTCTGTCAGGTAGTAGCACTGGCTTATCATGTATCAGTACTTACTCAAACGTTTGAATGAGATTTTTCTTTAAGAATTTGACAGTATTACTCCACTGACGACTGGAGTTTTATAAAGTTTACAGTAAAGTCAAGAACATGTACAGGTACTTTGACTATGTTCTGCTAACACACAAACTGCAGTAGCGCGTTATTACCAGACGGGGTGTCATGCTGTTTTTCGGACTGCTGGGGTTGGGTCGTGGCAGCATCGCTGTGCTTCTCCTCCTCTTGGCTCTTGTTCTGAGCTGGACTGCTTTCATTACTGCTGGGCCTCAAGGGACTCTCACCCAAGCTGCTTTTGGGGGAGAGCATCTCCATCTCCTCTCCCCAGTCCGATACAGGCTTGTGGCCTTCCAGAGGGGAAAAGGGGCTGACGGGCTTTGTGCCCTCTGGAGTAGCGAGAGACTCCTGTGGGGATGGAGGGATGTGCACTTTGGGTCTGGGTGTTCTCTGTGGCTTAGGCCTAGGACTAGATTCAGCAGGGGAGCTAGGGCTCTTCTCTATAGGCTTAGACTCCTTCATAGAAACTTCTTTATCCTCCAAATCTTCCACCTCCTCATCTTCAACTTCATCTCCATCACTGGCATCAACCCACTCATCGTCTTCATCTTCAGCAACTGATTTCTCTATAACAACAGCAATCTCCTTCTACAGAAAAATGCATAGTCATTAATTTACTCTCTATCATCACCTACATCTTAAAGGAATGGAGTAAGGAAACAAAACTCACTTTTTCTACTGGAGCTTTGGGCTTATCCTCTTCCTTTGTCTTCTCCTTTTCCTGTTCCTCCTTTTTCCCTTTTTCCTCCTCTTTTTCTGCTTCCCACCGGTTATCATGCATACTTGTGAAGAAATTGAAAATTAGAAAAGAAATAGGAATTTTACAAATACATGTAGTCTAATAGTCAAAAGAATGCTTTAAATATAGATTAGGGAAGGGAACATGTCCAACAAAAGCACTCCAAAAGTGATTTATGAGCACATAATCAGCAGATTAATATCTCAAGTTGTATTTGATTAATAGTAGTCATAAAGTCACATTTCAGAATTATGGCTATTATCTGTATTGGTTGAATTCCAAAAAGAATTTAAACATGTGGTAAACTACCATTATTTCTATGCCTATGTGTTTTACTTGCATAGTTAGAAGGAAAAAAACAAACAAGTACAAACAAAAAAAAAAAATACTCAGGTATTCAGATTTAGCCAGCTCTAGACATTATGATACCTGGTCCTAAAATAGCAAGAGAAAGACAGAAAGCAACTGTTAAAAAAAAAAAAAAAAAAAAAAAAAAAAAAAAAAAAAAATCACTTGCAATACTTCTGAAGCTTCCTGTGCTGTACTGTCCAGTAAAAGGTTGATCCTAGCAAGTGCTGTTTTTTCCCCCAAAATGGCAGTTGTCAGACTTGGGTACTTAGGTACAGTATGCAACAGAAATAATATAGTGTCACATATTTGCTACTCGCACTGGACCACCTGCTGGAAAACCATTATAAATGTCGCAGTAGTGGTTGGGAATGTCTCCTATTTGGCTGCAACTTAAACCTGAAGCCACACTGGCCCGTTGTGTATAAAGCCAGACTCCTGGTATACTGTATGTACCACTGATGTATGGCCATTGTGACTGGTCACTTACATTCTTTCCCCAACCAAAGAAGGAATTACAATTAAGAGTGACTGATTGCTCTCATCAGTTAAGAGAAAAAGGCTTTTACCTGTAACTCTTTCCTTGACCTCGTCCCTTTCCTCTTCCTCTGCCTCCACGGCCTGCTTCTCTGAGTTTGCCCTGCCCTAAGAAATCTCCAAAAGTGGGTGTCTTTGGAGGTTTTTTGTTATCGTCTGCAAGAAAAGTAGGTTAAATAAACATCTGATGGAAGAGATAATGTAGTCAGATCTCGAAAGCAAATGCACAGCAAACAAGCAGAGAATTGCACAGGATAGCTCACAGTAACAGATGGTCCCTCCAGTCGTCATGATAATTTTTTTCCCACACATTGATCAATCTTCAATGTCAGTGAAGATTAATAAGGAGGAAAAAACATGCAAAAGTGGCCTTGACTTCACATGGGGCTAATAAGTGACATAATATAGCAGGGTAATTAGCAAAACAGTGCATATGCCAAAGGATGCAAGCTGCCTTACTGTTTAACAGTCACTTAAAAAGCTTAGCTTTTGCCAAAAATCCTATATGATAATAAACAAGGGAAATTATTGTGAGTGGGGTAAAAGAGACGCACGCCATACACAGACATGTCCCATGCCACAAGCTGACCTGTAGCCCCACTGCGTTGTTGTGTACGGGCATTACGCCCCCTATCTGCTGAGAGAACACATCACAGAACATCACCAAACAGCTACAAGGATGAGGGGAAGAGGATTGTCCAAGTAATTCAAAAAACAGAACATCTTCAAGTGACTTACTTTTTTTTTTTTTGCTTTGCACTTGAAATGTTCGCAGTGTGAGTGTCTGTGTGTGGGTGTGTGTGTGTGTGAGAAAAAAAGTGCGAGACTTGCCTCTCCTGCTGCCCGGTTCTGGTATGCCCTCTCCAACCACAGCTGGATCCTCTGTGAACCTGTGAAGGCAATGCAGGGTCACTAATTTTGCCAATCTCTCCTTGTCAACATGCGTCATGTTCAATCAACACTCTCTCATATAAAAGCATCTCTCTATTACTCTTATTCCCAAATGTCTAATTAATAGTCATGTGTGTTCAAGGAATTGTAAAAAATTAATGAAATGAAATAACCCTATAAACAACAACTGTCATGAACAGCTGGATATTTTAGACTCTTACATCGTGTCTGTTTTCTGGGCATCCCACTCTCGTCTCCATTGACCAGTGGCGTTGCGATGACGAGCCAACCTCTCTTCATCTATCTGAGCACGCTCCTTTTTCCAGCGCAGATACTCAGCTCGTTCTCTGCCTGTCATCGACAAAGTCATATCCACTGAGCCTTTCCCTCCAGGCCTCCGACTCTGTCAGAAAGATGCAGAGAATGTGAGAAAGGTACAAAACAAAAAATAGAGACAGTAATTTATTTAATGTTACAAGGAGTCTCAGATAACAACATCTATCAATCTGCAATGAAAATGCAACAACCATCCTAACCGTCCATTCTTTCTCTGCCTCAGATCCAGTCTTAACATTTTCAAAATCCAGTCCACCCCAGTTGCGGACATGTCTGCGGCTTCCCTCTTTCCGATCCGCCTCAGGTATTGGTCCGCTGCGCCGTGGATCATCCAGAAAGTTCCTGGTGGGGTACTTTTCACCATCAGCCTTAATGAACAGATGCAAATATTCAATAATAATGCATGTCAATATTTCATCTACAAGCAGAGTAGGAAATATATAGGCTTTGAGCTACACACCCTTTGACCTCTCTCATACTCTGCAATCTTCTCCATCTCCTCATTCATCTTCTCAATGTTCTGCCTTCTTTTCTCTTCCCACTCCTGAGCAACAGCAAATGCATCAAGATTTATAGCTGAAATTTTATGATAAGAACAGTGTATTGTTTTTATTAATGGTTTAAAATAGGCCCAAAATGTTAGTTAGTTTGCATGTTTATTGATTTTTAATTTTATGGTGAGCAGGGATAAACCATACTACATATAAAAATTACAAAACTATGTTAAGTGAAGCTAAATAAGATATCTAAATTAGATGTTAAAGCTTGATTCTGTTAAACGTCTCATATAAATATAATAAAACCGTTGTCTGATACTCAAAGGCACTGCAGCTCATTAAGATATGTTTCATAGTTAAAGGGATTTGACAGGGAAGACATAATATGGGTGCCCATTCACCTATCCATAGAGACCTATGTGCAAACAATCCAGTCGGCACCTTGTGAACACAACTGGGTTGTGTCTAGACAAGTAGTTAGCAATAACAAGTAGTTTGTAATAAAATAAATTCACCTTTGATTTTCTATCTGACCCTGAGCCACCCTGCTGCATGCTTCCTCTTCCTCCCCCTCCACTTCCTCCCCCTCCCCCTCCTCTTCCTCCCCATCGTCCTCGGGAACGTTCATTGTGTGAAGGGCCCTCTCCTCCTCCTTCCCCTTCACGTGGTTCTCTCCTCTCAGGGCGATGGCCACCTCCACGCTGCCCACCTCTGCTCAGCCGCCCAGATCCTGTCCTATGTTGGGGCCGGCCAGCGAACCCATCTTCTGTTTCATGATCAGCATGGTGTGGTGCTAACTGCCTATCATTCACAACTCGACTTTCCTGGAAATGTCAGGAAAGATCAGAATCAGACTTTCATCTTATAATTCATTTATAACTACATGCCATATGCAAGCTCATCTGCTCTTATGTGCAAGTCTTCTCTGTTCCACTCTCGCCTCGTACAAAGATATTGTATTTACTGGAAATGTTGGCAGTCCTGTCTGAATGTCTAGACAACCCTGAAACATGTCAAGATGAAGATTTATAGCTCCAAGACCAACAAGAGGCAGATGTAGCTGCTAAAATCAAGTCTCAAAATATGGAATCAAGTTAAGAAATTAACTAATCTTGTCATCTGAATACTAGTCATACTGCATGACTCAAGTTCTCCATGCTCACACTGTATGACAAACTCCATCAAATTTTAAACACTGTCAGCAGAATTGAACTTTGCAAACCAGTGAGGCTTGCACCAATAATTTTGAATGATTATTCATTAACAGGAAAGAAACATTGATTTTCTTGTCTAATCACTGAAGGATATTCTGTTTTCTAATATGAATCATAATCCAGAAAACTGTATCTCTGATTAGTCTACTGGGGTCTCTTTTCTTTCTATATTTATAGTGAGATTGTAACTCATTCCTGAAAACCCCCCAAAATTTGAAACCAGCTCCAAATTTATGGGGAACAATTTCTGGCATCTCCTCCCCTTCTGTTTTTCAAATTGTTGATTTTCTGTTGCTTCCACACTGACACAGTCTTACTGTTCAGCTACTAGTGACTAGATTCTTCTTCTAATGTTAAATAATATTTTTCAGAAAACAATGACTCTTAGCTGCCTCAGGCAAGCTCCTGCTTGAGCAATTCTACATCTACATTCATTAAGTTCCATCATATGTCACAGTCCATTCAGTGAGGCATCTGACCTTCACAGTCCACAGTGGGAGGTCTAATCACCATTGCACAGGCCATCTGTGTCCCAGAGTAACTCTACAGGCATTGATTAAAATGCACTACAATCTTCCTCATCAGGCCCCAGGTGGGAAATTAAAACCTTCGAGAGCTGTGAGGAAAAGGTGCAGCGATAATGGTCAGTGGTCCAGAAGCATCAAGTCTGCTATAGGATGGTGTAAAAAAAAAATAATAATAAAAAAAATTATATATATATATATATATATATATAATAATATATATAATATATATATATATATATATATATATATATATATATATAATAAAAAAAATAATATACACACTGTATATACATCTCTGGAAAAAAATGAGACCACCGCATAATTTTTTTTCCTTACAGGTGTATGTATCGGTGAGATGAATAGTTTTGTTTCATTTTTTGTGAACTGCTGACAATATTTCTCCTAAATTCAAAATAAAGCTATTGTTATTTAGAGTGTATATTTAAAAGAAATGACAACACATCAAAATAACCCAAGATCATGCAGTATTTGCAGAGCTTTAATAACTCAAATAAAACAAAATGCAAATAATTTGTAAACCAATTGTGTTAATGCTTTGGCTAAATAACATTAAGAAATCAGAATACTAAAACTGAAATTACAGGCTGATCCAATGTGTATCAATTACATCACAACTCATAAGTCAGTTGTGTGTATGGCCCCGCCAGTGCCTGTATACACTTCTGACAATGTCTGGCCATACTCCAGGGGGTGGGGGTGGATCTCCTCCTAGATCTGGATCATTGAACTACTGGACAGTGCTACAAGGCAGGTTCAGATGCTCCAATACATAACAGCCCAGTGGTTCTTAACTGGGAACATGAAGGCATTGATAAGATTGACTAGCCCTCATCATCCAGAAACTGCCTACACATTCTGGCCACTTGTGGCCAGGCATTGTCATGTACCAGGAGGAACCAACGGCTCACTGCACCAGCGTAAAGTCCATCAATGGCTCTGACAGTGGATTTACTCCTGGTACCTAACAGCAGTAAGGGTCCCTTTGGCTAGCACTCCAAGGATATTCCTCCCCACATCATCACTGACTCACTGCCCAACCTGTCATGCTGGATGATGTTACCTATGGCATCTTCAGACTCATCTGCCAAATGTGCTCAGTGTGACCCTGCTCATCCGTGAATCACCTGCCAATTCGGTCAAATGCCAATCAAGCCACACAGTGCTGGGTTGTGAGTACAGGTCTACTAGAGGATGTTGGGTCCTCATGCCACCCTCATGGAGTCCGTTTCTGACAGTTTGGCCAGGTACATGCACACCACTAGGCCTGGAGGAGGTCATATTGTTGGGCTCTGAAAGTGCTTTTCCTGTTCCTCCTCACACAAAGGAGCAGATACCAGATTTTCCAAACAGCCATGCCAAAGAACACTAGAACACAAGCCTAACCAATATACTGGATTATTATTAAAACCACTAAAACTTACATCAACTTCTTGGCAAACCAAACTTCAACATACATCATGATCACTTGCATCGCTCTGACACATTGACAGCAACGGTCTTACCCCGCTGGGTTTAGACAGGTCCACTGTCACAGTGAGGTTCTCCTTTTCAATCTTCCGCCGGTCTGAATCAGGCTCATGAGCACGGGGTTTGCGGTGTGTTGTCACAGCTATGCCTTCCTGCTCAGCCTTCTTTTTGTCTTCTTCTATTTCCTGATGTAGGGGAAATAAGTGCACAGTGAAAATCACCAAGTCTTAATCTAAAAATGTTCCATAAAAACAGACACTTTAGGGAAATCAAAAATATTTTCCTTTTACTTCTACATGACTACCATACAAAAATACTCCAGGTTTGTTTTTTTGTGAGGCAGTTGTTTTGCATCTAATAAATAGCAGCTAGTACAAAAAAGAAAAATCCCTCAGTATCAGCTAACAAGAATTACTGGCATCTTTGGTAAAGATGGGTTTTAAAATATGCATTTGTGGTTAATCTCCTACTGAGAGTGACCTGTTTACAGTTTACTTTTAAATTTGCTTGAGTGTTTTAAGCAGTATATAAGCAAGTATAAATCTGAAGTGACAAAGAGGCCAAATTACCTTCCCATTATCAATGTAAGGAAGACTTCAAAGTACACAAATGCAATGAGAAACATGTACTAACCTTCATAAAACAAATGGAAATGGCTATTACAGAAATAACTACGCACCTGAGCATTCACTGTTTGGGGACACTTTAAAATCTAACTAACAATTAGAGCGGTAACAAACCTGCATGGAAGAGGATGTAAATGCATTTTTTCCTTAGTGAGCAGTTAAGACGAAAGAGGCAAACATTTCTCCAAAAGGTCACGAGCACTTGAGGTTCTAAATCTACAATTAGATGCCACCTCTATGTGGTAGGCATGCCAACAGAAAGCATGTTCTTTCATGTAACCACAAAATGTTTGCTCCTGGAGTTTGTTAGATGTTGCTGAAACTTTGACTGGAACTGGTGAGATGGTGAGATAAGATGAAAATAAAACTTTTTGCAACATACCCTCAAGGTGGTTTTGACTTGAAAAGAATTCTGGGCATCATGGACAACAAATTACAGAAGTAAGCTTCAGACATGCTCAACCCAGTGCAGAACAATGGATATATACTGATTAGGGGTAGAGAAGGATTCATTTCTCCAATCGCATTACAGCAGAAATAAAATAGCTGGTATGTCGGCAAAGAAATGTTGCAAGAGTGACACTAAATGTAATGGCTGCATGAAATAAACACTAAAAACTTAATGAATGCCAGTATAACGTCTAATACCTGATGTCTTTTCATTAAAGCCTCATTTTTCTTCCGCAGAGCTTCAATACGCCGGTCCAGTTCTGCATCTTTCTCCTCCTTCGTCTTCAGATCCACCACATCAGACTAACACAAAGAGATTCATTTACAAACATGTTCAACAGTTCATTTCGTAGAATCCCTAACACGATTTCTCTAATGTTTTCAAAGTTGGCTTCTTAGTTGCGCAGTAGTCTCAGATTTTGGGTGAAAATATCCACAGCAATACAAAGACAGAGCTACACTTATATTGCCAAAAGTTTTGGGACACCCCTCCAATTCATTGAACTCAGGTGTTGTTTTTAAGGGGTCGGGCTTGGCCTCTTAGTTCCAGTGAAAAGAACTCTTAATGCTTCAGCATGCCAAGACATTTTGGACAATTTCATGCTCCCAACTTTGTGGGAACAGTTTGGGGATGTCCCCTTCCTGTTCCAACATGACTGTGCATGCACCAGTGAACAAAGCAAGGTCCATAAAGACATGGATGAGCAAGTTTGGTGTGGAGGAGCTTCACAGAATACACCTTTATGCACCTTGCTTTGTGCACTGGTGTGCAGTCATGTTGGAACAGGAAGGGGTTTCTTTCACTGGCACTAAGGGGCCAAGAAAAAACCCTGAAAAACAACACCTGAATTCAATGATTTGGAGGGGTGTCCCAAAACTTTTAGTTATATAGTGTAGATAAGACTCATTCAACCTGCATGGAAATGCCTAGGAGGAACTGACCCATCAGAAATTGCATCTGAGGGAAGCATTGGCATGGAAAGACTTGTCTGAAGCATATTTTTCAAGCAATAACAAGAAATTTAGTCCATATTAACACAGAGTGTAAAAACTGATGGTTTACATACAATACTGTTACTTTCATTCACTGTTAACTCATAATTTCTCAGCTATCACCCATGTTCACTCCACTTTTAGTAGGTTTGAAACTTACCATGGCTGGAAGCCTGTCTTCACACAAACACACTGCAGAGTTTACAACCTCTCAGAGATGTAAATAATTGACCAAACTAGAGAAAAAAACAGACACACACACAAACAAACAAACCATAAAATTCATGGTATCGGAAAACAAATAGTAGACCTACTAGAGACTATGTTACAGGACAGCTTCATTTCAACCCAATACTACGCGTGAAAATCTACTAAAACATTAAAAATCCTGATGAGTGAATAAACGAGAAAAAGGCCTATAATGGAGAAACGTTGCTTTTTCTCCTTTTTTACACAAAACCTCCCAAAACTAAACTGCTGAAGTTAATAATCTGATAGTCTGAATAGGTTTATGCCACAAAAAAAAGAATCAGGCATGTTAAAGTCATCATGTTGGTAAACACAATTAAATGCAGAGGCACTTTAACCCTTTCCCAATCAGATACACTGCAAGTTCAACACCGAACGGCGAACTAACACTAGAGTTAGCATAATGGCTAATTAGCAAAGCTGCGAGGTAGCCAACGGAGCAACTAACAATAAAGTGAACTCAAACTTGAATACTTTATATTACATAATGTTGTGCTATTTCTCCCGACAGATAAAAAAATGCCGCAAAAACGTGAACGCTAGTATGTCGTGCTTCTACGGCCAGGAAAACTGTCAAAAGTGTCCCAGAATTACTTCCGGTAAGAGCTGCATTTACTTCCTAACAACGAACCAAACCTCCTATAGGGCAACTGGACATATCAAAATAAAAGCCCATTTGGGCGGGCTTTTCAATCGATACCCAACCCATTTTATTTTTTCTAGCATGACTACTGTATACTGTATATTTGTAACCATTCTATTGTGCGATTGCTGGTGGCGATATGTTATTTCAACAATATTTTTAATGATTTTTAAACAGAAACATAACATACAAGGTAAACGTGTAGTGTGCATTTCAAGGCACACTTGTATTATCTGGATTTATAAACCCCTTACACACACAGCCAGCCTTACATGTCTAAGAGAGGCTAGATATCACGCATATTTAAAGAAGGAAAAGAAGAAAATAAATAAATAAAACCAACTGGAGCTGGGAGTCTGGGTTTTGTGTGCAAAGAGAGGGAAAAAAGAAAAGAAAAAATCCATGCGCAGGTGAAACCCAACCAATCAAATAAAAGGGAGGATTAAACTATAAATTTATATGAAAAAAGTGAAAGAAGGGCCCCCACACCTGTTGAAATGTCAAGCCTGAATTACAGATTGAGTAATGAATCTTCTCCAGGGACAAACAGGACATAATATCCCTGAGCCACTGGGCATGGGTGGGTGAGGTGGCATCCTTCCACTTAAATAAAAGAGAACACCTGGCCAGGAGGGATGCAAAGGACAATAATCGAAGTTTAGCTGGGGTTAGATGCTTATCATCCTCTCCAGTAAAGCCAAAAAGAGCAACCGGGGGTCTGGTTCAAGATTGTAATTCAGTATGTGAGACAGGGTTTGAAAGACATCCCTCCAAAATTTTTCCAAATTAGGGCATCACCTATGAATAAGAGACGCCTCAAGCAATATGTTATTTTAAACATGGTGAAATCCTGACAGTGTGCATGTCTATAAATTTCAGGTGGAATTAAGGTTTTCATTACATATCAAACAACATATAGAATAAAAGTAAAGACAGATTACATGCATACAATCTGTTTATTTATCTTCACTAACAATATGTCCTAGTCAGGCTTTGGGGAGGTTCCAGGTACCAGGAACTGAGTGAAAAACCAGTCGATCACAGGGCACACATTCACGCTCATTTACAGTTAGCCACTATTTACCTTACTGGTATGTGTTTCGCAGATAAGAAGGACCCAGTAAAACCACACAGACACAGGGAAGACATGCACAGAAACTCCACACAGACAGTAACCTGAGTTCAGGAATGAACAGTGGAAACTGGAGCTGTGAGACAAGGATATATTTACACAAGGATGTGTTTTTAAATCTTTATTTATGATTGTGAGTAGAAATATACACAGTAAAATCCTGGCAATGATAACCCCAGATTTCACCTAGCACTGAGTTTTGAATATATATATATATATATATATATATATATATATATATATATATATATATATATATATATATATATATATATATATCAGCACACAATAGAATAGAGAAAGTTATTAAGCAGTGTGGTTGTATACAATACGTCAGATTTAATGGGTGCGAGCTTATCATTTAAATGAGCAAATGGTTTGGATACGTCCAGTCAAATGTGTGCAGAAGTATACAAATTAAGACATGCACTGAATAACAAAAGGAATATGTCTGAATTACTTTTGCATACAAACTGCGCCATTGCCGTTTGGGACTTTTATTTTCATGACTTCCGCTTTCTAAAAGCGTATGTCGATGACGTCATCGTATTCCGAGCATGCCTACAAAGGTCGAAAATAAACAAAGACCCAGAAAAGAGCCTTGCGTTATTTCGGTCCAAATTGAATCCGAGTGTGCGTTTACCGTCCAGTCAACCATGGAAAACGTCTTTTCGTGTCGAGCAAGTGTTTATTTAGATCAAGGAGGCAGGAAATACATGGAGGATTTTGTTCAGATTAAACAGGATGATGAGCCGAGCGAGGACGAGCTGAACGCCGCTGCTGAGCGTGGCGAGACGGAAGTGGAGAATGCCAGCGATAATCTTGAAAATTCTCCCGCGGAACGAGCGCAAAGCCTTGTGACTGAGGGATCGCGACTGTCTCCGCCGAGATCCGGTGTTATAGGCGTAGACAATGATGAAGCCGAACACAGTGCGGTGAAAAACAGTCGCCGTTCCCAGGCTGTGGCTTTCTACGCGGTGTTTGATGGGCACGGCGGCCCCGACGCGGCGCGGTACGCCCAGACTCATCTGTGGGATCTGATCAAAAAACAAAGAGGCTTTTGGTCTACAGACGACGAAGAGGTTTGCGCAGCCATACGGAAAGGATTCGTCGCCTGCCACCACGCCATGTGGAAAAAACTGCGTAAGTTAGCCCGTGTTTACTTTTTTTGTGTGGAATTTATCAGTGCTATCACCGCACCGAGACCCTCACCTGATAAAAGCTTTGCTATACACTAACAGTATTTTCCTAAGTAGATAAAAACACTCAGAGCCTCAATTTCAACAGTTCTGCACAAATGTGTTGCACTATTTTTCGTTCTCATTATGGAAAACTCCACCCTGACACAGGTTAACTATTTTCAGACTGATATATATTAGTGAGATCGTGTTGTTGATTTGATTGTTATTGTTGATTCAGTTATTTCAGTGTCAGTTCCTCGGTTGTCTGCTGTGATGACGTCACAGGGTGACATTACCGGCTTCTTATAAACAAAAGGGCTATATGGCTTTGCTCACTCATTTTCCAGCAACATTTAGTATGTTATGTTAGTGAGTGATCCAGTGTAGAAGTAGAGGAGATAGCCAACGTTGTACTGAAAGAGTTCCATTTGCTCTGGATTATGGCAAAAAAACTTGGCTCAACTAGTGAGGGATCTATGGCATGATTAGAGCATTGCAGTTGATGGATAAACACAAAGCAAGGGCTAATGCTGTGTTCAACCTCTAGTTGAACACATCAGAAATCCCACTGTCAGCATGCAGCCGATTGGCATCGTGGTTAACGGAGGAACCCTTAAACCGAAGTGAATATAGACAAATATAAAGTAAAACTTCTCAAATTAAACGACCACTGTAAAGTTATGTGGTCAGTTAGCTAACTATTTACTTTTCCATTAGTGCCAAACAGGGAGAAATGTAGGAATATGATACGGTTAGTGTGATCAAATAAAAAAGTGGAAAAAGTTACAGCCTGATTTTTATGCCAACGTGTGCTATATTAAACTCTTGGTTATAAAATACAAGTCCTGTGTGATAATTCAGTATCCCCAACTGTCTTCAGGGGGAAATGGGCTATTTTGCATATTTAGTGCATCATCAGGATCGTTTGCATATCAAAACATGTAACATGGGAAAGGATTTTTGAAAATACTGAAATGGATTTAGTTGTTTGAATAGAAATAGAAAATAATAGATTATATCGTATTATAGAATGATGTCATCTTTGGTCCAGGTAACAAACATACCACTGATGTGTTTACACAATAGAGTCGTACTAACTGTAGCACATATTTCCAAAATACTAACAATGATAGAAAGTAGACTAGAAATACTGATGGAAATGGGGACAGATGAAATAACTCGCTTTTATTACCTGTAAGTATAGCCAAGACGAGAGCTTAAAAACAAAGAACAAAGAAGTGCACGTGTGGGACAAACAATGTTGAGTAACTTTAGCTTGCGCAAGCACAATTCAGCCAGGCTTCATAAGTTGGCAGTGGGTCGTTCACTCAGTCCTCTCTCTCTTTCTGTGTGTCTCTCCCTTTTTTCTCAAAAATTTCTCTCTCTCTCTCTCTCTCTCTCTCTCTCATATTTCTCTCTGTGTTAAATCTCACACACTCATTCACTAACTCTCTTTTTCTTTCTATTTTTCTCTGAAATCTTCTCTCTCTCTCGCTCTCTCTCTCTCTGTTAAATCTCTCTCTCACACACTCATTCACTAACTCTCTTTTTCTTTCTATTTTTCTCTGAAATTTTATATTTACATTTCTGGCATTTGGCATCTTATCCAGAGAGACGTACAAAAGTGCTTTAGTTCTCAGTCAATGAATACATTAACACTGGTTCAATAGGACACAAACTTGGGATACCATTAGCCTAAACTGAGTTGTTGTTTTTTTTTTGTTTGTTTGTTTTTTGTTTTTTTTTATACTTTGCAACATAATACATAAACAGGGAAAAATAAGAGCTAGTTTAAGTACTTCAGGAAGAGGTAAGTCTTCAGTTGCCGCTTAAAGACGGTCAGAGACTCGGCCGTACGGATACCTAGGGGAAGTTTGTTCCACCATCTCGGTGCCAGAACAGAGAAGAGTCTAGATGTATACCTACCTTTTTCCCTGAGAGATGGTGGGACCAGTCGAGCAGTGCTAGTGGATCTGAGTGAGCGAGGTGCAGTGCGAGGAGTGACGAGAGCTTTGAGGTAAGATGGCGCTGGTCCATTCTTGGCTTTGTAGGCAAGCATTAGTGTTTTGAACCTGATACGTGTAGCTACCGGAAGCCAGTGGAGGGAACGCAGCAATGGGGTGGTGTGGGAGAACTTAGGCAGGTTGAAAACAAGTCGTGCAGCTGCATTTTGGATCATTTGCTGTGGGCGAATTGCGTTCAGAGGTAGACCTGCCAGAAGAGAGTTGCAGTAGTCCAATCTCGAAATGACCAGAGACTGAACAAACACCTGAGTAGCCTGTGTGGATAGAAATGGCCGAATACTTCTGATGTTGTACAGAAGAAACCGACATGAGTGTGTCACATTAGTGACATGGGAGGAAAAGGATAGTTGACTGTCCATGGTTACCCCAAGGTTGCGAGCAGTGGCTGAAGGGGAAATCATGGATTTGTTCAGAGACATTGCAAGGTCTTGGGCTGGGGATGGATCACCTGGGATGACCAGCAGCTCAGTTTTGCTGGGATTGAGTTTCAGCTGATGAGCAGTCATCCAAGATGAAATGTCCACCAGACACGCTGAGATCCGAGCAGAAGCTGTGGTATCTGAGGGAGGGAAGGAGAAGATAAATTGGGTGTCATCGGCCCCCAATCTTCTCTCTCTCTCTCTCTCTCTCTCTCTCTCTCTCTCTCTCTCTCTCTCTCTCTCGCTCTCTCTCGCTCTCTCTCTGTTAAATCTCTCTTACACACTAACTCTTTTTTCTCTCTTTTTTTCTGAAATCTCTCTCTTTGTTTCTACTCTCTCTCTCTCTCCCGCTCTCTCTCTCTCTCTCTCTCTCTCTCTCTCTCTCTCTCTCTCTCTCTCTTTCTCTCCCCACACAGAAACTCAGTAAAATTCACCACATCTAGAAAAAGTCACAAAACTGACAGAAGTATCCCAACACCACTAGTCTATGAAAGTTAGTAACATGTAATTAGTCAATAGTAACCATTAATAACATTAGTAATGTAGCATCTCAGATTCTTATACACTAAATGGAGAATGAACATAAGACAAAAAAGGAAACAGAGACTTTAAACATAATGTCTAAAAAATAAAAAAGTTGCATGAAATGACCTACAGTTAAATCCATAAATACAATTAAATCATCAATAATATGTAATATAAAACAAGTGTGAACAGAATTGATCAGAGTTTGTGAAGATGTTTCAAAAACCATCAAATCCACCAGTCTAGTATTAAATTCTGTAAATTGGAGTAAATCTGACTCTCCCAAACCCAGACCATGACTACCACTGCCAAAATGTACAAACGAATCTTTATGAAGCATTATTAGGAATTGTTTTTTCCCTAAATAATTCTTTCACCATGGACCAAAAATTATCTTTTACTATTTACTTACATTGTTATAAATAAGGAAAACACATATGAGTGAATGAAACCAGTTCACAGAGTTGCAACCAAAGCACAGTCCATGTTATCAGTGCAAAAAGTTCAACCCCCATCACAAGACAGAAATTCACGTGCAGTCTTGAATTTTACCAGTCAAAGTGTTTGATTGACACTGAGTGGTGTAGTGCTGCAGTTTACTTCTGAGTTCTGACTTTACTATACTGAAGCTTAAAGCACTGGCTCTCAAATGTCTTGAACATATTAGACAATGTCATGTATTGTAGAAGCATTTCATTATTTAAAACTCAGTGTGATGTACTCCTGAGTGTGGCTGTTGTGTACAATGGGCAAGACTGATGACAGAAGCAAAAACAAAAAAAGCTGCAAATCTGATCAGTTAGAAACCTGAGCAAAGTGCAGTGTTCTTTTTGTCGATATCAAGAGAGCATCACGGAGGGGAAACTCATGGACTCAACACTCGCTTCTTCAAATATTAGCACAGAGTGTAAGTCTTTAAAATTCTATTTGTTAAGGTTTCTACATTGTGTCTTCATCAGGAGCAAGAAAGCAAACCAGAGCGGGATCCTGGTTAAAAATTTCATTATTAGAGTAGCTACATCATCAGTGTAAAGCCACATCTCATCAGTCGCTGTTCTATGAATCACCAGTAGGTGTTCCTACTAGTGGTTGCCATAGTGATAACATTTAACAGTTGAAGGTTCAACTAGCATTCCCTATCAGTTTTCTTACCACTAAAATGAAACAGTCTGGAGGGAGATTTGAGGATTGTATATAAAATTCTGCAGTCTGTATATGCATCATACCATAAAGATGAAGGAGAAGCAGTGTGTGCTGTTTGCCTTGGATCACTTGCTCTCTGCTGTCTTCACTCCCATTGGTAGTCACTGCACCAAGTTGCTCCATATTTACATAAAGTTAATCCTTTCTCACCATTGTCACAATATTAGACTCACCCACATCTAGTCATCATTGGTCGCTGTCTTTCATCTTTTTGGACTCGCATTGTTGATAAGAATTGCGGTTTGTGTGCATGTAGCGCTACACTTTAAATGTGCAGAACATCATGATTGTGTTTTTCTGTAAGTAAATTCATGAGACAGTAATTATGCTTATGTCTCAGACATCTGGATTTACAGGACAAGAAATGGTTTGTCCCCTGTTTTCATTTCTAACTGCCAGGATACCAGACTTTTATTACAGGAAAGGAATTTTTATTACAGCAGTCACCCAGAGAAACTAACAATGCATATGACTTATAAAGGAATTTCAATTTAGTCTTGTTTTTAATTCAAGATGCTAAATGGGACGTGTTGTTATGATTCTTGCAGCGGAATGGCCAAGGACGGCGACAGGCCTCCCCAGCACATCTGGAACAACTGCAAGCGTGGTTGTGATTCGCCGTGATCGTGTGTACGTGGCCCATGTTGGAGATTCGGCGGTGGTTTTAGGGGTGCAGGACAGTCCCACTGATGAGGTGCTTCGAGCAGAAGAAATCACACAGGATCACAAACCTGAGCTACCAAAAGAGAGGAAAAGAATCGAGGGCTTGGGAGGGAGGTGAGTCTCACACACATGCATGCACTTTTTACTTCAGTAGTTTGAGTTCATTGTAAGAATTAGGTGGAGGAATAACGCTGAAATGTTTTTAACCTTTTCTCGATCTGTTTCAGTGTGATTAAAAAATCCGGGGTGAATCGAGTGGTGTGGAAGAGACCCAGGCTGACGCACAATGGCCCGGTCAGAAGAAGCACGGTCATTGATCAGATCCCTTTCCTCGCTGTAGCTCGAGCTTTAGGTAAGTTTGGTCATGCTGAATAACTGCTGAGCTAGTGTTTGTAGTCCTAATAACAGTCAAAAGAATAAAAAACACCATCAAAACAGTCTAATCAATCCGGCTTTATTGGTGTATATTTTTTTCAGGTGATCTATGGAGTTATGACTTCTACAGTGGAGAGTTTGTAGTTTCACCTGAGCCTGACACTGCTGTTATCAAGCTGGATCTGAAACGGCACCGCTACATCATCCTGGGTAGTGATGGCCTCTGGAACATGGTTTCACCACAAGAAGCAGTATCCATGTGTCAGGAGACTGATAGGGCCAAGGTGAGATTGTTTCTGAGCAGACTGTGATGCTTTTTAATAAAACAGTGTCCTTTTTTGTTGTTGCAACTGAAGGAACACATTTTAAAGACTTTTGTACTTCACATGCGCCCACAGACTAAGTGCCATAAGACGAGGGAAAATGTTTGTAGTGCTCAGGAGCTGGTCAACCAGGCCCTTCAGAGATGGAGTCAGCGCTTGCTTCGTGCCGACAACACCAGCGCCATAGTAATTTCCTTGGAACCAGTAGGAACGTTTTCTGAACCTTTGCCCGCATATGAGGTTGTCTACAACCTACAGGGAGCAAAGTCGTGCTCTGCTACAGAGTCTTCATCCAGCACACCACACATCCAGGTTTGTATCACTACCAGTGAGTATTGTCTGGTCAGAAAATGTAGACAAAACTTTCTAATAGTTTTTATGTATATTAGACACACATCATGGCCTAAATGACAAATCATCCATATGCATTTGTTTGACTTTTGTAGGATGCAGATGTGTCTTCTTCCAGGTGTGAACTGGAATCGTCATGCCAACAAAACACAGACAGCGGGATGAGAAGTTCCGAATTCTCAAAATCTGACTTTCCTAGCAAAGATCTCAATTATGAGAGCTTGAACAGTGGCAAGAATAGTGACATAGTGCCCACTGGCAAACGAGTGCTGGAGGATCTCTCCATCCCTGCAGGAAAAAGGGCACGCCGTAGTCTCCCTCACAGCCACGCTTCCTCATGCACTACTCGTCGAAGGTACAGCGAGCGTCCGTCTCTAAGACGCGGGAGCAAAAATCAAAAGCAGTCTAGCAAAGTACAAGGTCTATTACAGGAGCACGGAAACGCTACCGTATGCGTTTGCTAACATTCGTCTTGCGCATGTTTTTTTTTTTAATGCACTCTCACGCTTGTTGGATGATCACGAACTCTAATTAACTTCTTATAAGCTACTGAGGAACCAAGCTCTAAAGTTAGAAGGTAAAAACGTAAGAATGGATGGATTTTTTTTAAAGAGTAAAGCAGGCATGACAATGCAATATAGTGTACTGATTTTCATCTGACATATTGTGGCAAACCTGTTGTGTTCCACTTTTTATTTACAGGTCATGTAAAATAATGGAGGGTCTGTTAAATGCCCCAAATTAACCTTCTCACCTTCTCTATATTGTTCATGTTCAATCTTGTAATGCTGCAGTCCAATCACCTACACATTTTTGGCCTTGTATGTACTTGGGGCTCAGACACTTTATGTTGAATTCCTGCTGTCTTCCATTCATTGCAGTGGAACGATCGTGTGAAAAATTCAACAGAAGAATGCATATCTTCCGGGAAGATATTTCTCCTCGCAGGCGACATGTACATATTCCAAAGAACAATTTTAAAGAGTGACAATTTACTTTGAGCCAGTCAATAGTCTATGTATTTTTATATGCTTTGTTTTACAGAACAAAAGAAGGCACACAGTTTCTACTAGCATGGAATCTTAATCTCCTGTCACTATGTATGATCTTACCTCGTCAAACAAGCAAGAAATATATACACGTCAAAGTTGAAGTTTTAAATACATATTAGCATTATCCAGCATCTCATTTCCAGATAATTGTTTGGGTTTATTCATTTTGAAAGTTGGTTTTTTTTGTTGCCTATCTGTGAGACCTTTTATGTGCAACTTAAGGTGCTGCTATGTTTAACCAGGTAAATAAAAAACTTAATAAACTAAATTAAAAATGTGTTGACTTGCCACCCAAAGTCTTGTGGTATACAAGTAGAACAAGTTCTCCAAAGTGACCGGCTCACATCTTAATACACAGAATATACTCCTTAGCAGAGCTGCTATGTTCTGGTCATAAATCACTAGCTAACATTAGTCTCATTAGCTAGCGCTCATTACCTGTGAGCTAATATAGCTATGGCTGCTACTCAACACTTGCTGTCAGCTAACCTACAGTAGCTTTATTGCTAGCTATGACCGCTATAGTCACAGTTCACGCAAGTGTAGTAGTCTACCCAGTGAAGTCAGAAGGGGAAACATCCGTGCATGTTGTCTAACCTGAAGTACTAAAAAGCCTTTAATGGACCCTTCTGAGTTATCTATTTTGAACTGAACTGACGGACATACCGAGATTCTAATTGTGCCGTTATATAAATATATTAGATCCAACTATAAATATACCTATAAATTTAGGTCAAGAAAGTACATTATATACAGTGGTGTGAAAAAGTGTTGGCCCCCTTCCTGATTTCTTATTTTTTTGCATGTTTGTCACACTTTAATGTTTCAGATAATCAAACACATTTAAATATTAGTCAAAGATAACACAAGTAAACACATCATGCAGTTTTTAAATGAAGGTTTTTATTATTAAGGGAAAACAAAATCCAAAACTACATGGCCCTATGTGAAAAAGTGTTTGCCCCCTAAGCCTAGTAACTGGTTGGTCCACCCTTAGCAGCAACAACTGCAATCAAGCGTTTTCCATAACTTGCAATGAGTCTGTTACAGCGCTGTGGAGGAATTTTGGCCCACTTATCTTTGCAGAATTGTTGTAATTCAGCCACATTGGAGGGTTTTCGAGCATGAACCACCTTTTTAAGGTCATGCCACAGCATCTCAATCGGATTGAGGTCAGGACTTTGACTAGGCCACTCCAAAGTCTTCATTTTGTTTTTCTTCAGCCATTCAGAGGTGGACTTGCTGGTGTGTTTTGGATCATTGTCCTGCTGCAGAACCCAAGTGAAACATTAAAGTGTGACAAACATGCAAAAAAATAAGAAATCAGGAAGGGGGCCAACACTTTTTCACACCACTGTATACAACAGAAACTAGTACCGGCATGCCTATAGTTTAGCTCTTAGTCTGAACATGTTTATCTGCCACTGCATTCATGTTTGCCTGTGGATATTATGAATATATATGTATATGAATAACAGTAATTAAAGTAAACACATATAATAGAAAATACAATAAACTTCAGTTTTTCCCCCACATCATGTATTATTTACTAACTCTTGTATTGCCTACTGGTGCTTTAATGTAGTTGATAGTTATATATTAAAAAATGGAGCTATCCTTCCATAGTGGTATAAGCCAGATTTATGCTTCTCATATAATTTTTTTCTTGAAAAAAATTATTATTATTATTTTGTTCTTGTTGTTCATATCTTCTTCTTCTTAATCATCATCTTGTCATAAACCTGGTTCCTTCTCCCAAACAAATAGCCTCAAGAATGTGACTCCACCCTCTTAGCTCATTTACATAATGCACAAAACCTACTGTTAAACTAATTCTAGGATTTTTGCTGTATGTTCACAAAGCTAATGTCAAACTACATAGTAGAGTTTAACCCTCCATAATTGTCAGAAATAGTTAAATGTTTGTAAACAATATGGCCGCCACAAGATAATCATATCTGTCTGTCATAATCATGCATCATTGATCAATCATTGATTGCATTGATTCACATGAATAATGAAAGACAGGAAAAGATCCTGAGGATGTCTCCAAAATATTGGATGTGACAATACATAATAGGCTGGGTCTACGTTTAGATAACTGTCTAATTATGCTGTAATTTGGTCTATTGCATCTCAGTGCTAATCTGTAAGTGGATTTTTTTTTTTTAATTATTATTGCTGGATTAAAAAAAAAAAAAAAAAGCTGCCATCAGCCACTCAGGTTTCGTCAGGAATTTGACACTGATCTATCATTCTTAAACTTGAAAAGGAGATAGGAATCCAGGAGTAAGTGAGGTAATCTCATTCAAATTGACAACTGGAGGCACAATTCATATTTTTGCACATAATATAACATTCAAGCACATCTCATGTTCAATAAGGTGTACAGTGAAGCTTCTTTTCCCTCTGTTATTTATTTTATGAAACTCAACAGTAGAGGTTTGTAAACATGATCACTATAGGCCACTTTTAGATTGTGAATATTGTAAATGACGTGTTGTGATTCACATGGGGTTGAAAGCCTTATTCAGGACTAAATGCTGATGTTATCTGTAAAGGCTGGGGTATGGACATTTATGGGGCAGAGATTCATTCACGTTACAGTTTCTCAGACCCCATAAGTCTGATCAGGCTAAAATTAGTGTACTGCATTGTTGTGCTAGTCTATGAGGAACTTTCTTCTGCTAACTTGGTTAATTCAAAAACATAGCTGCTGTTGGCCAATCAGCTCTCAGTATGCACTTCACAGTGTTAGCACTGAGCTACAATCACAAGACTTTTTAAAGTATGCTCATCCATGTTTGCTGTAGTGTTCTATGTAACTTTGTAAGAAGTAGCCAATAGGGGGAGCTGTCTGCAAAGGGTGTTTGGCAAGATTGCTGCTTGTGACTATATTTTTATTTATTTTTTAACAGTTGATTTTAAAAATGTTAACATTTTGTCACAAATTATGTTTGACATGTAACTATTGAAGTTCATTGGACCTTGTTGTACCAAAAACAGTGAAGAAGAAAGAAAAAGAAATGACAGAAGTTTCACAACATGTGACATTGAATCAGGCCATAAATCCTTAATGTACGCATTGTAGCAGAATAAAATGTGTGCATGCGTAACAATAGTGGTACAAAATCAGGCTGGAGATGTGGAGTGTGTAGAGTTAACCAATATATGTTAAACCTATTAAACCAATACTTTTATATTCATTATCTTGGTTATTTGTTTAAACTAAAATTTAAAAAATGATTTTTTTTTAATAGAAATTAAGCTTAGTTAGAAATTATATTATTTATTATAACATTATTATTTACATATTGTTTAAATATTTAAACATATTGTATCATACTATACCATACTAACAGACATTATGCCTTTTATATTTTAAAAAATAAAGTCTTATGCATTTTGTATTTTACAGGTGTCTAGATTTTATGTTATAAGCTTGACAAAGCTTCGTAATGCGTAATGGTTTGCGATAAAAATTTTATTCATGCGTCATAACAGATCAAGCAACAGTCAAATGGTTTTGGAAATTGAATTGAATATGTTTCAGACTAACACATTATTAAGTTGGTTTTCAATAGTTTGGTTATTTTTTAAAAATATTTTATGGGTGTTTTTTTTTTTTATTCCATGTCGAAAATTGATTCGGCATAAAATAGTTGTATTGTGAAAAGTTATTGCAGTTGTATTTAGAATATTATCACTGCACTACTGTAAATCCTTTTGGTTTTAAAAGTTCAATAAAGAGAGGTGTTTAACTTCCTGATGCATACAATATGTTTGGACTTACTGACAGTTATACTATTATACGGTTATTTATCTTACATTTCTGTAGTAGCAATGTCGAAATCTGACATCGAAACAATCCTATGACCATACAAAAACATTCAGAAATGAGATATGTTGTTAATAAATAATTTTACCAGACTATTCAGATCATATATCCATGTGCTGGAGGACTGGAGAGAGAGAATGGTGCAGTGCAGGGTGTAATCAGTGCTTGAAGGTAGGTGGGTGCTGCTGGTCCATTTTTGGCTTTGTAGGCAAGCTTCAGTATTTTAATTTGATGTGGTCAGCTACAGGAAGTCAGTGGAGGGAGTGTAGCAATGGGGTGGTGTTGGTGAACTTCAAAAGCAAAGATAAAAACCAGTCACACGCTGTATTCTGGATCAGTTACAGAGGCTGAATGGTGCTCAGAAGCAGACGTGCAGAGTTGCAGTAGTCAGGTCTCGAGATGAAAAGGTACTAAACAAGCACCTGAGTGGTTAGAAATTAATGAATTCTTCCGATATTGTGAAGCGGAAATCGATATGAGCGGGTCAGCTTAGAAACGTGATAAGAAAAGGACAAATGATTTGTCAGCCTAGGTTACATGCAGGTTAAATCACCATGGACATCATCAGTTTCTGCTTGATTATATTTGTTCTAATACAGGTGCATCTCAATAAATTAGAATGTCGTGGAAAAGTTCATTTATTTCAGTAATTCAACTCAAATTGTGAAACTCGTATATTAAATAAATTCAATGCACACAGACTGAAGTAGTTTAAGTCTTTGGTTCTTTTAATTGTGATGATTTTGGCTCACATTTAACAAAAACCCACCAATTCACTATCTCAACAAATTAGAATACTTCATAAGACCAATAAAAAAACATTTTTAGTGAATTGCTGGCCTTCTGGAAAGTCTGTTCATTTACTGTTCATGTACTCAATACTTGGTAGGGGCTCCTTTTGCTTTAATTACTGCCTCAATTCGGCGTGGCATGGAGGTGATCAGTTTGTGGCACTGCTGAGGTGGTATGGAAGCCCAGGTTTCTTTCACAGTGGCCTTCAGCTCAACTGCATTTTTTGGTCTCTTGTTTCTCATTTTTCTCTTGACAATACTCCATAGATTCTCTATGGGGTTCAGGTCTGGTGAGTGTGCAGGCCAGTCAAGCACACCAACACCATGGTCATTTAACCAACTTTTGGTGCTTTTGGCAGTGTGGGCAGCTGCCAAATCCTGCTGGAAAATGAAATCAGCATCTTCAAAAAGCTGGTCAGCAGAAGGAAGCATGAAGTGCTCCAAAATTTCTTGGTAAACGGGTGCAGTGACTTTGGTTTTCAAAAAACACAATGGACCAACACCAGCAGATGATATTACACCCCAAATCATCACAGACTGTGGAAACTTAACACTGGACTTCAAGCAACTTGGGCTATGAGCTTCTCCACCCTTCCTCCAGACTCTAGGACCTTGGTTTCCAAATGAAATACAAAACTTGCTCTCATCTGAAAAGAGGACTTTGAACCACTGGGCAACAGTCCAGTTCTTCTTCTCCTTAGCCCAGGTAAGACGTTGTCTGTGGTTCAGGAGTGGCTTAACAAGAGGAATACGACAACTGTAGCCAACTTCCTTGACACGTCTGTGTGAGGTGGCTCCTGATGCCTTGACCCCAGCCTCAGTCCATTCCTTGTGAAGTTCACTCAAATTCTTGAATGGATTTTGCTTGACAATTCTCATAAGGCTGCGGTTCTCTCGGTTGGTTGTGCATCTTTTTCTTCCACACTTTTTCCTTCCACTCAACTTTCTGTTAACATGCTTGGATACAGCACTCTGTGAACAGCCAGCCTCTTTGGCAATGAATGTTTGTGGCTTACCCTCCTTATGAAGGGTGTCAATGATTGTCTTCTGGACAACTGTCAGATCAGCAGTCTTCCCCATGATTGTGTAGCCTAGTGAACCAAACTGAGACACCATTTTGAAGGCTCAGGAAACCTTTGCAGTTGTTTTCAGATGATTAGCTGATTGGCATGTCACCATATTCTAATTTGTTGAGATGGTGAATTGGTGGGTTTTTGTTAAATGTGAGACAAAATCATCACAATTAAAAGAACCAAAGACTTAAACTACTTCAGTCTGTGTGCACTGAATTTATTTAATACACGAGTTTCACAATTTGAGTTGAATTACTGAAATAAATGAACTTTTCCATGACATTCTAATTTATTGAGATGCAACTGTATGCCTGTGGATTTATTTTATTTTTTGCATATGGCATGGTTTTTTTTTTAAAGAAATTAAAGTCATTAATTTAGATCTCTGTTGTATGAGGTTTTTAATTGAGGTGTATGAGTTAAATTAGGTAGATTTTTGGTAAAAGGTGGAATTAATATCTTTTGATTATTTTGAGACTATTTTGAGATTATTTTGACCAGACGGGAGGCAGAGAAGAGAAAACGGGAGGCAGCCTTGAGCCTTATCTGTGCTGCTCAGCATTCTCTCCCTAATGGTCCTTACCATGCCCCACCTCCACAACTAGCAAGTTGGTTCTTAATTGTTGTTAATTTGAAGAAAATACTTTTACAGGTTTTTTCAGTATTTCACTGTAAAATGTTTGTAGTGTATAAAAATGCAGATAGTGTAAAGTAGAATAAAATACACTGTAAAATAATCTTTAATATACAGAAATGTCATGTTTAACAGTAAGAATATAAAAGCAGTTTGCTGTTAATTTGCTAACGTAAAAAATGGCCCTCAATTTATAATACTGTAATTGTTATTTTTGTACATATCTGTTCTTTTACAATAAACAGTACTACCAAACTTTCTTACAATAAAGTTATTGCAACTACAGCTGCCAGTTGTTTTTTTTTTTACTATACATGGAGGAACAGACATTTTTTACAATTCACAATCTAAAATGTTCATTCAGAAAATATAAAGATCTGCAAAATGTCATGGTTAATTAGTAAGTATTGTAGAAAGGAAATGCAAACTGGTTAACCAAACCCTCCTGTCTACCTGACCACAGCATTTTACTGTCTTTTCCTCCATATTCAGAGTTGATGCAACTTGCTGTAATCACTTAGAACAGTGAGAATACACGTAACAGTAAAATCACACTGAGATTCACGTTATCAGTTTATTTGGCACTACATTCATTATATACACCAGATTATTATTAGTTCAGACTGTTGACTAGAATGTATTTACTTGTGAGAGGAAAACAGTATAATTACTTGTGTACACCAGAGTTTCAACTGAAAGTATATTTCTACATTGTAATTGTACGTAAAACCAATGAGAAATGCTTATAGTGTGTTATAAGAAAGACACTTGAAACACATGAGTGCTGAACAAAAATAAAGAAATTTATTAATCATTTAGAATAATAAACTGTACATTAAAAAAGGTCTACGTTTGTTTTATACCACAACGATTAATCAAATTAAAAAGGTGTGCATCATCTTAATACATAATTATTATAGTATTTTTAGTAGCATGAGTAATTCCTAATAATAAACTGATTAAAAACAAAGTGATTCTTATAAAGGTTAATGTGATTTTTAAGGAAATGCTTATTTATCATTAAAGTTAATAAATGACATTGTAATTGTTGAGAAATCGTTGTGGTATAAGCTGATTAACACACTTAACTAATGTGTGTATGTTGGGGGGTGTTAGGGTTAGAAGCAGGGTAGTATTAATGCAGTGCTGGTTTGTTAGTCCTCTTTAATCTTAAAAACTTAATAATATACATATTTACAATAATACAGAAACATTTGCACAAATATATTTATACATAATATAAATTATATAAATTATAATAAATATAAATAAATTGTACAAATTCAGATGTCCTTAATATACAACATCCTACTGTAAAAGACCTATATATTTAACACTAACTAGATGTACACAAACAAACAGACATTAGAAAATCAGAAACAGACTTTTTTTAAATAACTACTATACCTACATTAAGCTATTTTTAATGAAACAACAATTATATTAAAATCACAATCATAAAAATGCTGTAAAAATGCTAGTGATGGTGGTAAGAATCCCCAGGATACCTGCGCAAGCACTCCGAGACTTTCAAGCCCTAAAGTGACCGTATTTTGGCAACGACATGGGCTTGTAAAGGGGATCTGTTAAAAAATAACAGTACAAATGTGAGATCTCATGCTGTGCTATTGGATCTATTGCCAAATTTGGAGAACAGGTTAAACAGTGGAGATCAAAATTAGAGAACATTTTATAAATACTTGATTTTTCTGAAATATCGTTAATCTTCATCGCTCAAAATGTAAAGGAATATTAGTTGTGGACATACCACTGTTCTACTAGCATGTTTTATAAAATGATAAAGGCACTTTATAAAAAAACGATATATTGTGGAAAACACAGTGATCAGAAGTGAAAGACGATTACAATTAATCTGCTTTTGTGCTACAATAGTTACTGTTCTTTAATTTTGATCACTGTGTTTTCCATAACATAAAGGTTTTTGTGAAGTGTCTTGGTTATTTTGTAAAACATGCTAGTAGAACAGTAGTATACCCACAGCTAATATTCCTTCACATTTTGAGATTAACAATATTTCAGAAAAAATAAAGTGTTTAGAAATTCTCTCATTTTGATCTCCACTCTTTAGTAACTGCTACACAGATATCTCCAAAGTGTAAGTGAGATCTGATATCTACAAGGCGAGACAGACGAAGGGGAACAATGACTTTGTGACGAGAGAACGAACGAGAAGGTATAAAGCTGATTCTCACCACCCCACATGGTTAAAGGGATAAAATAATGAACTTAAACAGATAAAAAAGACTAATGCTGAAGCCTAGGGGGTGAAATACTTACTATACATACTTACCACAGATACCATACATCTTAAAAGTAATATGTGGTGATGTCCATGTCTTCTCTTCGTTACCTCCTCTTTGGTAATTACATGGAGCCTTTTGCTAGGAGGGGCTTCTGCAGTGTTGTGCTCTTCATCCAGCCTCCTCCTCATACCCTGGCACTGGAGAGGGAACGTCACAGAGCCTCCAATTGACGACTGGCCAAACACGGTGACGTTCGTGTTGAAATGCACACGGCGTCGAGATGCAGGAGGCGAAGATGAAGGTGGGCTCATTGAAGTGGCTGGCCTCTTCAAAGGGACTCGATGTCGTGGAGGAGATGGGCTCCTGGAAAGTGATGAGCCCCAAATAGGTGATAGATCCCTCAGAGGTGGGGATGGGCTCCTCATACAATCCTCACGCTCCTCGCCTCCATCTTGCTCTTCCTCCTGCTGACCAGACCCGCTGTCATCATCCTCATAATCGCTGAGCTCAGTGCTGTAGTAGAGCTCGCTCTGAGGAAAAAGGTCAAATGGCTCCCTCCGTCTCCCTGTGTCAAAAGATATGAATAGACCATGAGACACATCTGCACATCTTATAAAAAAGAAGCTGAAACCTTTATTTTAATAGCTCAGAATCTGTTTTTACGTGAGGAAAACCTTACACTACACAATCCTTTACACAAAAAGTATTTACACAAGTTATATTAATGTAATCTTCCTATAACAGTGCATACATCCTCAGTATTTACCGATCAAAAACCACAGACTTAGTTATCATACTGTCAACACTCCTTAAAATGGTTTAATAAATGCTTTAACGCTTACTTAAAAACTGTTTACAAGTTCATTTCTGTCCAATGTATCACACAGATAAACATATAATAAACAAATAATAATCTATTTAAGTTGTTGTAAGCGTTTTAACTTGTTCTAACATGCTTCATTCACTGTTAAAAACAGACTGAACACCGGCATTAGCTAGGCTAACTAGCCGTCTAACTAATCTTCGCCAATATTTCTCCTCGGCTTGACTTTAGTAAACTTTTAGTAAACATGTTAATTGTGTTAATTGTAACTACTTGACTTTACACCACTTTATGTCCGCTAACTTTAGGATAATCTTCTTCTTCTTCTTTCGGCTTTTCCCTTCAGGGGTCGCCACAGCGAATCATCTCGCTCCACCTATCCCTATCTTCTGTATCCTCAACACTTGCACCCACTAGCTTCATATCCTCATTAATTCCATCCATATACCTCCTCTTTGGCCTTCCTCTTTGCCTCCTGCCTGGCAGCCCCATGTCCAACATTCTCCTACCAATATACTCACTCTCCCTCCTCTGAACATGTCCAAACCATCTTAATCTGGCCTCCCTAACTTTGTCCCCCAAACGTCCAACATGAGCTGTCCCTCTGATGTACTCGTTCCTAATCCTGTCCAATCTTGTCACTCCCAAAGAGAACCTCAACATCTTCAGCTCTGCTACCTCTAGCTCTGACTCCTGTCTCTTCCTCAGTGACACTGTCTCTAAACCATACAGCATGGCCGGTCTCACCACTGTCCTGTACACCTTCCCCTTGATTCTCGCTGATATTTTCTGATCACACAGAACTCCTGACACCTTTCTCCACCCATTCCAACCTGCCTGCACTCGCTTCTTTACCTCTTTCCCACACTCTCCATTACTCTGGACTGTTGACCCCAAGTACTTAAACTCCTGTACCTTCTTCACCTCTTCACCCTGTAACCTTACTGTTCCACTTCCCTCCCTTTCATTCACACACATGTACTCAGTCTTACTACGACTGACCTTCATTCCTCTTCTCTCCAGTGCAAACCTCCACCTCTCCAGGTTTTCCTCCACCTGCTCCCTACTCTCACTACAGATCACAATGTCATCTGCAAACATCATTGTCCAAGGAGACTCCTGTCTGACCTCCTCTGACAACTGGTCCATCACTATAGCAAACAGGAAGGGGCTCAGAGCCGATCCCTGATGCAGTCCCACCTCCACATTGAACTCCTCTGTCTGACCTACAGCACACCTCACCACTGTCCTGCTCCTCTCATACATGTCCTGCACCACTCTGACATACTTCTCCGCTACTCCTGACTTCCTCATACAGTACCACAGCTCTTCTCTTGGCACCCTGTCATACGCTTTCTCCAAGTCTACAAACACACAGTGCAACTCCCTCTGACCATCCCTATACTTCTCCATCAAAATTCTCAGAGCAAAAATTGCATCCGTTGTGCTCTTTCTGGGCATGAAGCCATACTGCTGCTCACAAATTTCCACTACCTTCCTTAACCTAGCTTCCACTACTCTTTCCCATAGCTTCATTGTATGGCTCATCAATTTTATCCCCCTATAGTTGCTGCAACTCTGCACGTCACCCTTATTCTTAAAGATCGGCACTAACACACTTCTTCTCCATTCCTCAGGCATCCTCTCACTCTCTAAAACCCTGTTGAACAAACTAGCTAAAAATTCCACAGCTGCCTCTCCCAGACACTTCCAGACCTCCACCGGGATGTCATCAGGACCAACTGCCTTCCCACTTTTCATCCTCTTCAAAGCCTTCCTGACTTCATCCTTTCTAATCTTATCTACTTTCTGTTCCACAGAGTTCACCCTTTCTACTCTTTTTTCCCCTCTCATTTTCCTCATTCATCAGCTCCTCAAAGTACTCCTTCCATCTCCTCTGTACACTCTCCTCACTTGTGAGCACCCTTCCATCTCTATCCTTAATAACTCTAACTTGCTGCACATCCTTCCCATCTCGATCCCTCTGCCTAGCTAACCTGTACAAGTCCTTCTCTCCTTCTCTAGTGTCTAACCTAGTGTACAACTCTTCATATGCCTTCTGCTTGGCCTTAGACACCCCCCTCTTCACTCTGCGCTGTAACTCCTTGTATTCCTGTCTATTCTCTTCAGTCCTGTCCATGTCCCACTTCTTCTTGGCTAACCTCTTCCTCTGGATACTATCCTGAACTTCCTCATTCCACCACCAAGTCTCCTTATCTTCTTTCCTCCTTCCAGATGACACACCCAGCACCTTTCTCCCTGTCTCCCTGATCACTTCTGCTGTAGTTTCCCAGTCATCTGGCAGCACTACCTGACCACCCAGAGCCTGCCTCAACTTCTGTCCAAATTCCTCACAACATTCCTCCTTTTTCAGCTTCCACCACTTGGTTTTCTTCTCTATCTTTGACCTCTTCGTCTTACAGACCATCAAAGTCATCCTACACACCACCATCCTATGCTGTCTGGCTACACTCTCTCCCACTACCACTTTACAGTCACTAATCTCTTTCAGATTGCCTCTTCTACATAGGATGTAGTCTACATGTGTTCTCCTACCTCCACTCTTGTAAGTCACTCTATGCTCCTCCCTCTTCTGAAAATAAGTGTTAACCACACCCATGTCCATCCTCTTAGCAAAGTCCACTACCATCTGTCCTTCTAGGTTCCTTTCCTTAACTCCAAACTTGCCCATCACCTCCTCATCACCTGTGTTCCCCTCGCTAACATGTCCATTAAAATCCGCTCCTATCACCACTCTCTCACCCGTGGGAATACTCTCCATCACCTCATCTAATTCACTCCAGAAACTCTCTTTCTCCTCTAACTCACAACCTACCTGTGGGGCATAACCACTAACAACATTCAACATCACCCCTTCAATCTCTAACTTCAGACTCATCACCCTGTCTGACACTCTCTTCACCTCCAGGACATTCCTCACAAACTCCTCCTTCAGGACCACACCTACCCCATTTCTCTTACTATCCACACCATAATAAAACAGCTTGAATCCTGCTCCTATACTACGAGCCTTGCTACCCTTCCACCTGGTCTCCTGTACACACAGTATATCCACCTTCCTTCCCTCCATCATATCAGCCAGCTCTCTACCTTTCCCTGTCATAGTACCAACATTCAGAGTTCCTATTCTCAGTCCTACACTCTTACCTTTCCTCTTCTCTCTCTGTCTGCGCACTCTCCTCCCTCCTCTACTTCTTCGACCAACAGTAGCCCAATTTCCACCGGCGCCCTGTAGGTCAACGGCACCGATGGCGGTCGTTGTTAACCCGGGCCTCGACCGATCCGGTATGAAATTCGTACTGACGATTCGCATGGTTAAATTTGGCAATGTTTTACGCCGGATGCCCTTCCTGACGCAACCCTCTCTATTTATCCGGGCTTGGGACCGGCACAGAAGTCACTGGACTGTGACCCCCATGGCTAGATTCGCTAACTTTAGGATAATAATAAAACCATTAGCCAAATGCTATCGAACATTATCGCTTTTCCCAAAACCACCCAACCTTATAAACCGATATTCCTGATTGTGTTTCCGCCTGTTTAGAGGTATTTGGAGCACTTTTTACTCACTAAAGCACTTGTTAATTTATCGAAAAGGAGAAAACTCAGTATCTCACCGTTCCAGGGGTCGTACAGCCCGCTCCATCCGGGCTCAGGGTCCGCATCCTGGAGCAGCATCGCGTCTTCGTCCCAGAAGTTCATCATCGCTGCAGAGTCGGTGTAGGAAGACAATCCGAGGAGTGGAGTAGAAATAAATCGCAAAAAGGGCTGTAGCAATAATCACAATGTAAATCCAAATCTTGCGACTTTCACAACCAAAGCACTTTTGTTTCTGAAAATAAACATTCCAAAGATTTCAACACAAACATTCCTATTACAGATCACAGAGCTCTGTAATGTATCAGAGCTAGCTAATGACGCGCTAATGACACCCCACCCCAAATAATTGAATTCAGGTGTGTTTTTTCAGGGGTTGGGCTTGGCCCCTTAGTTCCAGTGAAAGGAACTCTTAATGCTTCAGCATACCAAGATATTTTGGATAATTTCATGCTCCCAACTTTGTGGGAACAGTTTGGGGATGTCCCCTTCCTGTTCCAACATGACTGCACACCAGTGCATAAAGTAAGGTCCATAAAAACAAGGATGAGCGAGTTTGGTGTGGAGGAACTTGACTGGCCTGCACAGAGTCCTGACCTCAACCTGATAAAACACCTTTTGGATGAATTAGAGCGGAGACTCTAGGCTGCAATTTTTTTTTGCTTGGTACATATACATTGCACAATGGCAATAAAGCGGAATCTGATTGAAATGTTATTGAAATATCCTCTGAACTATAATACACACTAAAACAGGGTTATATTTTTGTAAAGAAAGCGTCCCTGGAAGACCATTCAGGAACCAAAAACAAATGTTTCCAGACCACAGCAGCTCAGCCTGTGTTTTGGTAGCTGGTCAGTGTTGTTCACTGATGACATGTTGGCTGCCCACATTTCTGCGAGCACACACTGAGCTTTTAAGTGTAACCCTCTGTTCATAATCTAAAGGTTGCTTAAGTACCTTAAGTTTTGTAATTAAGATCCTGATGTACATTTACATTTCTGGCATATGCCCTGATCCAGAGCGACATACATTTTATCCAATTTTTACACAACTCAGCATATAAAGGTTAAGGGCCTTGCTCAAGGGCCCAGCACTGACAGCTTAGTGGACATTTTGGTGGATTTGAATCAACAACCTTCCGATCGTCTTAGCCACTAAGCTACCACGTATTTATAATTAACAATCCCCAAAGTGAATATAATACAAATCCTTTCATAAAAAAATGCAATTTATTTTCAAACAGAATATAACTAAATCCTTTCATAAAAGATTGCAATTTATTTTCTAAAAAAAAAAAATTAAAGAACGACATTAATAGAAACAGTGATAATCACTAAATAATTACTCTGAGCAAAGAAGAGAATTTAATTTTGGTAAGTTTTATTTTATTTTGAATGAAAGCTGCAGCTCTCACCCTGGAAAATCAAAGTTGCAAAATTCACACTCTTTAACTGATTGTTAATGCATCGCCGTCCGGATATGGTAGGGTATATGAGTTGTAGAGCAGTTATTGGTCTTTTACCGGAAGTTGTGGCTGTATTCATCGCCTGGCGGGAATTTTATTTTCACTTTGAATGTGTTTACACAGTGCGGTGAGTTAGTTAAATGATCAATATGACTGAATGCATTGTCTTTTAAAGTAGGGACAAATATAAAAGAGGGCCTCTTTGTCATTCGTATATATTAAAGTGTTGTTACATTCCACAAAACGGTCTATTTTAGATATTGTGTTTGCTAAATGCCAACTAGCCAACTAGCATCGGTTTTAATAAACTGAAATCTGCAAACACACAAATATCACAAATCAGTTACAGTTAAAAACTGCATTCATGTCATCCACAGATCGGATAACTTTGCATTCTAATTATTTTCTTATTGTTGATTCCCTTCTTGTACATGAAGTGTAGTATTTGAGCCGAAGATGTTATTTCTTTCTTTCTACGTGTAGGAAGCCAAAAGAGGGAACAGTCAGTCATTTGGGATGGTGACAATTTTATATATATAGATATACACCGATCAGGCATAGCATTATGAGCGCTGACAGTTGAAGTGAATAACACTGATTATTTCCTCATCATCGCACCTGTTAGTGGGTGAGATATATTAGGCAGCAAGTGAACATTTTGTCCTCAAAGTTGATGTGTTAGAAGCAGGGAAAATGGGCAAGCGTAAGGATTTGAGCGAGTTTGACGAAGGGCCGAATTGTGATGGCTAGACGACTGGATCAGAGCATCTCCAAAACTGCAGCTCTTGTGGGGTGTTCCCGGTCTGCAGTGGTCAGTATCTATCGAAAGTGGTGAACCGGCGACAGGGTCATGGGCGTCCGAGCTGGAGACCTAAGTCTGGACCGTGTGGTCCGATCCAACAGACAGTACATACTGTTGCTCAAATTGCTGAAGAAGTTAATGCTGGTTCTGATAAAAAAGGTGTCGGAATACACAGTGCATGATGAGTCAGGGCTGTTTTGTCAGCAAAAGGGGGACCAACACAATATTAGGCAGGTGGTCATAATGCTATGCCTGGTCGATGTACATTCTCACGTCACAGTAATGAATGGCTACAACTTATTAACTCGTGGGAACGACAGCCTAATGCCTGACCACAACTTACCATTAATACACAGTCTATTTTGTGTAGTTATTAGTTATAAAACAGACTTGTTCAGTGTTTTCTTATATTACACACAGTTTATATGATTCTTTTTTGAACATGACCATGATATTCTTTGAAATAGATATGATCTACAGTAATTAGTAAGTTAATAATCAGTGATTTCATATAAACCTATATAGTCTATAACAGATGAGCTGCAGCTTTTTGCTAAACTCAGTGATCATGCTCTTATTAATATGTGCCAGCACTAAACTGACACAGTCCCTTGTATTACTAAATTGTAGCCACACATTATTTTTATTTATTTTTTTTATTAAGGAGATATGTCACCAGAAGGGTGCTGTAGCATTTCACTGTCATAGTAGTTGATAAAATATTTGTATTTTTCAATGTTCCAGAGTCCCACACACACGCACTCAGCATGGCTGCGGATACAGTAGAGTACACCATAGGAGGAGTGAAGATAAACTTCCCCTGCAAAGCGTATCCCTCTCAACTTGCCATGATGAACTCTGTAAGTTTTATGATGCATTCAGGAGCTGAATATAGACTCGCTGAGCACTTTATTAGGAACACCATACAAATACTGAGTAGGGTCTCAAAACAGCCTCAGTTCTTCATGGCATAGATTCCAGAAGATGTTAAAAATATTCCTTTGAATCTGGTCCATGTTGATGTGATTGCATGATGGTTTCCAGCTGATTTTTCAATTGCACTTTCAAACTGTTTAAAATGATTTTCAATTTGTGATATGGTGCATTATCATGCTGGAAGTAGCCAATAGAAGACGGTAAATTGTGGCCATGAAGGGATGTACATGGTCAGTAGCAATATTCAAATAGTCTGTGGCATTCAAGTGGTGATTGGCTGCTATTAAAGCAGCAAGAAAACATTCCCCACATCATTGCACCACCTCCACCAGCCTGGACTGTTGGAGATTGGGTCCATGAATACATGCTGCTGGTGCCAAATTCTGATCTTACCATCTATGTGGCTCAGTGGAGCAGGCTACATTTTTCCAGTCTTCACCTATCCAGTCGTGAAGCCTCGTGGTCTTCTTTGATTGAAGTCCATCTGCCTCAAGGTTTGACCTGTTGTGCATTCTGAGATGCTTTTCTGCTCACCACAATTGTACAGACTGGTTGTCTGAGTTACTGTAGCCTTTCTGCCAGCTCAAACCAGTCTGGTCATTCTACACTGATGTCTTTCAACACAAAGACGTTTCCATCTACATAACGGCTGCTCTCTGGATGTTTTTTCTTTATTGCACCATTCTGAGTAAACTTTGTGTGAGTTTAGCAGTTATAGAATTACTAAAACTAGCCAGTCTAGCACCAACAATTATGCCAAAGTCAAAATCACTAAGATTGCATCGTTTTATACATTGCACTGCTGCCAAACAGTTGGTTGATTTGATAATTTCATGAATGAGTGTGTATGTATAGGTAAGGTGTTCCTGATAAAGTGGTCAGTGTGTGTATTTTCATCTGGATATTGTTCCATATTTTTAATCACAGAGTCCTTTTATGTTCTGTATCCTTTTAGAAATAATCCTTTTGGTAAATAGCCTGACACCATGTTTGTTTCTCTCTCAGATTGTCCGTGGCCTGAACCACGGGCAGCACTGCTTACTGGAAAGCCCTACTGGTAGTGGGAAGAGTCTCGCACTGCTCTGCTCAGCGTTGGCATGGCAGCAGGCACAGTATGGTAAGGTTTAGCACAGCACATCAGGGCCTGTCACAAATGTGTTATTTTGTCTGACAAAATGTTGCCATGCAAACCATTGTTATTGGACAGCTCAGTGATGCAATAGTGCCACAGTGCCCAGTTTTCTCTAAGTTTCCCAGTTTCCACTCACCAATACTGGTACGCAGATTGGTAGCTCAGAATTTCCAATAAGTGTGAATATGTATATGAATATGTACACTGATCAGGCATAACATTATGAGCACTGACAGGTGAAGTGAGTAAAAAACTGCTTATCTCCTCATCATGGCACCTGTTAGTGGGTGGGATATATTGTGAACATTTTGTCCTCAAAGTTGATGTGTTAGAAGCAGGAAAAATGGGCAAGGAATTGAGCAAGTTTGACAAGGGCCAAATTGTGATGGCTAGACGACTGGATCAGAGCATCTCCAAAACTGCAGCTCTTGTGGGGTGTTCCCGGTCTGCAGTGGTCAGTATCTATCAAAAGTGGTCCAAGTAAGGAACAGTGCTGAACCGTCGACAGGGTCATGGGTGGCCAAGGCTCATTGATGGGGAGTGAAGGCTGGCCCGTGTGATCTGATCCAACACACGAGCTACTGTTACTGAAATTGCTGAAGTTAATGCTGCTTCTGATAGAAAGGTGTCAGAATATGCAGTGCATGACGGGTCAGGGCTGTGTTGGCAGCAAAAGGGGGACCAACACAATATTAGGCAGGTGGTCATAATGTTATGCCTGATCGGTGTATATGCATATATGGAGCTCTGTGATGGGCCATTGATGGTGTAGTCTCACTTCACTCCTAATGTTCCCGGGATAAACTCCGGTTCCAATGAAATCTGACCTGGATAGAAAGCTTAGTGAAAATGAATGTATAGTTCAATTTGTAGTTCAATTTGTAGCAATGAACAGTTTCATTGTTTCTGGAATTTTACCCATAACATTTATGCTTAGAGAAATAATAAGACATCCATGTCCCTTTATCTGGATTGAACATCTAAGTGTCCATCTGATTTGTAAAACAATAACTAAAGAGTTCAGTGAATAGTAGAAAAAAACACAATCGAGCAAAAAAAAAATCTAAAGTTATATACAATTTTGCTCATTTTCAGGACTTACTGAAAGTGATTTAGTGGAGAAAATATTACTAGATATTACTGTTTTACGTGATAACAATAAAAAAAATAAAATAAATGACAGATTGATTTAATTATGTTATGAGCCTCAATTGATCATGTGTTTTGCTTGAGAGACATTCTACATTTGCACTCTTCCCTTTATAGTTTTAAGATTATTAAAGAAGTTTTATATTTGAAGAAAATTATCTGAATTTTATCTGTATAACAGTTCTTCGAAATAGTTTTGGGCACATGAATTGAGTTTGAATGGGGGTTAATTTATAAGCACTTTAATAATATGTTTATTAAAATGTCCTTTATTGGCACTAAACCAAGAATAATGGGAAGGCATTGGGATATGATGTTCTGTCTTTTGTACCCTCTCTATTCCTTAAAGCTAAACCTGACCAGGAGAGAGGAAGCCCTTCTTGTGATGTAAAAAAGCCATGTGATGTTACTACCCCATGTCAGTGTGTGTGCCACAGCAGAGCTCGTTGCTCACCCACTTCCTCCAGCACTACAGCCTCTAAACCAGCTGTGATTGACCTCACTGGAGAAGACTCTGCTGCTCAAGTCAGCACACCTACAAGAGGTTAGGAATCAGCGGCTCAGTCTCTGGTCTGCATTTGTGTTACCCAAGTCATAGACATGATAGCTTGAAATTCATGAGTTTTCTTCTCACTGACAGCGGAGGAAAATCCACCGAAGAGATCTACTCTGGCATCCAGGCTTTCTGAGAAATTTCAGGCTTCCCTTACTACACAGAAAGAAGAACCAACTGATGAAGACTTCAAGTCGGATAAGAAGCGCATTCGGGCACCTGCTGCTGATCAGAAGGTAGGACTGTAAATCAGTGAATCCTGTAGCTATCTTGCTATTTGGTTTTTTAATCACCCTGAATCAAATTGAACTCAATCTCAAATACAAAAACAGCTATGTGCACAGACATTGGTAATAAGACTATCGTTAATGCTAAAGTAACATGATTTTTAATATTTCAGAACTAGACATTTTGGTGTTAGACTTGGTCCTCATTATCTCCACTCTTAAATCACATAAATCACAATTTGGTCCAGTTGAATAGCTATTACCTTATGTAGATTAGCCTACGTTTTTTTTTTTAAATCATTATACTGTATTTGCTCATGTTTTGCACTTGTTCAGTGAGGCACTGCAGTGTTCTTCATGGTGCTTTTGAAGAGCTGTGATTTACAGCACATTATTAGGGCTTCGCAACACAGAATCTGTAATCCATAAATGTAATATTAAATCTGACCAATTGAGCACTGAACCAGTTATATCAAGACATATCCTGATTTGTCAATCATGGGGTTTTGCAGCCTAGCAGGAAGCGAAGATGTCTTGAAAAAGGTGTGATGTTTGATGATGATGAAGATGAGGAAGAAGGAAGGGCTCAGAACTGGACTGCGCAGTTAAACAGTCGAGCCAAAGTTGAAGGTAGCCTGCCACCTGCTGAATGCTGTGTAAGTACACGAAAACTGTTAAATCTCTAAGCCCTAATGCAATGCTTATAACAGTGTCTGAGGATTTAGCTGGTTCATGCCAACTGCATGTTGTGTGTCAACTTTTAAAACAGGATCAAATGATCATAAGCCCTATTCTTATAATGAGGGATGAGCTAATGCAGTGTAGTATTAGTATTAATGTGGTTTGTGGACTGAAGCTCTGGCTCACTATTTTATCAGATTTGACTTATTCTGATCCATCAATGCGATGTAAAATTTTTTGGCATATAAATAATTTTTCAGCATTGACTTAAAAACATATGACTGACACAGAAGCTTACCGAAAGCATCAAATGCTTGATTGCTTGGAGTGCTGTACTGGATGATAGCCAGTTTATATCTGTATCACATTGAAAATGGAAAGGAATTAATCTGTTTATGCCAGCTTTCATATTGATTTAAGTCTTTTACAAATAAAGTCATACAGTAAGGAACTGGACAGTGTACTTTGTTCCGATTGGTGGTTTTGGTGGTTTTGGTGGATGGACGCTTGACCACTGGGTGGCAGCAGAGAATTTGATACGAGATCAACGCTCTAGGTGCAGTTCTCAGAAAGCTTTTAAAGTCTCCTCACCAGATGATTGCTTTTCAACCAGAACCTAAACATATAACACTATTCCCTAGTGCTTTGTTTGTGTGTGTGTGTGTGTGTGTGTGTGTGTGTGTGTGTGTGTGTGTGTGTGTGTGTGTGTGTTTTTAGCAAAAATCTGCAGTTCAGATGGACCCAATTAGTTCTTTATGACCCTTTTCACAGAGCTTTATAGAGCAATTAGGCTTTAAATGTTTTTCCACATTATTAAGAGAAGGACTGTAACTAACAGTTATTTGGATAATCAGTTAATCTATTGATTATTTGTTTTAATTCATTTGATTGATTATTAAATGCAATTAATGCCAAAAATATTTATTTAAAAATATTTCTTAAGCAATAAAATATAAACTAAATAAAATAAAAATAAAAATAAAAAAATAAAAAATAATACTTACACTTCAACAAGGCCTAATTAAATAACAGCTTAGTAACTACAACATTCCACTTGTCACATTTATCACATAATCTGTCACAACTGATTTTACTGGTTTTGCACTTTTTTTTCTGACTAGACAAATTCAAAATAAAGGCAAAGCAAATACTCACTGGCTGTCTATCAAAGTGATACAATAATAAACTCATTTTGCTAGCAGTTGTTTGTTCACTGTGTTAAATCAACTTGAAGTGTGTTGATTCAACCGTGTTGAATCAGTTAACTGACTCTTTTCGAATGAAAAATACAGGATGGAGACTTGATGACTTGACACACAAAATACACAAAATTTAACAAAATACATTGTGTGTGCTATGTATCATTAGTAATATTGTTTTAGTTCAGTCAGTACAGACCCACCTAGCTGAGTGATCATGCACCTGGTTTAGACTGTAGTGAATAATGTAATAGTGTTCGGATGATGGGGCTCACTGATTCAAATATTCAGAACCGTCTTTTTAGTGAGACTATGCTTGACATGCTAAAACAAACACAAAGAAATTTACAGTTACACTCACAAGATGCTGTATTAGGAACATTATTCTAATACTGGTTTGGGCATCATTTTGCTCTCAGAACAGCCTCAATTCTTTTGTTGCCTGGATTCCAAAGGATGTTGGAAACATTCCTTCAAAATTCCCGTCCATGTTGACATGATTGCATCATGCAAGTACTGCAGAATTAAGACTTTTGTGTGTGTAAATCTCACATCAGCAGTAACAGAAATACTCAAACCAGCCAGTCTGCACCAACATTCCCACATTCTGTTGGTTGATGTGAATGATTCCATGATTTTATGTATTGCACTGCTGCCATGTGATTAGCTGACTGGATAATTGCATAAATAAGTAGGTGTACAGTTGTTTCTAATAAGTGCTTTGTGTGTATAGACACTACCTTTTCAGTTTAAAACCACGCAGCATTTTTTTCTCTGTATAACTCCTCAGAAAATATGATGCTCTACCATTAGAAGAGTCTGTCTTGGTGTCTGTTTGTGACACCTGTTGCGTGTAGCGTAGTTAGAAGGAAATGAGTGACTTGTGTTCGACTTACCTAGAGATTGGTGGACTGTTACAGAAGGTGGAGACCTGGCCCTGGTGGGTGGGTTGAAGAGGGCGGAGTTTGCTTTGGGTTTCCATTCCTCATCTGACACCATGCGTAGCCCCTGCCAGTGCTGACTGACATCTTCAATGGGCCCTTTGAAGCAAGCTCCAGTTTAATTAAGAGGTTTGCCTTGCTTGGCAGTGAACTGTGAAAGCCTGGGATAAATATTGAATGGGGTTCACTCGCTGGTTACTGCGCTCAAGGGATAAACAGGTGCTTTGTGTCTCTAGAGATTGGCTGGCTGGGGGGAGCTCTAAGGGCTCCAGGGGCACCCGTGATGGGGAGTGAAGACCCGTGAAGACTTTTTATGAAGGCCGTTTTTCTCACTCTGTGTGTCTTTTCTTTTCAATGTCTCTTACTGAAGGAGTTTTTGAAGAGGGGGGGACTTGAGTGTCAAGCTCTCCGAGCTCACCTGTTGAAATGCAGGCCTGCACATTCCATCACAGAGTCATTGTGGGGTGAGGACAATCTACCTTAGGATCTCAAACACAGAGCTCTAACAGGACACAGGGCTCGCCTTGCACCTCTCTAGAAATACACAGTGAATGTACTGTTTGGTGGAACAAGTCCATTGTAATTTTTATTTTTCAGCCCAAACACCTTTCTTTAAGCATGCTTCTTTAGAATCCTTTTATAATCCTTTAAGACTTTTCTTTAGGATAATAGGCATCTGGAGTCATTTAGGTTTTAACATTTAGTGTGCAGTAGTGCATTGTCAGTAGTGCATTGTCATCTTATTTTTTCAAGCAGAAGCACTTCCTTAAAAATGCATTTTCTACAGTTTTTCTTGAGTTTGTGACTGGCATATACATCATCTAGCTGTATACCTGAAAAGTTTTCAGTCTTAAAAGAGACTATCTATGATGCATCAAATTCTCTCAAGCGTATGCTGCTTTATGCTGTAGAGCAGTGAGCTGTTCAGGTCGGCTTGCCCCCAAGTGACCCCAGCTGAGACGACATGCTAAGGTTGACGCTCGCGCACAAGGCTGGGCTATGTTTGATAGCAAGGACTGGATTGAGCCGAGGGAGAGCTCTGAGATGATATCAGGGCCCCCATGGTGAAATAATGCAGCTTGAATGTGTCCATGGTGGCAGGTCCAGCCAACGGAGGCTGTTATCTGCATACCAGGGGTGTTTCTTTGCTGCCCGGTGGCGAGAGGGGCCGAAACTGTGGCAGGGTTCGTGTAACGGATACTCTTGTGTCAGCTGTTTCCTGCGCTGCCGCTGACAAGGGCTACCATTCACAAGCAGCCCCCCCTCCATCATTCGATGAATAAGTAATTATACAGCACAGGAGGCAGGGTACTTGGACTGGGCTATTGAATATGGCAGCAGCAGGTAAGATGATCCAAGGAACTGAGACAAGTGGAGCGCTGGTGTGAAACTCCTCCAACTCTCCTGAAATCTTATCTGCATCCAGACATTATTTTTTCTTTTCAGTCCGTGCATCGGAGCTAGGCTTTATCCTATTCTGTCCTTTACATCCAATATGTTGTAATATTTAATGCCAAACAAGGTTGAGAAGCAGCACGGTGGACCAAAGAGTGACTCTCCCACTGGAGCAGTGGCTCAGAGAGATCTTAAGTATTCAAGGGTAACATGCAGTCTTTTGTTGATTAAGCCTTGATTTTATTACTCTTTGAGTACTGAACAAATGTAGGGGTTCATGCCTTAGGTATATAATAAGAAGTTGCTTTCGGCTGCTCCCTGTTTGGGGTCGCCACAGCAGACCAATTGATCCACACAACAACTTGGCACAGGTTTTACGCCGGATGCCCTTCCTGACGCAACCCTTCCATTTTTCCGGGCTTGGGACTGGCACTGCATCTAGTGGCTGGGGTTTGGGCATTGGCTGGGAATTGAACCCGGGCCTTCTTTATGGTAGGCGAGAAACCTAAATTAAAAAATGCTAGGAAAGCCTTACTAGTGCAAATCTGTCCTTTTAAAGCATATTAGTGGTTTTTAAATGGCTATTCAACACCTTAGTAGACTTCCTCATGGTGAACTTCAAGTGGTTTGCAGCTGTATAGGTAGTAGAGCAAGACTGTGCATTTAAAGCAGATATGCATTGAATTTGTGAACAAGTATGCTACTAAAATTGTAAGCTAGAAATGTTCAGGTTTTCTGTTAAAAATAAAATAAATACTTAACAATACCTAGTAAGAATATACATCAGCTCCATTAGAATATACTCCAGCTCTAACTTAGAGTCATGACTAGATTAGTGAATGCTAAAATCCCTCTTATTAATTTTTGAGAAATTTATTTTTGTAATATTTATTTTTAAAAGAGCATTGGATCTGTAGTTAATACTATATTGGTGCTGCTGTTCTAAATCTTGTGATACATGTTCTCAACTTAAATATGTTCTATTGGACTTATATATGGCAATTGAGGAGGCTATTGAAGTACACTGAGCTCAGTGTCACGTACATGAAACCAAGTTGTTCTTTGTTGCATGGCACATCATCATACCATAGGTAGCCATTATAAGTGGTAAATTGTGTCCATAAAGGGAAGCATGCAGTCAGCAGCAGTACTCAGATGATGCTTGTTTGGTATTGGCCAGTGTGTGCCAAGAAATATTCCTCAGTCCATTACACCACCACAGTTCAGCAACCTGAACTGTTGACAAAGGCAGGTCCATGCAGGTGTGCTTGCTGAAACTGGATATGGGAAGGATGGAAAAAGACCAGCTGATGTTTATCCAATTATTAATGTATTTTTGGTGCGCCTGTGTCCACTATAGTTTCAGATTATTGTTCTTATCCATCTGCCTCAATGTTTGGTGTGTTGTGGAATCTGAGATGCCTTTGTGCTCACCATGTTTGAAAAAAGTGTTTATTTGAATTATCATGGACTTCCTGTCAACTCAACCAAGTCTAACATATGTCTTTGACCTCTCTCATCAGCAAGGCATTTCCACTCACCAAACTGTTGCTCACTGGCTGATTTTTGTTTTTGCACCATTCTGTTCAAACTGCTGAAAAAAAATCAGAGATCAGTTTCTGAAATGCTCAAGCCAGCCCATCTGGTATCAACAAGCATGCCATGCTCACTCACAGAGATCACTGAGACCCCCCCCCCCCCCATTCTAACAATTGATTAACTGAGGCTCTTCTCCTATATCTACATGATTTTATTCATTGCACTGTTGAAACTTTATTGACTGTTATTAAAGTGTATGAATAGCTAGAAATTGTATAAACAATTGTATGAACAGGTATACATCTATATACAGTGTGTGTATGTATGTATGTATGTATGTATATATATATATATATATATATATATATTATATATATATATATATATATATATATATATATATATATATATATATATATATATATATATATATATATGCATGTGTATATATATATATATATATATATATATATATATTATATATATATATATATATATATATATATATATATATATATCCGTTCAGTATCAGTTTAACTAGCTGGCAGGCTCTTGTATGTAAACGTTATAATTAACAATATCCAGTCAGGGAGCAGCATCACAAACAATACTAGGGTCTAAACTTTCCATCACTGCTGGAGTCATCTGATACAAACAGGATAGTGTTTCCCTTTTATGTATACTTTGTTTATCTATATGTCCACATGCATAAAAACCCTGTTCATCTAAATGCTGACATGTCCTCTAGCATTGCTTCTGTAGTTTTACTCATTATAGGACCTGAGGTTGATTTTGTTTTTCTTTCTTCTGTCCATAGTCTCCTGTACCTTGTTCCCTGTGTGCTTGTGCAAGCCTTGCAGAAGGGCAGAGGGCAGGTGGAAAAGTCAAGGACAAAGACAAAGAGAGCAATGGAAAGAAAGCTGTCCCCAAAATTTTCTTTGGCACACGCACACATAAACAGATCACCCAAATTGCACGCGAGCTGAAGAGGACGCTGTATTCCACCATACCCATGACCATCCTATCCAGCCGAGACCATACGTGTGTCCACCCTGAAGTAGTACCCCATGCCAACCGCAATGAACGCTGCAAGGAACTGCTCGAGGCCAAGAATGTGAGTCACCCAATGCCCAGGTCATAGCATCTGACATCACTACAGCTTTCAACACAGGGTCTTTATTCATGTGTCAACACATGGGTGCTTGAAGAGATGAAAGGCTTCATTGACAGAGTTTGTTCAGCTCATTGGGTTCACATACTCTTGTTAAGTTTGAATTAAGAATTCTGTTATTATAAAGTAGGTATTCTGTGGTAAAAGTTGCCTGTGTTAGACCGTGCTCTTTTTCAACATAATCAACACATCTACTGAGTGTATATATTTTGGAGAACTGATGTTTTTCATTTCTTTACAGTAACAGAGATGTAAAATCCATGCCAAGGCTTACTGAAGCTCTTCTGGCCACTCTGCCTCCTGTGCTGTATAACACCATTTCAGTATATTCTGATGTATAATTTTAATACAGGCCAGATTTTTAATTTGCCCAGCATCTGAGGTTATATAAGGTTATACTCAAACAGTGCTCCCACAATAATGACTGATTATGCCATAAAGCTGAATCTTTGCAAAGGAAGCTTTGCTCATTGTATCTTGCCCTGGCCTTCAGGGTAGATAGTCAGTGTTCAGTAGTTTGGCGAGGCTTTTCACTTTGGTGCTGTTGTAATGGGAAGATGATTAGTAGCCTTTGTATTATAGCCATGGTAACATGAACCTACTCTTTAAGGATCTGTGAGTGAAATCCTTGTCACTGGAGCTGTGGAGACCAGTTGTGGGTGATAATGCCCCTAATCACTCACGCAGAGCTTTTTGTACAATGCACACTTGTCAGGTGCTTCAGATGCTGTCTGTTATAACAAGAGACTTTTTATTATCCTCCTCACCACCAGGCAGCTTGGGTTATAAGTACTTATTTGCTCATCTTTCTGAACTTGTGAAGGGTCCATGGCATGGTTGATCTCCTGTGTCATTTCCAATTAGGCCTCCACTGTATTTTTTTCTGAGGAATTTGTTGCGAGGTCATACATCTCAGTTATCATCACCACCATAAGAGGCAAATGACAGTTGCAGTGAACTGGTCCTGCCCAGGCAGTGTTAATCCCATGCTCCCTCTGTGGGATAATCTCCGTGACTATAATACAGTTGAAATTGCTGTCAGCCTATCATCAGGCCATTGCAGGCTCCAGTGAGTCCCAGCACAATGAACAGATGCCCCCTTTAAAGGTCCAGCAGAAAGACACCTGCTCTAATTATGAAACAGATACCTGCATATTAGCAGTGACAGTGCTGTCATTGTTATAAGTGAAAACGATGAATTGCATAACAGCTAATTTGTTAAAGGCATGAGGATTCACTGTCTAATGTTAGGGATGAATAGTGATCTGTCATTTTATTTCACTAAGGATTATTTTATTAAATTTAGCAGTGAATGTGGGTTCTTAATTATTCATACATTTGAAGTTTTTTGTCTGGTTTACAGGGGCAGTTATGCCGATACTACCATAATGTGCACAAGATGCGGGAGCAGAGGACTTTGCAGTGGGTGCATGGGCTGCACCAGGCCTGGGACATAGAAGAGCTGGTCAGTCTGGGCAGTAAACTGCGCTCCTGTGCCTATTTTGCAGCCCGGGAGCTCATGCAAGAGGCTTGCATTGTTTTTTGCCCTTACAACTACTTGCTGGACCCCCTTATCCGGGAGAGTGTGAGTTTCTTTCCCAGTCATGTGTGTGTGTGTGTGTGTGTGTATGTGTATGTGTGTATATATATATATATATATATATATATATATATATATATGTGTGTGTATGTGGGTGTATATGTTACTTTGTATGAACCTATATGAAATAACCATAATACACAGTTTAATACTACTGTTTGCATGCTTTGTTATAACTAACTCACCTGTGCAAGAATATTTGTATTAATATTAATATATATATAATAAATATATATATTTCTTTTTTTCAGAATTAATAAACAGAGTGCAACACATTGACTTATTGATAAATATGTTGGTTTTTATTGCAAGGGGGATGTTTAATAGATCATACAGATACTATTGAGCTTTTTATAATCTTAACTGATGATGATGATTGTTCCCATCCGCTCCACAGATGGACATCAATCTAAAGGGGCAGATTGTGGTGTTGGATGAAGCACATAACATTGAAGATTGTGCCCGCGAGTCTGCAAGCTTCACCCTAAACCAGGCTCAGCTTCAGGAGGCCCGTGAGGATCTTGAGGCGATGGTGACTTATAACATCCGGCGGAACAACCATGAGCCCCTTCTGGGCTTTTGCTGCAGCCTGAACAAGTACATTGTCCTTGTTTGCTCTCACAGGCTGTAGAACAATCTAAATATGATCTCTTTGCTAACCCCCTAGTGGCTAATGGTTTGTACAGGATATAACTTCATAAGACGGGGTAAATGGAGCCTATGATAATGGAAGAACATATTTAAAATGGTGCAAGGGGGCAAATTGAATCATGTAGAAATTAATTTAGCAATCTTTTATCGATTAGTGAGTAGAGACAACTTGTTTTCTATTGACACATTCTTGTGTATCATCTCATGAGACAGGATGTTAATTGCAGGACAAGTTAGGACATCATTCTTCAATCACTTAAGAGCTCTGTGTTGTGCTTATATCCTTTATGTTTAATTAAGCAGCTGGTATCAAATTCCTCTGACAAATGATCTGTTGGTATGTGTATGCAGCTGGATACAAGAAAGCTCCAATAATTTGCAAGACAGCGATTATGAGACTGCCCATAAGGTCTGGACTGGGAAAGAAGTTCTGCTCATTTTCCATGGCCTTGGCATTACAGCTGACACATTTCCTGTGCTTCAGGTATCCCATTCCTCAGAATGTTGCTTACAATTTACCTTCAACATGCTTCATTCAAATATTAATTGTTTTCTTACACTTCCCCTGTGCAGAAAGGAATATTTATATTTGTGTGTGTTTGCTTGCTGAGCAGAAGCACTTTGAGGCAGTGCTGGAGAAGGAAGAGAGAGTTGGGCTGGTGAATGGGAGAGAGGACACTGTACAGGTTCCCACTATCAGCTCAAAAACTCAGACTGTGCTCAAGAGCCTTTTTATGGTTTTGGGCTTCTTGTTTCGACAAAACTGCAGGTTATTATCCTTTAAATAAACTGAGCGCAGTTTGGACAAGCTTTGTCTTTTAATCATAAGCAGAGTTCTCTGCTGAATGCATGATTTTTTTTGTATGTTTTTGGTAGGTCCTGGAATAATATTTCTGGCTCACATTTTGTTATTTGCTTCAAACATTCATGTCTGTTTTTCCATTGCAGGAAATACTCAAACTTATGACAGCTGAACATACTGCAGAATAAAGTTTACAGTCATATGGTTTTTGGTACATGTTAAAGATTGTTATCAAAATAACTTATTAGAAATTTTTGTAGCACCGTTTACCATTGGGTGGTTTTGAATATGAACATCTGACACAATAAACACAAGCGATTGATTAATAATAATAATAATATTCTTCTTCTTTCGGCTTTTCCCTTCAGGGGTCGCCACAGCGAATCATCTCTCTCCACCTATCCCTATCTTCTGCATCCTCAACACTTGCACCCACTAGCTTCATATCCTCATTAATTCCATCCATATACCTCCTCTTTGGCCTTCCTCTTTGCCTCCTGCCTGGCAGCTCCATGTTCAACATTCTCCTACCAATATACTCACTCTCCCTCCTCTGAACATGTCCAAACCATCTTAATCTGGCCTCCCTAACTTTGTCCCCCAAACGTCCAACATGAGCTGTCCCTCTGATGTACTCGTTCCTAATCCTGTCCAATCTTGTCACTCCCAAAGAGAACCTCAACATCTTCAGCTCTGCTACCTCTAGCTCTGACTCCTGTCTCTTCCTCAGTGACACTGTCTCTAAACCATACAGCATGGCCGGTCTCACCACTGTCCTGTACACCTTCCCCTTGATTCTCGCTGATATTTTCCTATCACAATAATCATAATAATAATAATAATAATAAAACAACTTCCATTAAGTTGCTCATCAATAGATACAACATTGTGCAGTCATTTTATAATGTTAAATTAAAATTTTCCAAGAACTGACCAATATTCTTTTTTTTTCTTTAGTAAAAAAGTGATCACTTATATTTGTTTTGTGTTCTATGCTTAGTTCATGTTTTTTTAGTTTGTACTATCATCAAAATATTTCATTTATTTATAGTAATTTTAATTTTTGAACTCAAATCACATTTATTTTAAATAATTTAATTTTTTACTGTCACCATCACTGAGGAAATTTAAATATGCATTATCAGTTATTCTTTTAGTTGACTAAACAACTAATCAGACAAAGGGTTAAGTGTTAATCCTAGCCCTTTTTTAGTGTTTAACTTGGTAAAAGCTTTATTGCAGACTGTAATGATGATGTGATTGCTTTTATTTGAAAATGCTGTGTGCCAGTTTCTTGTTTAAATGTGTGTAGGTTTGCGGATGACTACCGTGTGGCTCTTCAGCAGAGTTATGTTTGGACTACCCAGGAGGATGTGCCTGATGCCCAGGGTTTTTTTGCCCGGCCACGCCGTCGCCGTCAGACGGCCCGCTCTAAAATCCTTATGCACAAACTCAGCTTCTGGTGCCTAAACCCCGCAGTTGTGAGTGCCTCACCCTGAGCAGCAGCATCACTAGCACCAAAGTTTATTTAAAAATCCAGCCAGTTTTTTTTTAATTTTCATTTTCTTCTACAAATCAGTGCAGGAATAAGAATCAGTGTCTATATCATTAGTTAATGTGTGTGTTCTGGCAGGCATTCTCTGATCTCAGCACAGCAGTACACAGTATAGTGCTTACTTCTGGTACCCTCTCACCCATGGGTTCCTTCTCTTCTGAGCTGGGCCTCAAGTTCTCCATCCAGCTGGAGGCCAGCCATGTCATCAGCAAGTCTCAGGTTAGTACAACCTGGTGAATAATGTACCCTGTAAAAATTGTACTCAAGTGAAAATACTGTTACTTAAAAATGACTTGAGTAGAGCTAAAAGTGACCATACAAATAACTACTTTAATAAGAAGGTTATCTACTAAGAGATGACTAAGAACATTACTTGATGCAAAAGGTCAGATTTACAAAAAGCCTGTGATAATTGTGATAAAAGAAAATCATTCAGTATAAATAAATGGAAAAATATTTTCTATACTCTTAATATACTTCATAATACAGTCTGATTCCATAATAACTACACATGTGTAAATTTTGTGAAAAATAGAATCCATAATCAATATGTATATATATCTATAGGTAATATCAGTCTGTTACTTTAAGGATGATTGACAAATAAATATTTAGACCTCTAGATAGAAGATCCTAGATATTTAGACCTATTTGGCTTGGTTTCATCTGCTCAGTAATAAACTGTGTTAGCTGTGTATTTGCCTTGAAACTGTTCATCATAAATGGTTGGGGGTTTTTGAAATATGGTGAGAACTGTTGCAGGTATGGGTTGGCACCATTGGAGCAGGTCCTCAGGGCCGTAGACTGTGCGCCACATTCCAGCATGCCGAAACCTTCAACTTCCAGGATGAGGTGGGTGCACTGCTGCTGGAAGTGTGCCAGACAGTGAGCCGAGGAGTGCTCTGCTTCCTGCCATCCTACAAGGTAAAGTTTAAGTCTGTATGCTATGTTCATGTTTTCTCATGAATTACATCTTGAAGTATTTTTCTTGGATTAAATGAGTGTTTTTATGTGTAGCTATTTGTGTTCTCACCACTGGGAGGTGTTAGAGACCACAGTATATGCCCTGGCTGGGTTTTTTTTCCCCCCCCCATTCATATACTGGTTGTGCTGGCTTCTTGATGCGTCCCTTGAACAGTCATGAAGTGACACTTTGTTTTAAAATTCAGTAGTAGATGTCATGGAGGCTTTGTTTTGCCACTTAGCTGCTAATAGGCGATTGTAGTGTATAATGGATCCTACACAAACCACAGTGCACAGACCAGCATTTTTTCTGCCTGTATCAACTTTCAACTAACGAGCTCACTTATAGGCTTCCATTGATAAATACTTTGTTCTCCTTTGTTTGTTATGCCTTCACCATGAATAATTGATTTTCTTTCTAACTGCTTGTTACAGTGACTCCTCTTAACAAATGAGTGACCTTCTGCAATCTTTCCATATGCAGACCTGCATTATATGTTAAGCTAGAGTGCATGTTTTTGTATTTTAAGTTGGGATACAGTGTAGTTTTTTTATGATCGTTTTTAACGATTATACATGACTTGTCCATGTGGATTAATATTTAATCAGAAAACTGAGCAGCCTGGGGATTCTTTTGAGCCTTTGAGTCTTTGGATGTCCTGGAGCCTCAAAGTCCCATCTGAGAAATAACCTAGACTGTCTTCTTTTTTCAGACGCCTTCCTACATGATCTCTATCTGTGTGTGCGTGTGCGTGCGTGTGTGTGTATGTGTGGTGTTTGCATGTATGTGTTATACTGTGTACTGGTTCACCAATTCAGATACACACACACACACACACACACACACACACACACACACACACACACACACACACACACACACACACACACACACACACACACACACACACACACACACACACACACACACACACACACACACACACACACACACACATGCTTCACCTTGCTCCTCGTAGAGCTGTTGTTTGTAGTAGTTTTGACCCCATTAAACCACAGTGCACCTCATCGTCTGGCTCAACCACAGGAGAAATAAACGGGAAACAACTGAGGGGGGAGGCACTTATTAAATGTTGGTTTGCAGAGGTGAAAAGATCTCAGAGAAATGCAAGATGCTTTTAAAGCAGATTAAGATAAGGGCCATTAGGGGTGATGTCGCCATGCTGTCTGTGTGAAGATGCGTCTATACTGGCGCCTGGTGCCGGTGGGGAGTGAGTGTCAGGAGGCTGTATCCGTTTAGTTTTTGTCCTATGAAAGTCAAAGTGGACTGCAGGGTGAATGAGCTAACAGCCTGTGAGACCTTCAGGTCCCTTCACATGCTGCCCAGTGTATCTCAGGCAAATTTAGGCATAAATACATACTTACATAGTGTCTAGGACACTTAGACTGTTAGATCATGCACATTCAAATGAGGTTTAATGTGTTTTGTATATCTGTTCCTTATTGTGAAATAGAAAATAACACAGAAAAATTTGAATGGAATTTAGTGTTTGAGGGAATTTAATTTTTAGGCACATACCATTCCCAGTTTTTTCCAATTTTAATACAATACCTATGTCAGAGTTAGCTAATGCCCAATGCTGATCCAATAGTGACATCCTCTTAATAACTAGGCAAACAGTCTGCAAGCTTTTATTGGCAGATAATGTGCTATGGAAGAATGCATCAGTGGATTGGATCAGAACATTTTTAAAATTAGCCCTGATAGTGATGGTCAGTATTAAATCAGTATTAAATCTCTAATCATTTTAGATAGCCACAGACAGAAAAGTAATTCATGGAAGTTTTTTAAAACATTTATCAGAAAACATTGTCAAAAAATATTTATCAGAAATATTGTAATTTTATAACATTAATCTTTTACATCCTTATGTATTTTCTCCATTTTCATTTATCTCCCTTTAAATGGATGATCTTCTGAATGTTTCTTGTTACTTAAGTTTTTTTATTCTGTTAAAATAAATGTTTTATATAATCCCCTCTAACACACTGTCAAGCTAAAACCAGTACTGCTTTTTGTTTGCTTTATATAACACACTATGTGGTCGTGTATCTATTGCATTTAAATAGTAGTATTAACACTTTAAGGTCCTGATCTTTGATGTATGTTAAATGATGTACATTTATTCAGAAATTTTTTTTCTACATAATGCAAGAGTTTTTTATAAGAATTTTTAATGTCTAAAAAAAAGCTTTAGGAAACGCATGTTTAATTTGGTGATCATTAAGTGTTCAAAAGCAGAGCGTGGCACCTTTAACATTCAATTAACTTTCATGTTTTTGCTCTTGAGCACCTAAATATTTAGAAAATTTAACAAATGTTATTGCAGGTCATCAAAGTGTGTTCTTTAAATAGACAGACTTTGGTATTACTTCTGTCTCCATTTCTAATGTGTATTTAACTGAAAGACTGACAAGACTCAACACAGTGAAATAAGCCAGACTTAGCTTCTGTAACTGCTGTCCACTTGAGCTGTAAATGAGCTGTAAACTCTGACACTGAGGTCCATTAACAGCTAACAGTACTGAATCTCTCCACTCATGACTGTTTACCACATCAGGTTTACAAAAATCTCCTAATGCTTTCTCAGCAGCAAGAGGAGGAAGCTTTGAGTGACATGGTCCACTTCTAAAGCTATCATGAGTCACTCGGTTTCACATGTATTTCAGAGTAAATATTTTGCCTGCAGCCATCATGCCAATTGAAGTGTATAACTTCCTTTCTCGAAGCTCTGCATTAGGGAGGCATGCTCTTGACTAGATAAAACCGGATCCATCCTCTAGCCGATCTTGCACTTTATCTGCTGCTCTTAGCTCTGGGACTGTTGGCCTTGTGCTAATGGCCTGCTCTGCATCAGCTCAGAGGAGCAGAGCAGCTCGACAGTAGGTGGCACAGGCGCCACTCAACTTCAGCCGCGACGTAACTGTCGATGTCATATTTGACGACTGAATTATTCACATCTGCTACACATCTATGCCTGCCACCACCAGGCTCTGCATGTTTCATTAATGATGGCCATCGACCAAGCCACTTCCATTATTTAATAGGTGTTGGCAAAAAATGGGCAGCCTGCTTCCAAACATTAGAGTGGCAATGACGATAAAGTGAAAGAGATAAAGAGATGTGCTTACAGTGGTGGTGGCGGAGTCAGTGCACCACAATTCAGTACCTACAAGTGCCACGACATTATCCCATGCCCTTGGGATCACTCTGTCCAGTGTACTGTATTGTGTAAGCTCTGTGATGAGTATAGTTTTCCCAAAAACATCTATAAAATATTCATTCATTGTTGTACGTTTTAAAGCAGTCATCATCCACATTTTGTTTTTGAAGGCTTCAAGGATGCTGACCTCTAACATGTCCTAAAATGATCTGAGTGTAATCAAAGCCATGATCCTGGTCTTTCAAGGATGGTCTCAAACGAATGCTATACACAACAACTTTATTCATTGCACCTTGGCATAGATTATGCAAGTCTTTAGGGAAACGAGCACCATTCTTCTTTGAGATGTTCCCTCAATTGGTGTTTTGATAGTCATGAGGAGCATTATCTCCAAATTCTGTCATAGATTTTCTATTGGCTTGAGGCCTGGTGCAGGCCATGGCATATGATTTACATTGTGTTTATACTCATGAAACTGTCCAGTGAGCCCTTGCGTTCTGTGGATGGGAAAGCTGACATCCTGTAAAAGATCACTCCGATCAGGATAGAAATGTTTCATTATTTGTATGTCTGCAGATTGTACCACAGCATAATAATTTTTCCCCCCAAAATTTTGTGATTTGTGAATATTCTCCTAATATCAGTTCATAAGTAATGAGAAAATTGCTTTATCCATGAAATTTCACTTTTTTGTCACAGCAAAATAATTACTGATAACTGACTCTTTTGTTAAAATATTTTGCATTATTTCCATGTGATAGACAACTAAAGACTGTAAAGTTTAGTTTTTTAGTATTGATGTGCTCCAGAATCCTTGAGATTCTTGTTTTGGAGCACAACCTCATCCAAGAAAAAGACACAAGATTCAACCTTTTGAGCCAGAAGTCTGGTGATTTATGTCATATATGAAACCATGCCGAATACATGTATCTTCTTCATACATAGGCATTAGAGGGAGGATTTGAGCAAGAAGCTGTGAAGTTGGCACACAAAAACATTTATATATTGGACAGGTTCTATAATTACTAAAGTTCACATGACTAGCAGCAACCAGTTTTGCTAAATTACTTTCAGGCATGTTCAATCGTTAATATCTGCTGCAATGAATACCTCCTTCCACATTGTCATTCCACAAAAATGTCGTTCCACATTGTCTGGTTTTGAATGCTTGGATACAGTGGACAAATGCACACAGCATTTTTCCAGTCTCAACAAAGCACTTTACACTTAACTGGACTTTTCTTTAATATTGCTGATATTCCAAATGTTCAGAGCCATAGTCAGACACAAACGTGAGCAAACATTATTTCATGATCTTGCCTACTGAAAAAGTTAAGAAAATGGAAAGACCATTTCCAAAGAAAATGGAAAGTTAAGAAAAGAAATTTATTTTGTGCATATCATCTTGACATTGATTTAGCATTTTCACCATTTCATTATGAATTTTATACGCTAAGTGTGTTTAGTAGACAATCCCAGGTGCAGTTCATTATGTGTTACAGCCTTAGTAAATTGAATGTTGCTGTTGGATGCATTGCAAGAGCATATTTTACATCAAGTCCTGTTTTGCTCTTCTCGCCTTCTCAGGTGTACACATCTGAACAATTGGTTATGCTCACGGCACCACACGTACCTTTTTATCTTTATGAGCCTTTTTTAGATTCACAACACATAACCCCAAATAAGTTGATTTGAATATGGCATAAGGAAAATTTCAAAGGAGGGTACATACTCTTGCTCTGTATTGTATTTCCATATATGTGAGTAAGTTACATATATGGAAATACAGTGAGTATCTGAATAACTTGAAACATCGTCAGAGCTTGTTTTGTACCATTCTGTTATTTCTCTGTCTAGAAAATAGATCTTTGCTGATTTTTAACAAGAGCTGACACAGGGTCAATCCTGCCATGTTTGTGTACCTGACCATCAGCCAAGTGTGTAGTTTGACATTTTTATTCTGTTGTTTTGTGCTCTGGGTCTTGTGGGGAGAAAACACTGCTCTTGTCTGATAATGCCTCTGAATTAGTCATGAAGGCAATGCACTTATCCCAGTACAACCACTGCTATCTGCACCCTGCCCTTAGCTCTGTGTTCCACTCCTTTCACCTGTAGTAGGCCACTTTGTTTGGGAAAATTAGCTTTTCATGTTTGTCCATTTTCTTAGTTTCTGCAATGCAATTTTTAAAATGTATTGCAGTGTACATATTGTTTTTAACACTAATTACATGAGCACAAGAATAAATCATAGAGCTGGAGCTGGGAGAAGAAAGCCTAGTTTTTTAGTTTTACTAATGAAGCACATATGGATGTCTGTAGTAGACTTGATATTCAGTCCTATAGCACGCATGGACTCCACTTTCACGGGTTGCTTTTGAACTGGCCTCCACTGTATGAACATGAGGGCTATGGAAAAATGTGTACGTAATTAAATGGCAGCATGGAGGCAGACTCAGGGCGATGTTTACTTACAGTGTCTGAGAGATAAAAGCATTAGGACCATTACTGTGCAAGCCAAAAGGCTCCTGCACTGGCACTGTATTATATTTCACTCGTTTTTATAAGGCCTAACAAATTACAGCTCTGGGAATATAAACAATGAGCTTACACGAGAGTCTTTGTGCATGCACATGTTCCTGTCTTTTAAGGTCCAGGATTTTCATATCAGGTTACACTGGGGTTATCATTTTACACATTGGCCTGGAAAGAAATTAATAACATTGTCCCTCAAAGTAAATTCAGAGTGCTTAGTACAGTGACCTGATCCATCAGAGCAATGGGTCATATGTAATATGTTTTATTTTATATTTACGTATACACAAATTAACAGAACAAAAATGACCATCTTTCCATACTTTTGGGACTGTGGGTTAGTGTTTTTCATAGAGTACATTGTACAAAGTATTAAAGCATGGGTGTTAACAAGAGGTGTTAACACACACTTCTGTTTTAAGTTTTCTAATTACTACAAAAGAACTTCTGATTGACCCCACTACCACATTTCCAAGCCAGTGAAAATTCTGTTTGCTCGGGAAATCATGTTTACCCAAAAGGATATGTGGATATGTAGACACACTGAATGCTTGGTGAGGAAAAGAACTTTCAGATCAGTGTTACTCCCTAGACAGTTGCTGACTTTTTGCTCTACCACATACAGCTATAGTGGTGATTTTTATTATGGTAAGAATGCAGGCATGACATTTTTTGTACTTTTGTAGCTGTACAACTACAAGTTTATTTAAGCTGATGCCAATGTTGAAAATAATGGGGGTTTTTTTAGCCAAGACTTGCACCTGAATTTGGTTGTGATTGGTATGGGATCGTGTCTTTTGATCCAGTAATCATGGATCCGATGTATTAAATGCTATTTTGCAAGGTCAATGATCAGAATTGGCAACTCAAACCAGCAACCAAAAGTTACATCAATTTTTATGTTGCATTAGATGTACTTTTACAGAGATGGTTTATGCAGCTGCTAATGTGATTTTCAGTGTAATATGAAAGAGCACAAAATTTAAAAAAATGTAATATAAATGCATATAATATGAACTAGAAGACTCTTATTAATGTTCAATTCATTGTTTGACGTATATTTCTGTATGAATAGTCTACTTGTAATAATAATGTAATGATTACAATCACTGAACTTTTGGTTAAGTTTAACAAATTGTCTTCCATCAATTATTATGCAGCAGCTTCTGAAACAGCACTTCTAAAATAGCAAATGAGGGCCTGAGGATAAGCAATGTCTTAGATTATGAAACTCTCTTCTAGGTTGTTTGATGTACAACAGTACTAAGAATTAATCAATATTGTCATATTTATTTGGCAGCAGATGGCATTGCATATTTTTTGTGTTTGTTTTTTTTTTGTATTTACTTTGGGCTTACATCAAGCCATTAGACAGTAACAGTGTTCTTAATACTGCTCCTCACTCATGCTGATATTGCCTTAAGGAAAAAGTCTGAGATCTGAATTACACTCAAAGCATACTCAACCTCCTGTGTGCAGCTCTTGCACAGCTTCTTAATGAAGATGGCATATGTAGTTATGTTTGAGGTCTGAACATTGCCATTGAATCCCATCTACCTGTACGTAGTATCATTATAATATTAATTATAATAACATTATGAATAATTGTATTCCTTACACCTGATAAATGCTCAAACACTGAAACCTGTATATAGTGAGGAAGTTGTTGGTAAACCTGTGTGCCTGAATAGATGCTGGATAAGCTGAGGGATCGCTGGATGAACACAGGCTTGTGGGAGAAGCTGGAGGAGCGGAAAGCAGTGATTGCAGAGCCACGTGGAGGAGCCAAGAGTGATTTTGATGAGCTGCTACAAACGTATTACAATGCCATCAGACAAAGTGGCGCCCGAGGTGGGAGTAAACACTGTTAATCTCATATTCTGGAGTCAAAGTGATTTTTTGTGATATTCCGTAATATTCCTTTTGTGCAAGAATTTATTTGATGTGTGTGATTTATTAATTTGTTTTTGTCTTTACTTAGATGGAGCACTTCTGATTGCAGTTTGCAGAGGGAAAGTGAGTGAGGGGCTGGATTTTTCTGATGACAATGCCAGAGCAGTGGTCACTATTGGCATTCCCTTCCCCAACATCAAAGATCTGCAGGTAAGTCCCTGTAGCATTGAGCATTAAATTTTTTACTTTCGTTATAGCAGTTTTTTAAAAATGTGTTTTCTTGTTAAATGTGAACTATAATGAGCAAATTCCTTTGAAATACTTCATAGTAATTTTCGTACTGAAAGGTTTTATAGTCATGTCTTAATAAATAATAATAAAAAGCTAAAATATGCCTAAAATGTCCAGCCCTGTTGATGATTTCTACTAATTCTAGTTCTGCAAGGTTGAAGTCTATCAGTGACCCGTTTTATCTCACCAGTAAATTACCAGGCTTGGTAGGTTAAATTTGGAAATTACAAAAACCTGCTTTCGGTTCCCTGGTGGTCCAGTGGCAAGATCCTGCACTCTCATTGCCGTGGCCCGGGTTCGATTCGCAGGCAGGGAACTAACCCAGCCACTGAGGGATTAACTCTCAATGCTGGTCCCAAGCCTGGATAAAATGTGGGGGTTGTGTCAGGAAGGGCATCCGGCGTAAAACCTGTGCCAAATCAAATATGCGGACCAGATGATTCGCTGTGGCATCTCTGAACAGGGAGCAGCCGAAAGAACAACAACAAAACATGCTTCCAGACTGGAAATAATGTCTGTGGCCTTATTTTAACTGTGCTGTACTGCACTGGTGTGTAAATCTTCAGAAAGATCTTAACAGAGCATTGTGTACAAAGCTTTCCTTTCTGTGATCCATAAACTAATTTCAGGGTGATTGTACCGTTTCTGTTGTGTCCTTAGCATATCATCTTGACCTTTAAGCCTCCCCCCCTGTCTACCTTGCTGTCAGAGTGTATTGAAGTTTTTCTTACTGTGTCTGTCACTGTGAGGGACACATGTGGATGATTGATGCTTCCAAGCCCTTCACCTTAGCAGAAACTGTTGGCACGATGGCTGTTTTACCTCTGGGGAAAGGCTTTGATTTTTTTTTTCCATTTCTGCTCTCTTGGAAGCTGATTTGCTTTGCCATTTAGATAAGGCTGTAAAGGGAATTTCAGGTGGGTTTTAATTGCAGCCCTTGTTTGAGGCTTTCAAAATGTAACATTAAGCATACAGCATTAAGCTGATTGGCCAAAGGGGAATAGGGTGCATGCCAACTTCTCAACCAGAAGGCGTTTGATTTCTTAAATGCCACATGCTGTGCTTGACAGAACTCTACAGTGTTTGTTTCTTGCCCTTCATCAACTTGCCTCCAGATAATTTGTGATCAGTCACTCTCTAAAGGCATTGTGCTGGCAGATGGTTTAGAAGTGGAGAACAAAGTATGTTAGATTGTGTTTAATAAAGAGCAGGGTATAACATATTTCTGAATAACACACAAGTTATTTCAGTATCTTGAAAACGCTGCACATAACGACCAATTAAATCCACATTTCATGCATTATGCACACTTCTGGTATTGCAGAATGCTTGACTCTCATTATCTTAAACACTTTGCTACAGGCTGCACAAGCATGGCATTTTTAAAATTGTAGTCAATAAAGTTTACAGCATAGAAATTTCAATTCCACCTGTATAATTATTAATGATTATATGGCTTACAATTGAGATCACAATTTTTAGATATCCTTGCATTACTGTAGCGGCTCATGTGCATTTTGAATTAATGACTTATTAACACATTTGGTTCAGCCTTAAGCAAGTTACTTAGTAGAACACTTTAATCATGTCAGGGTGCCAAGGGCACAGTGTGGAAAGATAAAATGAAACCAATAATATTAAGTGCTGCTTAATTAATCAGTCTGTTGTTCCGGTGAGAAACCTTTGTGGGTAAAAATGATCAATCTCTGTGTGTGCTGTTTTGAGAAGATGGCACATGTAGCCATGAGTCACTTGCACCATACATTTAGATAGATAGATAGATAGATAGATAGATAGATAGATGTGGTGCAACGGATCACAAAATTCATGGTTCGGATCACATTACGTTTTTTGAGTCACGAATCAGATCATTTTTCGGATCAACAAAAAAAGGGGAGGAGACTAATTTAATTTGCTGTCCATTTATTAAAAGAACGTTACAGCAAGGAACTTTTGGTTTTAACAAAAATAACCTATGGAACCTATCGTCTTAACAAAAATAAAATCAAGAAATAACCAGCTGAATAAATAAAATCTTAAAATCAAATATTCAATACTCGGTTGTTAAAGTGCAGCATGTGAAAAACAACCTGAGACCTGAAAACAGACCAAATCTTATTATGACATTTTTCTAAAAGACAAGGATGTCTACATTCTCTGGGGAGAGAGTAGACCTCTTAGCAGTCACTATGTCACCTGCCGTGGACACCTTCACAAAGGTGTCCCCAAAAAGCTCTTCCATGGCCGACTTCTTTTGTGGGGGAGATGCCTTTGTCTCCGTGTCTGCTCCAGTGGGTGTTGGCTCTGCGGCTTGACCCTGTAGAAAAAATTACTCAGTTATTTAACCATATTTCTTATCATATATTTCATAGACAATCAATAGCATATGCCAATATTATTCAAAATAAAGATCAATTATTTACATAAAAAATAGCATAACCTAGACTGTAGTTTATTATAATAATAATAATAATAATAATAATAATAATAATAATAATAATAAGTAATGCACTCTTCATTTTATTAATATTAAATAATAATAACAATATTACTATTACCTCTTCAGTAGCCACAATCTCAGTGGTGAGATCACTGTATGTCTTCTTGCGTAGGGAAGGTTCTAAGTAAATCAGGGGCTTGAACCTTGGATCAAGTGCAGTAGATCTATGAAGATAATCTTGTATATCAGGGGGGTCGGTGTATCTGGAAATCAGGTCCCCTCTTATGGCAACCTTGACATCTCTAGTAATGCTGCTGTCTTCCTCATTTACACACATGGATTGTAGAATCCTGGTTTTCAGAGGTAGGATCATGGACACAGATGGTGCATTTTCAGTGCTCAATAGGATCGTGACTGTTTTGAGAGGTTTGAGCAGCTGGAGGACCTCCTCTGCCACTTTCACATCATCAGACAAGGTGACAATGTCTCTGATATTTTTTTACAGTGTCTTCTCTGTCAGTGCAGAGTATACTGCTGCTTGTTGCTCTATATAGCGCTCCAACATGTCATATGTGGAATTCCATCTTGTTGTGACATCGTGTATGAGCTTGTGGGCTGGTAGCTGTAGCATTTCTTGCTTGGTCTTAAGCACTTGAGCTGCTGTTGTACTTTTGTGGAAGAAGGAAACCACCTTCCTTCTTCCACAAAAGGGGGGGGGGGTGTGTCTGTAGCATCAGACTTCGCATCTCCCACTCCGCTGTGATGTAGTGAGCAGTCACAGTTACGTAGCTTTCTGTAGACCTTGATGTCCACCCGTCTGTGGTGATCACAATAGAGGATGCATCTGATAAGTCCGCGACGATTTTGTTTTTTTCCCTGTTCGTTAAGTTCAGGCACGATCTTCATGCTGAAGTGGGTGCGTGAGGGTATTTTGTCTCATGGCTCAAGCACTTTCAACATGTTTTTAAATCCTTTGTTTTCCACAACAGAGTATGGCCTCATGTCTGCTGCGATAAACATCCCGATATATTTGGTAATCGCTTTAGCCCACTCTGATTCTGGTGCAAAGGGCTGCTTAAATGCAGTGGTGAGCAGCTGTTGCTGTGGTTGTTTCGGTTTACATCCTGACAGCACACCAGATGCGTGGCCATGCTCGATGCATTGCCACTTTCATACGGCTTTCTTGTTTTTTTAGATAGTTTATTGATCCCGGAGGAAATTCAAGTTATTTAATACATTTAGTAATTGTTTGTTAAGCAACTGGGAATTTAAGATTCAGTAAATAATATCAATACTACACAATTCTACACAATATTACATTGCATACACAAAATGTACATAATATTAAATATTTCTGCATAATATTAAACATCGTTAAAAGTCTTAAGAAGACAAAATTGAATTAAATAGATAATTTGCTTAGGACTAATGTTGATCCTTGATGCACACTTCTTACTTGCATACCAGAAAGGTGCTGCCCTCTGTATCACAATATTTAGCAAGAACTGTACTTTCTCATCCATGTGAATGTTAAGCATAACAAGTAAATGAGGCTATGGACCTCACGTTTATGATGTGGTGTTTCTGGGCTTTCTGTCCTCTGGCTATCAGTGTGCTGATCAGAGAGAATGATGTGGTGACAGTTTTGGAAAAGAGTGATACAGAGCTGATACTGAGACCTTAGGGCTTCCTGTGGTATAGGAGATGACCTCATTAGGGCAGAAGCAACAGAGAACATTGACACTAATGACTGTCAGAGTGCAGTTGCTCCTTTGCCAACGTTTTTTTTTCCCTCTCTTTCTCTCTCACACACACACAGACACACACAGACACACACAGAGGCTTCATAGTGGTCTGTTACAGACACAGCTGATGTGGATACACATCCTCTCTTGCATGATCATTCTTTTTCCAAAGCGTTCATATTCTTCCACATTTACTTTCACATTCTATGTTTCAAGTCTGTGTTTGAAACAGAAAACATCTTTGTAGAAACTTATCAGAAAAATACCATGAACTCATCCTGTGAAATGGCACATTAGATGACATTTGAGGACTTCTAACAAATTTTCAACATTCCAGTATAATTGACTTTTAAAAAATAAGTTGAAGCAGTGTCCGGGGGTCATGATGAGTCTATAATGCAGAGCTCTCTGTGAGGTTACAAAGTTTTTATATGTAATGTTGATAACATTCAAATGTTTATAAACGGTGCTGTTTCCTCTCTGTATTTTTTTTTATGATTGCATGCATGTAGACATGGTTCTATTGTAATTTGTTTTTAAAAACATCTGCCTGAAATATATATTTAAAAAAAAACAGCACATCTTATCTGAAATAAGACATTGTGGGATGTGAACATAGGTTTTTGTAAAGTACACTGATACATCAGTATGAATCAATCTATTTTTACATGCTTGGTGCATAAACAGTCAGTCAGTCAGTCATGAAGCATGCCTCTTGGTCAATGTCTGTTTTTAGGGATGAACAGGTAAAGCTGGAGAAGGCTATCCTCTGACATTTAACAAATCCCTTCTAGCTCATGGTTTCTTGCACATTAAGAAGATTTGGCCCACAGCTAGAACTGGCTTTTTCACATATGCAGCCTGTCATATCGAATTGAGTGTTAATGCAGTGCAGGGAGGTGAAGGCCCAGATGCTGAAATGAACCCTGATTGGAATTAGATGACATTGGCAGTCTTAAGCTAGTTGCCTTTACTTTTGATGACCAGATCCTCATGCAGTAGTCGGCTCTGAGACTGATGATCAGTGTCATCATATCATGATATCATCATGTCTCATATCAGCAATGGAAGTGCCTTAGTAAGTGTGGGCATTAGGAGTAGACAGTATGGAAAAATATTGCATCATGATACTTGAACACTATTCAAAATACCCAAATTTTGGAATGATAAGGCAAAAAAAAAAGCCTCTTAGAAAATAGGGAGGCGCAGTTGTGTAGTGGTTATCACGTTTGTTGCATGCCTCCAGGGTTGGGTGTTCAACTCCCGCCTCTGTTTTGATGTTTGCTGGGAACAGGCTATACCTGTCCTGGTGATGGCCTTTTGACTCTAAGCGGGTGCTTCTGAACACACGGTACCTGTCACAAGCAGTTAGAAAGCCTCGCCAACCTGGCCTACCCAACGGGAGCTGAACTTTTCACTTGTCAGCTTTAAAGGTTAGTGCCAAAAAGCAGAGTGATGGGTGAAAACTGATGGACAACACCCTGGCATTTGTATGGCAAGACTCTTGCCATTCAGTGGCCCTTTCATTCCATTCCTTGCACCCAAAACCAAACAAATCAGTGTGTATGGGCAGAGGTTTATGATAGATCTTCAGGCTGTGAGGGTCACCTATGGGAGTGTTAGACTCTGCCCCTCACCTGTTCAGCCTCGGGTAGTGCAGTTGGGTCTTGCTGGTATGAATTAATGTGACTGACCATGGAGTATTACGGTGACGGAATATTTCTCTAGCAGCTTTTGTATAACATTTTTGATATTCACTCAGAGGTGACCTGGCATTTAGTATTACATTTTTGTAGAATTACATTTACAGCATTTAGCAGATGCCCTTTTCTAGAGCGACTTAAAGAAGTTCCGTAGGTCAAGGACCACAAATGCTATCAAGCTAATCCCTGTTTAATAGATTATTTTAATGTTTTTAGGTGGTCTATTTGATGTAAGTGCTAATTCAAGTGCTTGCAAAAAGAGAAGTATATTTCTGAGGTTTAGTGATGTCTTTGGGTCAGTGTTAAAAATCGAATTCCACGAACCAGAATGCCTTTGTTTTGTGTTTATATCCATATTTTTATTTGGGTTACAGGTTGAACTGAAGATGAAATATAATGACCAGCACTGTAAATCCAGAGGCCTTCTTCCTGGAGGCCGATGGTATGAAATTCAGGCCTTCCGGGCCCTAAATCAGGCTTTGGGAAGGTATGTATTAGAAATTTGTAATCAGATAGCGGGTAAGTAATGCTAGTAATACTGATTGCATCAAAGTTGGCATAACAAATTACACGGTTATTGGAATTCAGCTACACTGAGTTTATAATATGGACCACTTGACTAGATAATGTGCTAATTGAAATACATTCAGTTTACATTTAGAGTAACTGCTTTGGATAAATTTTCTTTTAATGTAGTAGCAGCGACTTAAAATGACAAATTTAGTGAGTAATTGATGAGTGTTATGTTTTATTAATCAAACTTATCTGTTTTTTCCTGCATAGGTGTATTCGACATAAAAATGACTGGGGTGCACTTATTTTAGTGGACGATCGTTTTAGAGCTAACCCCAACAAGTATATCACAGGTAAAGTAAAACTAACTGCAGCTTTATGATAATTCTGATGCGATATTTGTTTAGAGAGGCTGTTATGAAATGATTGAAGGTCTGCCATCTCACTGTCTCACTGCAGTGTAGTTACAGGTCTGCAGACACTAGATGGTGATAGTGGTCTTTTACTATGAGACATCCCGTATGAACTGTTGCCAAATAATGTGTACATAAGGCCTCTGCTCTTTTACATGCAATGGTAGAGTCAGAAGTGTTGATTACATGAAAATCTGCACTATGGTTTGCACATAGTGGTCAGAACAGAATTGAGATCCACCTACCACATGAATGTTTATACATGTAGATGATCAAGCGGTGGAATAGTTATGGAAATAGAGAGCAGGGATGTGGTTAGTCTAACACTCTCTTTCCACACACTCGTGCAGGCCTGTCCAAGTGGGTGCGTCAGCTGGTGAAGCACCATGACAGCTTCACTAGTGCCATGCAGTCTTTGGTGTCCTTCTCCCAGAGAAGTCAGCAAGGAGAAATAGAGAGCCACACTGAGGAGCTTGTTCAGACTTACCATGAATCCCCCAGGACTCAGTCATCTGCTATACAGTTGCCTTCTGAGCTTCAGAAACAGCACCAGTGCCTGAGCTCTGAGGGTCAGATTACTGTGCCCTCTATCAGCCACCATTCAGAAGCAGGTATATGGTCTCATTCTCACTTAAAAAATAATAATAATCCAGTGGTTATTTTTAAATAAATTCATTTTCTAGCCGACCTGACAAGTGTGTTGCCCAGTCTCACATTTTGTTTGTCCGGAAGCCTAATTGAATATTGTAGCTAATGTATATCAATAACTTTATATAATAATGTATGGATAGCTAGTTTTCTAGATAAGTGCATTAATAAAGACTAAGGCAAACATTACTGGAGCAGACAACTAGGTAAAATAGTCTACTCCACTCCACTTGTTTACTCTTGATGATAAAGTTTTTTGATGTAGCACATTGTTTGAGACTGACAAAAACGCATCATGTTCTGCCTGTGGCGCTCTTGCTTCATAGGTTATAATAATATTCAACTCTGGCATCTTTATTTTCTCTCAGTATGTTTAAATGTGAGGTGACGTGTGTGTGTGTTGTAGAACAGGAGGAGATATAGCAGTGTGTTCCTTATTCTGAAGAGATTGTATACCAATTAATCTGCCTCATGAGAAACATTCTACCATGAACCAGATCATATCATGGCAGTGGAATTCTGGAGCGTTATAGAGCATAGAGGGATTTTTTTATTCGGTTTAAAGTGCACCAAGTTTAAAAGTGCATACTGAAAGTTAGTAGAGTAGGATTTATTTTCTTTTTCCGCTTGTTAAACCTGCTTGTCCACCAGGTAACAATGAATGAAAAACTAATAAGCTGACACTAAATCTGCTTGCCCCAGGTGTCCAGGCTACTTATTTATTATCCACCCCTGGTCTTAGAATGAGACAGACATGAAAGAATGCCTTACCGTATGTAACTTTTTCCAAGTTTTGGACACTGGAGCAATAAAGTAAAATGTAAGTCTGGTTAGTTGCCTTCCCCAAGCTTTTGTGCTATTCATGCACTTAACGAAGCCAAAAATGTATCATTTCTCTGTTTGTGTGGTTCTGCTGGTAACACAGCCACTAGTTCTTCCATTTACCCTTTCACTTGAGATTTTTTTTTTTTAAAGTATACAAATGCCCCGATGCAGTATTTAGAGAAAAGTGTGTGTGTGTGTATGTGTGTGTGTGTGTATATATATATATATATATATATATATATATATATATATATGTATGTATGTATGTATGTATGTATGTATGTATATATATATATATATATATATATATACACGTACATACATATATACATATACAGTGGTGTGAAAAAGTGTTGGCCCCCTTCCTGATTTCTTTTTCTTTTGCATGTTCGTCACACTTTAATGTTTCAGATAATCAAACACATTTAAATATTAGTCAAAGATAACACAAGTAAACACATCATGCAGTTTTTAAATGAAGGTTTTCATTATTAAGGAAAAACAAAATCCAAAACTGCATGGCCCTGTGTGTAAAAGTGTTTGCCCCCCTGTTAAAACATAACTTAACTGTGGTTTATCACACCTGAGTTCAATTTCTCTAGCCACACCCAGGCCTGATTACTGCCACACCTGTTCACAATCAAGAACTCACTTAAATAGGACCTGCCTGACAAAGTGAAGTAGACCAAAAGATCCTCAAAAGCTAGACATCATGCCGAGATCCAAAGAAATTCAAAAACAAGTGAGAGAAAAGAAAGTAATTGAGATCTATCAGTCTGGAAAAGGTTATAAAGCCATGTCTAAAGCTTTGGAACTGCCGCAAACCACAGTGAGAGCCATTATCTACAAATGGCAAAAACATGGAACAGTGGAGAACCTTCCCAGGAATGGCCGGCCGACCAAAATTACCCCAAGAGCGCAGCGACAACTCATCCAGGAGGTCACAAAAGACCCCACAACAACATCCAAAGAACTGCAGGCCTCACTTGCCTCAGTTAAGGTGAGTGTTCATGACTCCACCATAAGAAAGAGACTGGGCAAAAATGGTTTGCATGGCAGAGTTCCAAGACGAAAACCTCTGCTGAGCAAAACGAACATAAAGGCTCGTCTCAGTTTTGCCAGAAAACATCTTGATGATCCCCAAGACTTTTGGGGAAATACTCTGTGGACTGACGAGAGAAAAATTGAACTTTTTGGAAGGTCTGTGTCCCATTACGTCTGGCGTAAAAGTAACACCGCATTTCAGAGAAAGAACATCATACCAACAGTAAAATATGGTGGTGGTAGTGTGATGGTCTGGGGCTGTTTTGCTGCTTTAGGACCTGGAAGACTTGCTGTGATAAATGGAACCATGAATTCTGCTGTCTACCAAAAAATCCTGAAGGAGAATGTCCGGCCATCTGTTTGTGACCTCAAGCTGAAGCGAACTTGGGTTCTGCAGCAGGACAATGATCCAAAACACACCAGCAAGTCCACCTCTGAATGGCTGAAGAAAAACAAAATGAAGACTTTGGAGTGGCCTAGTCAAAGTCCTGACCTCAATCCGATTGAGATGCTGTGGCATGACCTTAAAAAGGTGGTTCATGCTCGAAAACCCTCCAATGTGGCTGAATTACAACAATTCTGCAAAGATGAGTGGGCCAAAATTCCTCCACAGCGCTGTAACGGACTCATTGCAAGTTATCAAAAACGCTTGATTGCAGTTGTTGCTGCTAAGGGTGACCCAGCCAGTTATTAGGCTTAGGGGGCAAACACTTTCACACAGGGCCATGTAGTTTTGGATTTTGTTTTCCCTTAATAATAAAAACCTTCATTTAAAAACTGCATGATGTGTTTACTTGTGTTAT